>OLMO02000294.1:10227506-10291783 GCA_900291935.2 Cassiopea xamachana
ATATATATATATATATATATGTATATATATATATATATATATATATATATATATATGTATGTATGTATATGTATATTTATACATATTGTGATAATACAATTGTGGACAAACAATTTAAGCACTAATCCTAAATTTTCAAAATAATTTTCTTGGTCTTCACTTTCAACGACTGAATTGAAATCATGACGACTATCAGTACAGTTGCTGACACTAGTCCCATCTCTGGAAAATGATAAAACCATAAAATGAGAGTCAATCTCAACAATACAAGTAAGCAGTACCTTGCTCCAGTAACCACCCAGCAATCAAACGTTTGGTCAGCAAATCCTGAATTATCGATGAGGCCATCACAGTCAGAGTCCTGTCCTGTAGCAGTAGACATACATGCCTAGAACCGTCACAAGTTAGTAAATTTAAGTCTTCTATAAAGCTGAGGTTAAGCAATTAAATGGCACTTGTACATAGAAATAATACACATCAGTGAAAGCAAGGGCATGCAGTAAGTGCCTTGATATATGTGCAAAAAGAAGAAACATGCAAAATCTGCTGTGGGAAGAAACATGCAAAATCTGCTATGGGAAGAAACCTGCGGATGAGTAAGAATAAAAGAAGGCTATCAAGTTCATTGATGATTAATACTTACAAGAAGCATCTAACTTTATATTTTTGCAAGCCATTCCTTTCCATAGAAGGAAATGCATGGGTCTTTGCGGTAGGATTTGGAGTTTGGAATAATAAAAGTTAGGCGGTATTTCCTGTTATTATACAGGCCAAAAATCCCTTGAATAAACTTCACAGTAATTAAGCTTGATAAACACGCTCTGAAACCACATATTTTGCAAAGCAGTGAGTTGCAGCAAAATGACAAGCTAAGATAGTATTCTATAAAGGTGAGTTCACCCATACGGAAGCAAAATGCAAAATACACGTTTTTTTTATAAGAAACTGGTTTATAAGAAACAAGTACTAAGCTGGTAATGAGCGAGGTAGCATAGTGGTTAGAGCGCATGCCTCCCAAGCGGAAGGTCTACGGTTCGAGCCCGACTCGATGCCCTGACTGACCGTTCGCTCACTATTTACCCAGCAGCAAATGGGTACCCAGTGGGAACACTAGGGAGATAAAGGCGGCGAGGATAGGAACTGGCCACCCTACCTCACATGCCGATGGCTCAGCATAAGTGTCCTCTCTAACAAGCACTCCCCTCCGTACGAAAGTATACGGGACTACTTTTACTTTACCAAGCTGGTCAAAAAATTAAGAAACTCTAGAAGAATTACTATGCTCAAGAATTACTATGCTAGAAGAAGTACTATGCTCAAGAAGAATTAAGAAACTAAACAATCTCAATTTGTTTCAAAAAGAATACATTGAATTGCTTCCATTCGTTAATTTGTAAGATTTTTGTTTAGAAAACATTGTAACTTGTGATTTTCATCTGCTTTGACATTTTTCGTGACGGTGTGCATTTATCTCCATCTAGACATGTGTGACATTCAAACAATAAGGCAAGTGTCGGTGTCGAAACTAATTAAGAAACAGTAAGTGCTAAAATTCAAAAACTTTCTTGTCAAATTAAAAATCTTTTAGTACCAGGTGCCAATCCAAGTTTCTTATTAAAAAAGCGTTTAGAAAAACTCATCTGACCATATAATTTGCAGTAAAGGTAAGTCTTAATCAAAGGGTTTTCATCTAACTGACATAGGACCTTAATGCTATTTCTTGAAAAGGCCTTTTACAGCAATTTACATTTATTCCACCAAACGTCTCGGGTAATTGAATCACAATCAACAAAATGTACCTTCATAGCTGGCCACATGTCCATTAGATATTGACGATTGGAAGTCAACTTGTAATCCCGATAAACCTACAATCATATACGAAAGTCACATAACATCAAATTCTGGCGGTGAAAGTGAATCTTTGCATGAATAAACAACTCGTCTAACCAAGTTGAACCAAACAAGTACATCGCTTTTAGAAACGAGATATTAGAAACAACAACGCTTTTAGAAACGATAAGATCTTAACATATTCTTCTTCTATATATCATCCACTATAGTGGTATTTTCTTTACTATCCTTTGCGATTGATGATGGTAGTTTCCAATTCACCCCTAAAATTTTTAATCCCCCCTAGGGAGAATTCTCCCCAGGTTGGGAAACACTGAGATAGCAAACAACGAAAGATTAAACAAAATAGGTCAGAAACGTCTGCGTCAGGCAAGTAGAAAGCCGGTCCAGTAAATTTCAACCATGTGCGAAACTAGGAATTCTCCAGTAAGGGGGGCATAGCTGCCTGACAAAATGGCATGGCCTGTCAATGACAAAAGGTCGTGTCATGTCCAAAAATCACTAGATATCACTGCAGGAGCAAAATTAAGCTTCGAGGTAGGGGCACCTTGTATACCTGCCCAGTGAATGCCCGACCAATGTAAGAGCAATCTGAAAAAATGCCCAACAAAGTCGTCATGTTTTATCATTGGTAGGGTGCTACATCCCAATACCCCTAGAAATTTCGCCCCTGACTTCAACATCCCACCTACTAATGTTTCAATGAGCATCCTTGTCTGGCACCAATGAAGCTATTTCTAATTTTGAAAGTTTGCCTTTCCTGCATTGATTTAGCCTACCTTTTGAAAGTTTTGACATAAAGAAGAAAAAACAAGAAACACAAGCTAATCCTATTAAGGAATTAATCTTGACAAAAAAACCGAGTTTTGAATGCTTCTAAGGAAACCAAGACCAGTACAATGCTGCGGCATAGGAGATAACAACAAACTCCATACGACTGTTGCTTTAGCTCTTTACCTGAAGAACAAATTTCAGATTCAAATCTTTCCATGTTGATGTATCGTGTATGGTATACGCATTCACTTTAAGAAAGGGCTCTTCGCCTAAAATATGAATCGCGGTACATTAATGAGTGAAAAGAGCGCAACATTATTTTACATAAAACGAAATCAGTTTTGGCCAGAGCGGTGTTGCTGTGAGTCTAATGATATTTAATTCATTGAATGATTGAAATTGTTTTAGACACACAGCAACACCGTTCCCAATAGGGTTGCCATTTGGGATATTTGAATTCCAAATTTTAAAAATTTGGGATTATTGGAAAGCCCTTGGGATTGAAAACTGAGTTTGGAACTGAAGAGTAATTCTGGGAATAATTTGGGATCACGGAGCAAATGATGCAATGTCACAGAAAAAAGCACAATTTCACTCAACAAAGCATGTCCTAGAGGATGAGATAGCCTATCACTTAAGTGCAATTGAGCAATGAATATAAATATAAATATAAATATAATAGGAAAATATAAAAACTACAAAACAGTAGTTGCGGTTACGTCAACAGTTCTTAGCGCCACTGGGTCAGCATGAATGGTTAGGTGTGACATGTGCACAAAATAAAGTACCAAAGCGTGAAGTCACAAAAATTCTATTTTTAGAATATTTTAATTTTGGCTTTAAATTCTGAAAACATAAATCTTGTAACGTATGCACTTCTGTGTTGTGTACGCCAATCAAACTAGACAGAATCCAGCTACGTTGTCATAAAATTCTAAACGCTTTACATTCATTACAAAATCATACACATTTTTCATGAAAGCTTACTTCATTTGGTATCATAATGACGAAGAAAAAACATTTTAGGGAGAATAATGATATTATGCTGAGTTACCCCTCTACCACACACCCCTGAGATAATCTACTCCCAGAGTTGCTTCCTTCATACCTTGTAAAGTTTTGATGATAATAGTATATACTGCTATATAAATTTTTGCAATGTGTAATTCCTTGCTACCTTATTCAAAGTATAGGAAAAGGCTACTGAGGAGGATAAACTGATATAGAATTTTGGCCTCTGCAGAGGATGATTGCATAGTACTATTTGGGATTCAATTGGGATATTTTCCTTTTATTGTCGGGGCTGAACGCAAATTTGCATCTGGCAACCCTGGTTACAAACCGGTGTGATGGCTCAGTTGGTAGAGCGTCTGCCTCACAATCGGAAGGTCGATGGCTCGAGCCACGGCCGAGTCATACCAAAGACTTTAAAAATGGTACTCGCTGCCTTTCTCTTCTGGCGCTCGAAAAATGAGAAAGGAGGGGGGAAGTTAAACACGCGGAGCTACCAGTGGACCAGCCTCCCGCTGTAGCCCTCACTGCATCCGCAGACGCGTGGCCTAGAACTATAGAAACGGAGATAGGCGCCGCCCTATGCGCCATTGGGCGCGGGAAGGACTTTGACTTTGACTTTGAACCCTGGTTACAAAGAGGAACTTTATTGGCAGAAAGCTTGATATAACCAAGATACTGAAAGATATCAGAGCACCTTGAAAGAAAGATAAACACGAGTCCCCCTGTAAGCAAAGCGAATGGAGTGTTAATCAATGAAAGCTGCTGCTTCTCTTTAACTAGGAAGCGGCCGAAGCGGCCTAGACCTGGAGTTCCTGGGGAAATTTGCCCCTCTTAGCCGCTCTAGGTACACCCCCTTGTTCCATCATTCCACATAAATAAGGATGTTGGAACACGTCTGGAAACAGAGCTGGCAAGGAGTTCAGAATTTACATATAATAATGATACCCAAAGAATCAAAGGATCACCTGGGTCACCAATGTCGTGTGGGATGCAACTTGGGACCTTCCTTTGTGCCATATGGCCTTCCATCATCATAAGTCGATTCTCAATATCACTATGCAGCACAGAAGCCGCTGATAAATGAAAAAACAGTTATAGTAAGCTGGAAGAAATGCAATGAGACTGGTAAATATTGACATTCATTATGCAATTCCTCTTTCAAACGTCTCCTCGTCTATGAATTTCGAAAGAGTTTGGATGTGGCGACAATTTTGAGGGGATCTTTATAAGAGAAAGGCGATTGTTATACACACATAAAGCATACAGTAACCAAAGAATTGGGCCTACCAATGTCATATTGTAGACTGATCTGCAGCTGCGGCCATAGCATTGCAAGAGCCCAAGATGCGTAAAAATGGACATCATACGTGTTGTACATTCGATATTCATGCCCTAAAATACCAAAAGCAAATGGAAAATAGCAATATCTTGAGGAATGAAGGGATGCCAGGCAAAAATCATATTTGCACAAGAGAGGTATAATCAATATACAGTACTTATTCAATTATCCGACCCTCATTTTTCAGGACTTCGATTATCTGGTCCGTAAAAAATGTGTAAAAAGAAATGTGAAAAAAATTTTTGAAAAACTTCTGGCATTTTTGATAATATATTGGGTGCGCTTTTCTTGCATCTTTTTATTCATTTATATTTTAAGAGTATTTAGTGAGCTGGTTACTATGGCATAGAATGCATTTCCCAACAATACGACAAGTAGATATGCCATATTTTGAGGGATTCGATAAGCAGATCTGCTTTATTTACAACCTAGTTGCAAGCATACACTTTCACCGAGTATTGATATGGATGTGAGTGTAGAAAGGCTACTCAAAACTATATGCATATTTGAATGGGCATGGAAATACTTCTGTAACATATTGCACATGCTAAAATCAGTGGAATGCGTGAAAATCAAAATGGCCACCCACATAATTCAATCAACAAACAAGATTTTACCAAACACAAAGTCTCACTATTGAAAGCAAATGAAGTTCTTTACCTTCTAAGTAAGCAAATCTTCCATATTCATGTACATGGTGAGGTATTTGCCTATGTTGTAAATCTTTCTTTCTCCTGATATCCAACCAAATTGTACCACCATCCGTTATGTAGTATAGTTCGTTGAAAAGCGCCGACTTATACCAGTCTGGTAGCGAGCTGGATATGAAGTTATTGATTCTTAGCAAATTACAAGTATACTGAAAAGAAGCCCGTTAAATCATAAATAACTCTGCATGTAGTCCCTCAAATTTTGGTCTGGAGGGCTATTGTGGCGAAGCGACGTAAAAGTTAACAGAGGAAAACAACCAGTATAACTGCAATCTCTGCCAAAAGTCCTTGGAATACCAATTAATTAATGCATGATTTCTGATAAAAATGATTTTCTTATCCATGTCGAACGATGGAAGTCCCCTCCCCCCCAAAACAATGTAGGATTAAGTGTTTATTTGTGAGAGAAGGGTCTGCAAGAATAGCGGCTTTTCTGCACCTTTCAACACTGTATATAACAACATTGTTTTGACGGGGAGAGGGGGATACTACTAAATGAGCAGCAGAAATAATGCAAGTGTTCCAAGACTTTTGGCAGAGATTGTATTTACAAATAAACATCATTTCCACTACGATCCAGTTCTCCAAACAATCTTAACGAACAACTCATCTCATTAAAACACATCCTACTCTTATCTCTGTCTACTCAGCCCTCTCTTCTTTCAACTCCGTACCAGACCTCTCTACACTATTTTCAAACAAAAGTTTTCAAAAAAGAACTCATGAATTTTTGTTCAAAGTCCTAGCAAACAAGTAGATCTTGGCGCTGAAAGAAAAATTGACAAAATGTTGGCTAACATGTGTTTGAAGTGTTCAAAATTAATCCCTTTATGTATGAAGGGTGTCGCTCAGTAGAGAAGGGTAAGTTGAATAGATATCCTAGAAAACGAACTCGACTTGCCTGTCATTGAGAATTGGGTTCTGCCATTCCTCTATCTTTCTTTCCCAATCTGAGTAGTTCAGCGTTGCATAGCAGCATAGTGAGGGTGCAGCATTACGTTTATCTCCAAAGAACTTCGTATACCGCCTAAAGTTAACAACACGAAAGCTACTACCAAACATCTCACTTCAGCCTACTCCGTACATGGTACATGTTCTTCCGTCTTTGCAAAACAAGCGATTTCGTTTTGCTACATTCTATTTAGAAAGTTCAAATGCACTTTGAAAAAGCAATTCTCTGTAGAGATGAATACAAAAACATTTACAGCTCATACCTGCAATATTTTACACCCTTCCCGGAACCAAATTCCACAACTGGCATATCCCATGCCAGTACAAATTCGAGGTCTCTCTTCTGGTTTGGGAGTAGCCTCGTCTTGGCAGCAATAGCCGCGGCAAACGCTTGGCCTGGATATGATTTTCTATTTGGGTCTCCTACGAGATAAAACAAAAACAATATAAGTGAAACTCGGTTTCGTTTGACTGCCTATCAATTTAAGCTCACAGATTAAGTTTTCCAAAGGAAACTTAGCTTTCCAATATTATTTCTATCTCCTTCAGTTTATAGCATAATTCGTTAGGTTATACTGCCTGACAGCTGATGTCCAAATAAAGTATATAAAATTAATAGGAGTAATAAGTTGAAAGAAGAGACAAATAAAAATCCCCCAACTAGCTTAGGACTTAATTACTGTCAGGTTAGTATTTGATTAAAAGTTTTACTACGCCCGTCAAAGTGACTACGTCGATTAATGGTATGTTTTGAGCACAATTCCTTGAACTATGTGCTCAACTGTACTTTGATAGCTCCACGTACAGTCTTATTACTCCTGGTCTCTATATATAGCGCACATAAGCTATGAATGCAATATTGGTAAACTTCCTGCAATTTTTCATGACAAATGAGACATTAATCGATCCCAAAATACCAATATCTCATATAGAAATTTCAAAACAGATCAACTGAAATGTGAAAAAGGATATCTCTAGAGCAATCTTTTTATGCATGCGAAATTATTTCTACTTCCCCTTGTTCCCAAGATGACTTTTAAGTAGCAAATCATGGCTTCGAAGGTGACTGCTAGAGGACATAGTTGTGACTCAAGCCCTTCAACACCAAATACCCTTTCTGAGGCCGCAATGAATTGTTGTGGTAGGATTCGAACCTCTTGAGAGCAATTGCACTCTGCAACTAAACCAATTGCATTTCTGTTTTTATCTACAACGACATGATTGGTATAAAAATTTAAAAGTAAAGAGAGTAATCTACCGGCTTTGCTGCTTAGCATTCCGTCTTCCGCTAAATCCTCCCACACTTTGCGGCACGGCGTTTTTGAGTCGAATGCTACTTTACTCGAAACAGAAACAGTATTTTCACCATTCTGCAAAGTCAATATCAAAATACAATGGGCTATCATAATGTCTTAAATGAAAAGAGATGCTTTGTAAGCATAAAATAACACAGAGGTGTAACTAATAATCTATGTTGGACATTGTTACGGGCGAAACATTCTCTTCAAAAATTACTATATCTCTTCAATAGCAAAGATATCTTTGGGGTACGTATGTACCCTCTTTAGCAGAGGTAAAGTGAAATGTGTGAAGCGGTAAAGTAATTTCACTACAGCACGAAAAAGCGGCAGCATTCCTTTGACACACTTACAGCTTTTTTCGTCCGACATAGAGTACGAAACGTCGGATAGTGACAGAAAGGTTAGCCGAAATATATAGCCAGAACTATCCGCCAGAACTGTCCGTCGGTCACTATCCGACGTTTCATACTCCGACTAGTATCAGACGAAAAAAGCTTTCTTTAAGTATGTCAAAAGAATGTTGCCGCCTTTTCGTGCTGTATTAAATTCTGTAGTACCAATAGGCTATTTACTATAACTTCATAAAACCTTGAATGAACTCAAATTACTTCACCTACAATACATACTACAAAATGGCATTTCAACGAGCCAATCATAACCTTAAATATGAAAACTGAGACAAGCATCTATGAAGGAGCATAATGGATGGAGAGAAACCAGGCCCAACTGGACGAAGTGCATTACCTTCAAAATACTTTAATTCTACTACATCAGCATATGCTCATGGATTCTCGTTCAGCAAAATATCAAGGGGATATCCGTACAGATCTCAAAAGTATATTTCCTTATTACTTCGCTGAACAGATACTAAATGTACAGCAAATTCATCGTTATTTCAAACAATGTTTTTGCTGCAATTTCACTATCAGAGCTGTTAAGAGGAGGCATGAGGTATATTTCCCAAGGATTTCAAACCTTTAGGACCCCATAAGTCTCAGGGTTTTATGGAGTAAGGAAAGCAGCCATTTTACAGGGTTAATATCTAGATCCTCTACTTTTCTGCTCACTTCGTTAGCAGGGGGCTCCATGCTTATTATTTGTCACAGGGTGTTGGGAAGCCTCCTTCGCACGCAGCTATTAGGTAATCTCATTCATTCAGTAAATTTAGTATCATGACTCAAGTTGTTTTTTCTTTTTCATCACTATAGGAGAATAGAACTAATGGTTAACATAATCTTTATGTACGCAAATTTATTGTTAGACGGTTTATCACGTAGATACACCTTTCCTGTTGACTTAAATTTTATTGGTTCGTTTATTCATGAGACATTGACTAGTAATGTGTATTTGGGCATATTAAGGGGTATTGAAGAAGAGAACGTTAAAGAAGAGAAGAACGAGTATACAGATATACAGTAGACGATGGAATGATAAAGGGCATATCAGTCAAAATCAGAGTGTATAGATTTGAATTTATACAACAAAGGGCATCTGAAACCTCAGGGCGGAATAACGACAATGAAAAAGCTATGACAAGTAAAAGCTGGGTGAAAAAACATTCGAATGTTTTTCTGGAATCAACATCAGAACAAGCAGAACTTATGACGAATGAATAAGAACAAACCCTTACGCTAATTTTTAATAGTTCGAAGTTGAAAGCTTACCAGGGCTGTAATATAAAACAAGGCGTCTAAGGCCCCGCTTCCAATATACCGTTTTCGTACGAAAACGGCGTGGAAATGCTACGTTTTAGCCTACCTTCTACACTGAACGGTTTTCCTATCCGGCATAAAATGAAAACTATTGCATAGGAAAGTACTATAGCGTTTACATTATGCCGTTTTCATACGAAAGCATTTCCATACCGTTTTCATATGAAAATGGAATCGTGTAAACGGGGCCTAAAATAATTGCCATTGCTGTACTTCATGTCCGATGAGATGAAGCAGTAATGTGCCTGAATCATAGCACGCATCATTACCTCTGTGACTTGCTTTGCAGAAATAGCTAAGGTATAATTATTTTGTGAATGTGCATGATGAAGAAGGACACCAACGACGTCATGAACGACACAGATTTCACTCTGGTTCGACTTCTTTGGCGTTTTTTGGTGTGATGAATCAGCCATGGGGATCTTGCCTTCTGATAAGTTCTCTTCATGCCACACAGCCCCAGCAGATTCTTCTTGTAGCTTGACTTCACTAAAGACTCCTTTGCACATAAATGGCTCGTTATAGTGACCACCCGCTTCGTCAGATGGTCCACCGGTGCCATTTTGAAATGAGAACATTATGGACACTTCGATTTCTTCCTTCCCAAAGTTCTCAACAGTCCAGATGAACACACCAACTGGTAGACTGGTGTCCTAGTCAAAAATAGTATTGAAACTCAACATAACAGCAAGCAAAGCAGTTGGTGATACAGGAAGAAGCGCAAGCCAAAACAAATTCATAATTTCATGCCCGATGCTAGTGGGCGTAACCATAGTGGTGTGGAGGCGCCGCACCCTCAAAATTTAGCTTGATAGTGCTCGTCAACGTTGTATTGATGATAGAACTCAAGGAGAGTCCTATTTGTCAGCATATTGAAGTTGAGCGAAGTCTATCTGTCTGCAAATTTACTACATGCTACAATTGCAAGCATGCTACAAACTACAAAACAGCTAAAATTTTTGTTGCTTATAATGCGCCTCTAAACAGACGAAATGATTCTGAATTTCTCTTCCTCAGATGATGCATTTGTGTATGACCGTTCCTAAGAATTGTACAACAATTTGCTAGATCAATTACAAGCAACTTAAGCTCCCAAAGATGAAGGACTGAGAAGGAGGATTTGCAGTTGCTGAAGAGTGAATCAAGGGTATGTTTATGAACATGAACGAAAGACCAAACATAGAATAATCGTAGCGGCGCGTAAATCAAGAAGAACATGTTATATAGGCATTGTCTACAGCAATTCCGAATGAAGCATAAATGTGATGAAAAACGCAGCTTTATTGATTTTACAACCAATGCCACGAAGTTCAATAAGGTCATATCCAAATCAGGGCATTTGAATCAGTTAACTAATATTTTGCACATGCACTAAAACACGTCCATGAATCTTGAAAAATCCGTTATTAGTCGAAGTGATGATTACTAGTATCAAACGAGCCAAATGATAATGGATTTGTCAACCAACAACGGATTTGTCAATATTTATGGAAGTGCTTTTGTGAATTAAAAACATATCATTTAACGGATTCAAGTTTCTTTCTTTGACTGTGACTTCAATGATCTTGGTAGCACTGGTTAGAAAGCAAATATGCTCCAATATCATGGGGCTCATTGCATTCGTTGATGAAAATGTAAAAGTACCATAGAAAAAACCCACGAAGACAGAGCAAGATACTTTAATAGACTAAATCACCTACCTTGTAGTCATGAGGAAATACTGGCGACACTTGACGACAAGTTAACCTGACTTTCTGTTCCGGAATATCATATACAGTCCAAGCACGTGGGTACAAGGCATGGTAAACGGCCTGCCCACCGTTGAAATTCCATTTCCAACCTTGCAGGGTCTTCTCACAGTTCAGGGTTCCACTTGGCGCATTCGGAGACAACACATGCTGAAAAATAAGGATAATGATGTAAAATAATGTGAAACATATAAAATATAAGGGAAATTTTAAGTATTTCTAGAATGCTAGGGCTTTTTTTAATTTATGCATATAATTAATACATAGACAACCATCTACAAGACGATAACATGGGGAGTAACCATTAATGAACTACCCCATGACCTTGACCTTGAACATTACACAAGCCAACTAAATTTAATTACAAAACAGATAACAGATACATTAAATATATACAGCAATATAGTACCACACTGTGCTAGGGCTCATAACCACTCAAAAATGTAACGAAGTAATTCAAAACAATAAAGGAAATAATCCATAAAATCATAGCAGACTTCTACTTGACACAATAAAACTATTAAGAAGAATGCCTTGCTTAGGACACGTGGTAGTAGATGATCAAATGATATCGTAACTAACTTGAGAAACGATTCTGTCTCCCTAGCATCCTAACCTCATAAAGTGCTTTCTCATATAGCTTGATACACATATTTTTAAAAGAAACCAGTTAGTAAACAACCTTATACTAGAGAGCCTAAAACTAAATAAACTTTTGGAGTTACAAGGAAAGAACTAAGAACTTTTAGACAAATAGCACATTGAAATTGATACCTGGCTCAATGTAATGATCAACTAAAACAATGTGAACAAAAGATTGCTTTAGAATTTAACTCCCACTGACGCATTTTGTTTGTTATAAAACAAATAGTTTGATATATTCATGCTTTGTGTACACTTTCACTGCCATTTAGCTCGCTAAATTAAGGAACTTTTAAGAAACAATGTCTGAATATGTTGCCCCTTTTACGTGCTGTGATAAATTTCTGTAGTACCAACAGACTATTCAAACCTTACGAACGAAAATGTGGCCAAAAGTTAAGAAAATTTTAGCACTAGGCTGTAAGATAAGTTTCTTCTAAAAAAGCCGTGTAATTATGCTGGGTAGGCTTAACTCAATCAAATTATTGATAATAAACTATTCAAGAAACAACTCAGTCTCACAACTAACTTTTTAAATTATTTCTAGCAAAGAAAACCTAAGGCTCAATTGATACGGACGTGGACGCACAAAAAATTACAATTCACTGCTCCTCGTAAGGGCCACCTGTCTATATTAATTGCATCACTGCTGGTAATCACTATAGTCAATTGCATCACTGCTGGTAATCACTATAATCAATTGCATCACTGCTGGTAATCACTACTTCTACTCTAAGTACCGAATAAACGAGTGGGGCGGGCAATAGCCGGGGGATGGAAAATGTTTGGAAAATTAATAATTGGGGCTTGGAATAAATGGGGGGTGTGGAGAATGGGTGGGATTGATAATAGAAATGAAAAATTGGTGAAGTAAATATTTCAAACGAACACATATATTACACTGTTCCTTGCACTTCTGCATTCGGTTTCTATTTGGTTGTGTACTACAGTGAGCTCATTCTCTGAGAGCTGCTTTCAAATTCTCCAAATTTAATAATAAGGGGGCTGGATTAACAACGGGGTTGGAAAATTTTCAAAAAATTAATTATCGGGAGGGGAATTAATACTCAATTATTCGGTACTCCAGAGCAGGTAAAACGGAAGAACGTCTTATACAGTGGGGCACTAACTACCATCTAGAAGTCATGACTTTTTCATCGTGGATCGAAATTTACCTTGAAACGTGTTGTTGACACTCTCTTGGTAACATACACGACTCTGACTAGGGTAAGTTTTGCTACTGAACAAACTAAGAACTTCATCACCTAGTTTTTTTATACATTTGGCCTAAGCCAAAATCATGGTGGGGTTGCTTCCCGACGTACTAGCATATCAAACATGGTAAAAACGAAACATCTACGGAACAGAAACTACCCTTGCCATACTTGCAACAATTAAATGGATCGGAGCTGTAACTTCCAATAAAGAAGGTATCAGATGGTATAAGACATATGCGGAATTACCTGGTAAACTGTCTTTTTATGCCTTCTTATGCAAACAGTAAACTGTTGAAAAAAAGTATAATTCATTTCAATTTACAATAGCTATACAGTAAACCAATGCTTCAGAGCTGACCTACCTGTGCAAAGCACAACATACAAGAGCGGTGGCAGTCTGAAAGGGGGTAAGGGGCGGTGGCCCCCCCCCCAGCGAAGCGTTTTGAAAAGGAGCTGGAGAAGAGAGGGGAACTGAAGCATACAAAAGGCAATGTGCAAATAAAGAACAATGAGCTCAACCCTGGAAGTAAATAGCGTATTCCAGCCTTATAGTAAAAAGGGCAACTGCAATACGAAGCTTTATACTTCTATTTCATCACGTCTTTAGCTATGTGTTAACAACATACGTAACTTTTTCTACACCAAGCAAGTGAACTCTAGGGCAT
This sequence comes from Cassiopea xamachana, assembly GCA_900291935.2. Taxonomy (NCBI): domain Eukaryota; kingdom Metazoa; phylum Cnidaria; class Scyphozoa; order Rhizostomeae; family Cassiopeidae; genus Cassiopea; species Cassiopea xamachana. Next base: position 10,241,431 of record OLMO02000294.1, read on the forward strand.
CGAGCTGCAATGACCAGTAAATTTACTGAGTAAAGTGTTTATCGAAGGAGACTTCTTTGTCCAGTAATCGATCTTGTATCTGGCACAATTGATATGACAAACTTTCTTTCATTTCGGTTTGTTGTTTTAAAAACAGTGAAACCTCTATGAATGCACAAGCAAATTTCTACAGCTTCTGGATTGAATTCATTTACAAACACGAATTCCAAAATCTGGCAATGACGCTACTGATGAATATAAAAGAAAACTTTTGAATTCCGACGAGGACAAACATTCATTTTCTGGCTAGAGATCAATGATTGTGTTATATTCTTAAAGGGCGTTTTCCGATATTCTAGAATTTCCTTCCTCTACACGAATGATGCTTTCGACTTTGTTGTTTTGCGTGAAATTGTGGTAAACAAGATAGCAAATTGTAAGGCGACCAGAAGGCAGCTAGAATGATATGAATTACTAAAATGGTGCATTTCCTACTGTTCATGAGCCCAGTATTACCCTATAGTTTTGTGATTGATTGAGAATGAAATGAAGATTCCATTTAGAATCATTGCTTAGGCTTACTTAGTACTTGTCATGTACACTGAGTATTTTCGGGAGATGCTAAGCAAAAAGTGAGTGCGGCATGAGTTCTAGAACATCTGATCTAAAAGTTCCACTACGGAGAACCAATCTTGGCCAAAAATCACATAGAACATGAATAAATGGGAAGAGATTCATTTTATATAATTAAGAGTCAAAATTCATTTTGCGCACGCTTGGAGGAACATTGATGCTTATTCACGGTTAAATCACTTGGGTACTTCCACTTTTGCACTGTTTCATGACATTCAATGGCAAATGAAGTTGTTTCAGCTATGGTACCTATAGTGGCTGTGAAGGAGTTACAATTACACATTTTAGTCTTCCGTGAGGGGGGCGCTAAAAAGTTCTAGACCACCCCTACCAGAAACAGCCAGGCCGCCACTAAACAAGAGTGCAGCTAAGTCTCTATCTATCATATAAAGATGATGTCACAATAAGAAAGTTATATTTCTAAATCATTTTCAAGTAAATGTTAATACGTCCAGGGATGCTAGCTTGGCTTTACCACCAACAGAATCTATATACAAATCATCAACAAAGTTCTCTCTTTGTACGCAAACGCATTAGCCTGTTTAGACCACTTTTCCACACAACAGTATGCTTCTGCCAACACGCTAAACTCCTTAATCCATAAGCATGAAACTCATCAAGCTACTTGAGGTGATCTGTTTCTCTATGTAGAATGGTGCGTAGAATAAGTGACAATTAAATGAATTTTCACTCTTAATTATATAAAATGAATCTCTTCCCATTTATTCATGTTCTATGTGATTTTTGGCCAAGATTGGTTCTCCGTAGTGGAAATTTTAGATCAGATGTTCTAGAACTCATGCCGCACTCACTTTTTGCTTAGCATCTCCCGAAAATACTCAGTGTACATGACAAGTACGAAGTAGGCCTAAGCAGTGATTCTAAATGGAATCTTCATTTCATTCTCAATCAATCACAAAACTATAGGGTAATACTGGGCTCATGAACAGTAGGAAATGCACCATTTTAGTAATTCATATCATCTAGCTGCCTTCTGGTCGCCTTACAATTTGGCCATCTTGTTTACCACAATTTCACCCAAAACAACAACAATAACTCAGATGGTGTTCAATCAAACTTCTAAAGCTTTTTTAAGTACCTCTTGAAAGGTGAATTTATTTGCACAATTTTTCAATCCAAGCAGTGCATTACTGCTAGGAAAAGATTATGATTGAATTGGCCGAATTGGCTGCTGACTTCCACCCCAAGATACTCTACATTATTAAGCATTGCAAAAGTTTCGTTACCAATGAAAGCTGTTGATCAATAATCAAACTGGACTTATATCCAATGATTTTAGTACACAATCTTTGGAATAAGACATTGAGTTTTGACGACAAATAGCTGCAGCATAATACCAACTCATACTATGAAAACTTCAAAAACCCAGAATACATTAGCTTCTGCCTGACAATTATCATTTCAATTTCTGCTAATGACAACTGAGCTAAGCATGATTTCAAACTGGCACAGTTAATCTAGGGCATTAAAAGTTTAAGGCATCTGAGCTGCAAACGTGTAAATATGTTGCAATTGAGAACTGAATACAGAACACATGCTCATATCTGCCAAATAACTTCAGTTCTATAAGACAGGGTTTTCTTAGCATGCACTTTCACATAAAATGTGCAGTTCTAAAAAAACTTTTGCAGTTCAAACAATAAACATATGCAATTCACAAGCCTACTATTTAGTGACCCAAGGCTGTAAGAAAGTAAATAGCAGTAAAATTGGTAGATTTAGGTATGAAAAGGTAGGAGAAATGCAACCATAAATGGAATTTTTAGGGGTAATAGGATTTATCTACCCCTTCTTGCTAAAAGCTGGTAGTTAAATTTCACCTGCAACCAGAAGAACACAGCATCACTGGATTTTATGTACAGTTCTAAACTTTTCTTTTAAAAAAACCCCCTGTTATAAGATTTCATGGCTTGTAGAATAGCACTGACACCTTACCTGGTTAACATCAACAACATTGCGTTCATAAATTCCAGGGTGCAATTGCCATCTATTGAAATCCCCTCTCCAACCTCTGGTTATTGTGCCAGCACCAATTCCACCAAGTGGAACACCTAAAATTGATTCAACACCATATGCAAATCAATTAATCCATAATATACCAGCCTCCAAAACAAAAAGGGTAATGTACTCCCCAGAATCTCAAAGTTCAAAAAGACAACACAAAGAGCATCTACTCTAGTAGCTATATTAGTTATTATACTGAATTTGGGCCACCTGCTTCCCAAGTAGACAATGGCTGTCTTGACCTTCTACGTCGTCACATTTATGATAATCTAAATGAGACATTGAATTCAAAGCATGAAAAATCATTGCATACCATATAACTGTTTGCAGGGAACAGTGGCATAGGGATCAATGTATGGTGTCCTTCCCTTCTTCCTTGTTGACCGTGCATACTTTAGAAACCTTGAAATGAAGATGTAAACATCACAATACATAACCTTTCTCAAGGGTGCCAACTGGGGAAAGTAAATTTAAAGAAAGAATGATGGTGATGATGATGATGATGATGATGATGATGATGATGATGATGATGATGATGATGATGATGATGATGATGATGATGATGATGATGATGATGATGGTGATGATGGTGATGATGGTGATGATGGTGATGATGATAATGATGATGATGATAATGAAGATGGTTAGCTAATGGTTGGAGACCTCCATGTAGTGGCAAGCAGGCACAGAGAGACAACTGCCCTCAAGTTAATAGTAATAATAATAATAATACAGTAATTTAAAGAAGAGGCCCTATTCACTTGAAAGTAATTTTCATGGGGGTTCTCTGTTTCTAACTGTAAATTATCATACACCATCCAAATAAAATAAAATAAAATAGATCAGAGACAATATTACTACAATAAACTAAAAAAGAGGTCCAAAACCTTTCTTTAAACCTACCAAAATTTGCTGCCAGTTTTTTGTTAGCATTCAGTTTGTTCCATTCGTCAATAAAATGATAAGATGACACTTGTCTACCCCAGTTAGTTTTGACTTTGGGTAAGCGATAGTGGTTGATAGTACTTTATGTCACAGAGATTCATAATTAGGGCAGATGCTGATGAGCTGTGGCAAACTGTCCAACCAGGCACCTTCAGTGAAAAGCCAACTCAATGGCTCATGCTACAGCTCTGCCTAGTAACTGTTGGGGTTAAATAATGGAAGGACTGTAGTCAGCTCAACCACCTCTTTTAAACAAATGACAGGCAAAAACTGACCCCTGGGTCAGTTCTAGGTCCCCTTAGGGGGCCAAATGGGAACACAAAGAAGAAGAAACAAGATGATGTTGATAATGATGATGATGGGTCCCTTCAGTGAAAAGCAGGCTCAATTGCTCACACTGCACAGTAACTGTTTGGGTAGTAGAGTGGATTGAGTGTAGCCAACTCAATCACCTCTTTTAAACAACTAATACACTACCTAATAGCCAACAGAACCAGTCCAAGGCCCTATCTGGGGTATAATGGAAGAGAAGAAAAACAAAGATGGTGACAAAAACACTGACTAGAATGCCTTCCCATAAATTCAATCACACACTGCAATATGTTCTGTGAAGTAGCAATATGCTGGATACAAGGCAGAATATTTTGAATACTGTATGAAAATTTGTTTCAATTTCTTTAATGGGTGGAGATATAACCAAGCAGGGGGTAATCCCAAGGAAAGACTAGGGGGCTATGCCTTACTGCCACAGCAGGCTTGCTGCCTTATCAGAATATTATCAACTTCTTTGCCTCAATTAAAGTAGCAGTTATTACATGACTATATCAAGTTCTTAGTCCCCTTGTCAGAGTACTCATCTTCCCATCACATAAAAAAACTTCTGGTGACACACTTCCAGCCAAGTAGTGAGTAATCAAAAAGAAATCACCAATGTGTAGTTTTTCAATAACATAGTGGGAAAGGGTCAGTAAATATTAATGAAGAATTAAAAAAAAACATTAAAAATGAGAGCAATACACTAGAACAGCTTAATTTATGGATCACTAACAAAGCATTGAAATGCTATAACCAAAGAAATTGTCAATGGCTATGAAATATTTTCAACCTTATCCCAAAAAACAACCTCAAACCAAGCTAAAGGCACGTCTCATGGAATTGCCAATATAAGAGAACTGTAGGCTATTCCAAATATTGGAAAACAATGTTCTAGAAATTAAAAAAAGCCCATTATGAAGCTCATATCTGCTGAACTATTTACACTAAGTATTTCTCTTCATTTATATTGTTGTGGCTGAAAGGCAATCTTATTATATGAATGGTTTCATTGGAGACTATTGTGTATGTATAGAGATCACCTTTGCTTGAAGCAAGTATGAATAGCCTAAGAATGGCTATATTCCCACCAGGTCCATCATAATAAGAAACTCTCTTAATGGGAACTTGGGATGTGGGCTTCATCAGTGAACTGTGTATAGCAGCTATTCCATAACAAGCCATAGCTAATATAAATATTTTGCATGCTTTAATGAAGGCTGACTTTTAAAGATAGCTGTTCTGGTGCTCTTCTTTAACCAAAACTAATATTGAAATGCCAGATATTTCAAGCCCATGTGTCTGCACACCTCAAGCACCTTAACAGCTCAAACATTTTATAAGCATCAAATAATTAGGTTTCCAGCTGGGGTGATGCTAAGGCATGGCTAGGGGGCTTTAGCCCCCCTAGTCAGACATACTAACCCTCTGTTAGAAAGTGAAGAACTCTCTTTTCAGTGGTTTGTGACAGTTATAGTATGATGCTAACAGTATTTTAGCGCCATAATCAGAAGACTCAGCACCCCATCTGAAAATTCATGGTGCCACTAAGTATATTGTATGGTCTTGCAGATGCGCCCCCAAAAGCAGCAGGTGATCTAATTCCCAATCTCCTTGCAATTGTAAATGCTATATTCCAGCTTGCCAAGTAATGGCACAGCCTATACCAGGGACTTTCAAACTTTTCAGCATGAGGGCAGCATCAACTCTCAAACAGAAGCCAGGGGGCCAAGTAAATGAAGGGGGCACAGGGCTATTAATTACCTTTATCTGTATACAAAATGGTCTCCAGGGGCTGGGTGAGTAGGCCTCATGGGTCAGATGTGGCCCACAGGCTGTAGCTTGGAGGCCCCTTTTCTATGCCAAAGGCATTGCAAGCCTTCTGTGTCATAAACTACATCATGAAAACCATGAATCTTAGATATGCATTGGCTCTGGGAAGCCAGTATTCCAATCTGTTCGTATACAGGTACTTTGCACTTTTGCAGTTCTGGCTTGGTGGCTTACTAATTCAAAATTTCAATTTTCATTTCTGTCAGTTAGCAGACGATATTTCGTCAAACATAAAACACAAACAAAAGAGGGGAAGCAAAAAGAGTCTTAAAATTTGTCCTTACTGGCTAACAGCATAAGCTGCTAGCAGCGTTCTGCATTGTCAAGCATTTATTTGGACTAGCTACAAGAAAACGTAAGTGTATTAGTGTGCAAAGGACAGGTTGGGATAAGAGATAACAATCTCAATGAATCATACTAACAAGTCCTTATTTTATGATGTACAAGCAAACAATAAGTTTATTATTCATAACTTCAGCATACCGGTAAGCCATTCCTATAAGTTTCGGCACTTGATGCCATCTTGGAATAACACTAGCTTTGGGTTTGTCAGGAAAATTATGATCTAGTCTCACTCTCCAACCATATTCCGGCGGAATATGTCGCCTCTCTTCTTCGGCATTGTGTGAATCTGCATCAACCATCATCATGTACTGTTGTGAAGAAGCAAAGGTAGCATTCCGTTTTTACTGACACAGGTTGTCGTTCCGCGGAGAAATCAAATGTAGGTAAATAATTTATGCTACCTGCTCCAATCCCGCCAAGGAAGACGACCAGCAGCAACCAAACCGGAAATACGTGTTGAAATGTATTATCAAAACAAAAGAGATCATAATAATACAATGCACAAAGTCAAAAAACAATAGACAGTAACCAATGAATTACAGGAAATGGACATAATCAGAGACACCTGTATGTATTCTCCTTTACAGCCGAAAATGTTGTAGTCGCTAAAATCACGCTATCTGTCTTTCCCAAATCAGATAATAAGCACCTTGAATACACGCGATAAAATACAATGTCATAAATGCAAACCCATGTTGAAAGCAGGTATATTAGAGGAATAGAGAGAGAACGAGAAAGAGAGAGAGAGATTAGGTGGCATCATTGATGTAGAACCGGGGAGTACAAGGCCCCCACTTTTCAAAGACTCGGACAAAGTGCCCCCTTTCCCGTAATTTAGTTGCCTTCCTTGAAAACTGTTAATAAGCAAACATAAATAGAAAATACACGTTTCTGGCGATTTAAGAAGATCTTGGTTTCAAAATTTCCCGGAGGAGCATGCCCTCGGACCCCCCTAGTTGATTTACTGTTAGGGATAGGTTCAATACTAACCCTTCCATCATGCAAAATGTTTTGTCATTTTGTTAATTGTTGTACCTCCAACAAAATGCTCAATCTCACTTCCAGAAGCCAAGCAAAGGTGCCACTCAATCCATGTGCCCCCACTTTTATAAGGCTTCCTACGTCCCTGGGTGGCACTACATGCAACGTATAGGGGTCATTCGCCCTCCAAATAACGCCAATTCTGCCGTTTTCCAGACCCCTCTTTTATAACGATCAGTAACACAAGACTCGAAACCCCTCCTACCGATAAGTAACAAAATCACAGTACCCCCCCCCTACTTTTGGTGTTCTTTTATTGTCAATCATATGAATGGGTGAAATACATTTCAGCTTGCTGTCAGATGAAATAGAGGCAGATTAGGTACAGAGAGTCCAAAATAATGTGATATGCGCGTCCAGGCGTTAGATCTACCAGTTCTCATAAACCTCCCTTAAATATGCGAGTGGTAAATGAAAGATTAAGTATTTTTATAAAAGAAACACGCATTTGTTTGCATAAAAGCTCACGCGAATGGATTTGCCAGAAGGAGAGCTTGTTCCAATTGAAAAAAGCATTTTTCATTGCTGAAAATAGCTTTAACTGAACTAAATTATATCACAATTCGACTAAATTATGTCTCCATCTTTATAAACATGGGCTTAGCTAGCCACGGTTGCAATTAGGCTACGCCCACTTTGACATTACACCCTAGAGCCCCCTTTATTAGAGTTTTCAGAAATTACTGTCTTTACTTTCTGACATGCCTTAATAATAATAGTAATAATTTTTTTTAAACTTCATATATAATATCTCGTTTAATACTACAAGTGCAAATCTCACTAAAAAGGCAATCTGTACCTGGCTGGCTTACAAAACACAATAATAAAAATAATAATAATAAAAATGGAGCTATAGTTTATATAATGTTGTGTCAGTAAGAGAGGAGTTCTGGGTCAGTCCATGGTTTGTTTCGCATGCAAAAAATGTAATACTTGGTGGGGATGATGATGGTGGTCATTTCAATTGCTCTATAATTGAGGTGAGGTTATTCAATGCCTAGCTCTTTGCTTAGAATCATGTCAGGACGAAGACTTTCATCAGTTAGAATAGAATAGTAGTAATAATAATACCGTTTTCTTGTTAGTTTTAAAATAGTGATACGACACTAATATACACTAACAATAAGCAACATGGAGATTGCATTGTGGAGATTATTGGCTGCAAGCATTGCAGGTGCAATGATTTGCGAAATACCAATCTTTTATGAGAACTTTGAATTGATTGATATTTTGTGATGACTTTATCTCAATTGGGAGAGAGTTCCACATCTTTGGACCCAAAAAACGTAGATATTTTATACCATAAGTAGTAGTTTTTACTTTTGGGACACAAAGAACATCGTTTTGTCGAAAATTATAACTAATGGATTTTAGGGTAAAATAGTCTTTCATAAAGGCTGGATTCAAGTTTTGGAAAGCTTTTTATATCTCTAATGCCAACAGCCTAACAGAAAGAATATGAATTATAGTAGATTTAGCCTTTACTAGAAGATTATTGTATGATGAAGTATAATCAGAGTGTGCTAATAATGCTATAAAGAGAGATCTCAAAAACTTGGATACTTGAAGCTACAAAGCAACAAACCTATCAAGGTGCTGTAGAAACCCATACTTTTACATCCAAATGCAAAGTTCACAAAGGCCAAAATGAAGATTTGCATAAATATTTCACCACAATGAGCCTCAAGTAGCCGAAAATGTGAAATATCATAGATTGACTGCCCCCATGAATGAAAAGTACAGTATATGTAAGTAGCAGTTCATGTGCAGTTCCCTGCACACGTTGAAAACGTGCGCAATCGTTCGCGAGCGCGCAGACACGCGCCCAACATGTCCAATGAGCTTGATTTGGTGCGCACGCAAATCTGTCAATTTCATTGCTAGGGAGCGATGGCATTGATAAACTGTACATTCAAATATAATGGAAAGCTCATAATCAATTGTTTTGCTGTTAAAATACTTCGCAATCAAGCTACTTCACTGTGCTACTGATTTTCCTTTATCCTTCAAATAGCTGATTCCTTTCGTATGTAAATGATGAAGGCGAGGAAAGCGAGGGTGATAGGGAATTTGATTCTCTTGCTGAGGAACAACTAGTATTAAGTATGACATAATTGCTTACAATTAAGTGCTTCTCTAGACATCCTACAGCTTTTAGTAATATCTTCCGTTAATTGACAAAAATTATATTCAAAAAACAGCGCACGCAAATGAGCCTACGCGCACGGTCAGCAGCGCGCGTCTGGTTTACTCATTGAAAGGTCTGTATCTGATCAGGCACCCCTCCCCCCAACGTTTAGCTTGTCGGCACATTTGCAGAAAATCAGTAGTGCTCACCAACTTTGTTTGCTGACAAGTTCAAGGAAAGTCCTATTTGCCGGCAAATTGGACTCCACCAAAAATTTTCTTTACCTTCGCCCCTAACGATGATGGACCTACGACTACCAAGGAAAACAACAGCAAATCGGCAAATGTTTTAGCCACGGAGGAGCAAAGTTGTACCTCAGTTTCTCTGCTGCATTGTATTTTGAGTACTTTTAGCAATGCTTTTGAAAATGGTAGTGTTGCTTCCCTTTAGTTACACAAATAGCTCTGTTGCAATGCTTCAAATGCAATGATTTTTTAAAATTCTAATTGGCTAATCAATTCCGCTATACGGAAAGATTCCATGTCACGATTAAGGTGCCACGAAGACCAACATACAAAGAGAATTGGTAACACGTTGCTAACCCCAGTCATTGAGATTTGGCCATTTTGTAGGCTCGAACTTGACAACCTTCTAGGTTGTCAATCTTATCATGTGTCCTTGCACTTTTCGATGCAGACATCTGCATCATCACTAAATCTTCACTCTTTCTTTTTATAAGCATAACGGTTATAATCATAATTAAGCTCACATGCTTAAAAAAATAAGCATATACTATGCATATTTCCAGCCTCGGAATTTTGTCCCTCATTTCCAGTTCTTTCAAAGTCATGTGTTATAGATAGATCATACAAAGGACGAGTTTAAGTAATAGCAAACAGCATTTTCCATGACATTATCTTTTCAGAATGATAGCCCTTTATGAGCAACATTCTGAAATTAAGCATACTTAAAAAGCATACCTTCAGCTTCATATTGGGAAAATTTTAAGCATATTGAGCTTAAGCCCAATTTACCCGTATTCCTATAAAAAGAGAACGCATGTACGAGACGCCAAACCGAAAAATGAATCAGCAAAATCAGACTCGGGTCTAGCTTTTTATCTTATGTAACTTCAGACATTTAATTTCCAGAATCAAATTGTCCAATGTTTTATTCTAGGATACACATGTCAATTAGATACTCGGCATACTAGTGCAACTAAATACAGGCAAGATGAGAAGTTTAAAACTACTAAAAATGCTACAAGTACTAAAGACACTTGAACTTTGCGTGCAAGCTGGCGGTCAATTGGGTCTATACAGGTTCCTGAGTGGCCTAGCTGCTAAGGCACTAGAGGCAGGGACGTAACTTCTCTGAACTTTTTGGGAGGGGGTATCAGAGATTGCCCTGCGAACATTTTGTGTCTGTGACGTTTACTTTTTAGTAACAGTAGTTCACCAATGGCCCTGGGTCCACTATGGTGCCCTGCAGAAGTACACTGTACTACCGTTTTTGCCCTGCGAAACAGAAAATTTTCAATGTTGGGAGGGTGACTCACCCCCATACCCCCTTTAGTTTCGTCCCTGAATAAAGGAGATGATTAAGGGAGCATTCATTATTTATGCCTCAGGTAGGTACTGAAGACCGGAGTGATGGCCCAGCGGTAGAGCGTCTCACAGCTTTCACTTTATTCGCAGACGTGTGGCCTAGGACTATAGAAACGGAGATAGGCGCCGCCCTATGCGCCATTGGGCGCGGGAAAGGACTTTGACTTTTTGAGGTATTGAAGAGAAATGTTTATTTGGGCAATTTTTGTTGCTACCCAACCTTGTGTACTATAAAAAACACCCTAAAGACTCGATTAAGCCCTCAGGGGCTTATTTGTCAGACATGACTTTTAGGGTGGGGGTTTATTCGAGGGGTATTGATCGAATCGAGGGGAGGACTTATTTAAATCTATACGTCCGGTGGTCTACCACATGGTGAAGAAAAGTAAAAGAATATCGAATGTTCTGTAAAAGAGGCCACTAGGAAAGATGAAACTCTAAAGTATTTTGATTCAAATGTAAATAGAGATGGAAAGAAGGAATGTAAAGTCGCAAAAGACAGATGCTCGCATCAAATGTTAGCACAAATGAGCAAAACAATTGCTGACTTTTTGTTTTCGTTGATTTTTACCTAAATTATACTGAGCCAGATAGCCCCCATGGGAACTTATCCGAGGGTGGGGCTTATTTGTCAGAAAGTACCTCGGTGTGGGCTTATTCGAGGGGGGCTTAATTAAAGGAGGGGGCTTAATCGATTATTTATGGTAATAGTGACCAAACCAATAGAGCGCTATTAAAAATACGCTACCCAACCGTTAAGAGACAAAAAAGTGATATCAGCAACCTTAAGGCTGTTCGAAAAATAATTTACCCAACCTATTTCTCTTCGACCCCAACCTGAGGCATAAATAGTGAGCGGTCCCTAAGCACACTAAAGACGTGCTAAATAAATTAAAATCTAACTTAGAGAGCAGATATAAGTTGTAGATGCCAAAATGCAGCAACTCCTATAACTGTAAACTCTAAAGAATGAAACTGTGCTTCTTGGCTAGCCGGAACGATAGTGTGGCAAGGGGGACCAACAGGAGCAGAAGGGCACCAATTTGCATGGACACCTCTTTTGGGAGATCGCCTAGCATAGGCACCTCTGTGAGACAGTTTCGTTACATCCTTTAGCAGGGCCTATAGTTCACAAAGCTAATTAAATAGCTTTCTATTCCAATCACATTTTGCAAATAGTCTGTTGGTACTACAGAACTTTACTACAGCACGAAAGCTGCAACATTCTTTTGACATACTTAATATATATATATATATATATATATATATATATATATATATATATATATATATATATATATATATATATATATATATATATATATATATATATATATATATATATATATATATATATATATATATATATATATATATATATAAATATATATATATAAAGTACCATCAACTTAAAGAGGCTTTGCATATCTTGTGGGTGGGGCCCAATTTAAACAAACAGGTCCTGCATTACAATTTCTCCTCAGCATTCTAGCCCTTTCAGCGATTTTCGCTTTCTTCATTATTCGAATTATTTTTTGTTACACCTTCTATTGATTTTGCATCGTTTATTCGTGTGTTCTATTTAACAATTTAGTATAGCAACTCAAGATGGATAAAGCAATGTCCGAAACATGTTTTGCAAACTGAAAATTATTGTTGTCTTTTTGCGTCTGAATTCTGATCTCATTGGCTTGATAAATTTTGAAGAATATATATATATATAATTATATATCCAGATGCGGTTACACGTGACAAGCGTGTAACCGCATCTGGCTATATATTTCGGTTAACCTTTCGGTCACTATCCGATGTTTCATACTCTGACGAGTGTCTACGGAAGAAGAGCTTTTAAGTATGTCAAAAGAATGTTGTAGCGTGCTGTAAGTAAAAATCACATTTTACTTGTTTATATAGCTTATTTGATCTCCCTTTGCATTATATCAATGTCGGAAAAGGACTTTTGTTGCATTCCAAACAGGGCACTTTTGCTACTCCTGCTCCCCCAAATGAACGACAGGAGGGGCAGTTGCTCCCCTCTACCCTCCTCTCAGGCGTGCCTATGCGCCTCAATGGATGTAACATAATGGAATTTCATTTTATTCTGTCTTGTGTACTCTGTCTTGTGTACCATTCTCTACTAATTTCTATGTTGCAAGTTTCAATCTTATGTTCGTATGGAGTCCTGTTGCGTAGTAAAGACCATTTGTGGGAAATGTGTTCTGCAACTTAAGACTCGTTGCTGTTATCATACAGTACGTGACGTAATGCTTGCATAAAAGCGATAGCATACAGAAGTCTCTTCTATATGCTAAGATCCGTATACACGATAAAACATCATAATGCAAAACATTATCAAACCTGTGTTTGATGATGTTGAAGATGCACAAAACGTTATTAAACACCGTCAAACATTGCTACTGTAGACACCTACCAGCGTGCTGCGCAAGCGCTAATTCGGCAAACTTGATTGGTTAATGAATAGAGCCATGTCAAACATTTTTGCTGCATGTTGCAAAATACTCGAACATCACCCAACATGTTTGAAAATCTTCAAGATTATGATGAAGTAGTCTATCAAACTCATGCTCAATGTTTGACAATGTTTTATATGATGACGTTTTATCGTGCAGACGTTAAGTTACTCCAAAGCTAGGCCCAGGCGTTAAGTTCCACCACCGCCACAAGCACGACAAGAGCCTAAAATTACCCATCGATGCAATACAATTAAGACTTCTGCTGCTTTCCGCGCTTCACTGTACAGCCAATTTGCAGGGATGTGCGGATGGGGAAGGGTGGGGGGCATCTCTCCCCCTTGATACTTTCAAATTCGCAAGAAAGTTGGTTAAAGTCTGCCATGTTGTAAGAAAAGTTGGCCACAGTATTTTCTGTGACTTTTTTCTTAGTAACAATGGTTGGTCAATTGGCAAAAACGCCCCACCCCCCGAACAGAAGGTATCTCGGCACATCACTGCCAATTTGCCATCATGTCAATCTTTGAAAGCTGTAGACATCCATAGACATAATTCTTGACAATTGCATAGTTGCCAAGTCTCTCGCATTCTACTAGAGACTCCAGCATTTCGAGCTTGTCTCCAGCCGAGCTCCAGCAACAGCAAAATCTGGACAAATCCCCTGCATTTAATGATGCATACACGTTTTTTTCTTACAAGAAACCTAGCTCAAGACCTTTTCTTACAAGAAACCGTGCTAAAACACTCTCAATTTTGGCCACATTTTAGTTTTGAAAGTTTCTTAAAAGTTACTTAATTTGGCGAACCAAATTGCTGTGAAATCATACGCAGAACGCGAATGTAGTAAAATATTTGTCCTATAGCAAACAAAATGCGTCAGTAAGAGTTAAAAGCTAAAGCAATGCCATATTTACATTGCTAAGGTACAGATTTATGTTGAACCAGGTAAAGATTTCAATGTGCTATTTGTCTAAAGTTTCCTAGCTCTTTCCTTATAGTATATAATAGTTTAGGCAGTCTAGTACTAGGTTACTTATGAACTAGTTTCTTAATTTGAAAAACGTGTGTTAAAAAGTTGGACAATGAATAATGCAGTGAAGTTTGCAGGTCTCCCCCCAGAGCCTCGACGGATTGAAAGCTCATAACTAGCTTTCAGTTTTCGTCCCTGATCTGCATTTTAGGGCCGGTTTCCATACAGCTGCATTATTCCTTTGAGCGGAAAAAGCTCGGACTCATATATCTCGGGGGCTTTTTACTCTTGAGCTTAAATTGATTTCCATAGCACTGTCTATTCCTCAAAGCAAATGTATGTCAGTCTACGCTCTCTAACAACTGATTACCAAAGAAAGAAAATTGACGCTTTTACACATCTCAAAGCTTAATATTTTGAATATTATCCTGTTACGTCGCCAAAAGGGAAAGAGAAATATTACTTCGAACATGTGGGTAGGACGTCGGAGAGTCTTGCATAGTATTTTAGTAGGTGTCCTAGCTAAATTACTGCTTCGTAAGCAAAAATCGGTAAGAAGAAGTCATATGGGTTTAGTAACAATATTTTTTATTTACACACTGCAGCAATTTCGTGAACTTCTACGACTATCATGACATTCGTCGCTATTGTGAAATAATCCGTTAATCAGGCTGTTTGCATGAATTGCATAATTGTATTCAAATGTTCGAACGGCATTGGCTATCTCTAGCTAGGGAGAAAACAACGCTTTCAAAAGTTAAACCAAATGAACTTCTTCAAAAAGGTCGCGAGCACCTCGAGAGCACAAGAAATCTCTGATTCAGCGGTATTTTCACCGTATTGCACATGCGTTGGAGGAAAGCTCGTGAGTTTTTTCCATTCAAGGGAAAATTGCAACTGTATGGAAAGCGGCACTTACAGTGATCGCTTTTTCCGATACGCCAAAATAAGCTCCATCATAATTACTCAGTGCCGTAGCGTAGCACTCCTATGTTCTTCAGTATTCTATTTTTCGAAACGTGGCAACTATGCAAGTGGTCAATTCAAGACTAATCCAACAGTTAGCTTAATCACTGCAACATAAGACAGCACAAGCAACAACGCAATCTTAACGAAATCGAACGCAAACAGTACTAAGCAAAGGAGAAATAGCGATGCAAACATGCAACTAACTACGATAAATATAAATAGGGCTATGTTTCTTTGCACATTGACCCTAGCTATGGCGTTTCCATGGTGATTGACAAACAAGCCATTGATTAGTAACGATATGGCCAATGCAATCACGGTTATTTGATGAATGAGGCGAAAGTTCGTTCCATGTTGTTCATCAACTACAGGCGAGTCAAATGTCGTTGATTGCGGAGATGGTAGAGCTGATCTTCTATGTCGGTTCTTTATGGTCTCCTTGGCTCTCTTCCTACGGTGGAAAATCATATAGCTAGTACAACAAGAAATTCGATGAGAATTGATTGAGGGCGGGTTCTAAGAACAGCAATTGTGCAAAATTGTTACTACTAGTAGCCAGGGCCGCCAAGAGGGGTGCAGTGGAGGATAATTGCCCAAGGGCCTTAAAGTCAAAGGGGTTTCATAACACCCAATGCTTCAAGGTCTGGGGGCCTTATAAAGTATACCAGACGTAATCTTCCAAAATTAATTTCTAGACTGTACAAATTTTCTATACGCTTCCCTCCCAGGGGGCTTCGTCTTTCTCCTTTGCTCAGGAGTCTCTAAATGCTCTCGGCGACCCAGGTAGTGACAAGGTGCTTGAGGCGTGCAATCATCTGGGTTTGACACATTTGACATTACAAAAAAGGTATCAGAAAAAAGCAGCATTTGATTATGAGCTATAGCAAAACGTGCCAAAATAAGCATAAGTCGCGAAATGGAATCGAAAATATGCGGTAATTATTTAATACAAGGTACAACAAAGTTGAGTTATTGAATCCAGCTAGATAATGAACGAAGAGATTCAAAAGACCTCTGATGTAAGAAGGGTGTAAGGTGTCAAAAACAAAGCTAAGAAAGGGCAATAGACGTGGGTGTTACAACTATCGATCTTTCTCTAACAAACTTCAATATTCAAACTTAAGTATGAATTAGTTCTTGATTGGTGACTATAACTGGTGTGCCATTTCAGACCCCTTTTGACTATGGTATACAGCAAACCAACGGAAAGGAAATCAGGCCCCCAACCAAAAAATGGAAATCAATAAACTCACTATACTTTCTTTACAATAAACAAACTCACTGCCTTCAGCCAGGATGTTTCGCAATATTTCCTCAAGTCCAGCTTTTAATGTTTCTAAAATGTTTCCTAAATTCAAAGACTTTCAATGATAATAACAACCCAGATTAGGTAATTGCGATGCAAGAAATAGGATGCTCATGTTTTGTGAGGCATGCAATGGATTTTCATTCCATTTTCTTGCTAGTTTGATCAGATGTACTAGCAAAAAGAGTCCTGCAAGTTATTATTTGAAACTCATCTTGTCTATGTTTCTTAAATTTTTCTTAATCCTTGCCTATTTTCAGCATCATATCTCTTAGAGACATGTTTCTTATAAAAAAACCTGTACTCTTCAATGTATATCTCTTCATTTAGATAATTGTTGCCACTATCGCTCTTCTATCTATACTAGTATTGTGCATTAACCACATGTTCCTAAGTTCCAAATAGATCGGGTGGTCGGAATACACAGGGTGTGTGGAAAATTTTACAGTCATCAATAGCTAAGGATGGGTTTCACAAGTCATTTCAACTGAAAACGAAATGAGAAACATGATTTCTCACGTTACCTGGCACTGAGTCAAACTAAAAACCCAAAAATAATAAACGAGCGTATGGAATAGGGTGTAACGAGTGGAATATTTCAAAAAATTAATAAGCGAGGGGTATGACCATTCAGGACTCAGAAATTCATGGATATTACGTACAGGTTTGCAGAAAAATAGCTCTTAGCTTTGATGCATGGCAGATGTCAAGATGTCTTCAAGCATGTGCTACTGAAGACATAAACTTTGTATCCTATGATTAGTAATTGATTGACATATTAAGAAATACTTTGAATTAACTTCTATATAAAGCAAGTTTTCCTAACTTCTACATGAAGAAAACCACTTTTCTGGACAACTACACTTCCTTGTATTTTTAAATTTTCTCCTAAAATAGAGCCAATATCCTTGGAACGAATCCAAGTTGTAAAAGAACTTGGTCTGGCAATCAGTTTCTCTCTTTGTAACATTAAGAGGTGATGCAATCTACATTCTATCCTCAGCAATCAACTAAAGCCAGACTGCAAATTTTAAATCTTTCTTCAAGCACATAGTCTCCTAAAACCTTCGACTTAACGCTTTTAAGTATCACTAGGTTGAGAATTAATAGCCATGTTTACGAGCATCTTCACAAAAAATGATGGAGGCTCTCTCACGTTGATCAATAATGCATATAGGCACTGAGGGAATTATCTTTAAAGCTAAAAAAGAGCTCCTTCAACGATGTTGAAAAGATCGGCCGCTACATGATTAATTGATGCACAGATGTTGCATCCACAAAAATCCCAGCGAGATGTCAAACTAGCTAATGGGCCGGGACATAGCTACTAGTGGAAAGAAGGAAGTTTCCATTCATTCCTGAGAGAATTTCGCCTCAACAATAAAAAAGGAAACTTATATAACTATTTTTTAGGCTGATTTTATTCATGCAAAACCTGAGCAGAACATGCCTAAATTACTCTCACACAGTTCAAAATACTAGCTAAATTTTCAGATGTACTGAATTGCAGACTTCAGGACCTTTAAGGGTGAAATTGCAAGTTAGCCTGCTTGCTACTACAATAACCTACATACTTTAATTTTAGCGCTGCCTCATCAATTGTACATCACACCAAGCTATACCTATATGCCTCAGAGAAATGCTTTTTCAATAATGACTGATGATTTACAAACTTGCAATCTTTTCTTGTATCATTGCTACATTCATTTTGCACCAAAACAAAACTAGATCTCAAGTTATTCAGCTCAATGGTTTTATCAAAGCTTTCTAAGTTGTGCAAGTTTCCATTACGGGCAGCTACAAGATGCTGTCAACACAACCACATCTCTGAAATTGTCGCAAAACAGGATTCAGTCATGCTCAGAGGAAAAGGAAAATAACAGAAATTCAAGAACTGATGCAAAGATAGGTAGAGCAAGTTCTTGTTTCAATAACTTTTCATTCTGTTTGAATGGGTCAAAAATAAGTCAGGCAACTAAAATTTGCTCAAGGTGATGTTAAGAAATGATAGTGATTTCTAAGTAATAGGCATGGGAAAATCAAGCTAATCACATCTGCAACTGTGGGATAAGAAGGAATTTAGTTCTATTCTGAAGTAGTCACTGTGGGTCTATGGGAGTCTTTGCAGTCACTACTCTAAATGAATGACTTTCAAGATAACATGAGTAGAAGATAAATCCCATAGAAGCTTCTATACTGATATCTGCTACCAGAATTTGAGAATTCTGGCTATCACCAATTGCAATAACATTGGCAACTTTTGATATTCAACAACTACAGGCTTCTACCATTTCTTACATGGACACAACCTAGTATCCCTCCAAATTTTTTAGCAGCTTTAATCATAACTGACTCAAGAAGTATCACTACTATCTCTATCTGAGTCTACAAAACAAATTGTTTGATAATAAATGGGCTATTTTCCAAGACAAATACTTCATTCTGAGAAGCAGAAATGAAGAAAATATCCATACCTGTAGTTAATTGGAAATGCAACTTGAAGTTCAGCTTCCAGATCTAAAAGGAAGATAATCCAATGAAAGAACTAAAAATTGAATATATTACAGAGAAGCATAAAACAATTAGAATATATATATATATATATATATATATATATATATATATATATATATATATATTTATATATATACACATACAAATATATACATATGTAACTTTTAACCATGGATGTGAGCCTCCTTCTCTACTACTCATATACATATGTAACTTTTAACCCAACCATATATTCATCACTGTACAAATAATGATATATTTTGGCTCTTATATGCAAAAGCACCATAAAAAAGTAATTAAAATGATGTATTAAAGTTCATTTTGCATAGCTTGTACAACACTCTATTGAGTCAGCAGTACATTCTTAACACATCACAATACAACAGTTTTATCAAGAAGAATCTAGTAGAAAACTGAAAACTTGTTTCCTAGATATCTAAATACAACTTAAAACTGAGTTAACAGCTACAAAGCTGTTCATCAATAACTACAAAGATAGTGAACAGGATGCAATGGAGATGACTCTATGTTTTACATAACATGCTATAACTTAATAAACTACACACAAAAAATTATCAAAAGCATTTAGATCATCCTGCAATAATGAATGTTAAAAAAGGTCTTTTTCACTTTTCTGTTGCTATTCCCATTGGGAAATAGATAATTATCAATAGATGTTAATATTACACTTACCTTCTTCTGCTTCAACATTTGTTACTGGTTGACGGCATAATGGGCATTTTGGTCTCCCCCTTGACACATGATTCAACTGCTTCATACACAATGCACAAAATATGTGCTCACAAGGTGTCTTGAAAGGCTGATATAAAAGACTTAAACACACAGAGCATTTGTAGCAGTCTGGTATTTCACTGTCAGATAATTCCTTTGGAAAAGTGAAAATACTTGAAACCCAATCACACTGTGTTTGAGAGAATACTTATATCATAATCAATACATATTGCTTTTCATTCCATAAAAGGGCTCTCTTTATTACTAACAGCAAACCAACTTAAATGGATATCCATAATTGTATCAGCATCTTTCTCATTCCACCTTTTCTTAAATTTCAAAAATACACACATTCAAACTTCAAACCAGGCCAATAATCAGATTAGTGAGTATCCATATGGAGGCTCTTTTCTTGAAGACATCCTTCTATAAACATCTAATATTAGTAAAACATTAGAAAGACATCTGATATTAGTAAAACATATTAGAACGTGAAATGCAAAAACCCACCTTTCCTCTTTCACTTTCATCATCAATTCTATATGGCCTGTGTAGGGACAATGACAACTCCTTATCTTTAGAGCAATCATGTGGATAACTACTACCTTTCACTTCATCCATTGATGCCTTATAATCTGCTCCATATTGCCAATTCCCCCTTCCTCTTCTTCTTGGCCTTCTCCTTCTTCTGCAAAAGGTTTCCTTGTTCACATCTTGGAGATTCCCATCACAGCAATAACTTGAGTGTAGATTTTCTACCTCCCTTTTAATTTCCTTAAGCTCTTCCTGTATGTGTCTAACTGAGCTGCAAGCATCTGCACTGCTACTTTTAGCACTATTTTTTAAACAAGCATATGATCCACAACAAGCCAGAGAATCAGAATTTGAAGAACTAACATGTTTTTTGCTTGAAGGGCATGAGTATGAATGTACCTTATTTATTGTCTTAAGTTTATCTGTCTCAAACATACTTGGAAGTCTATTAGCAGTAAAATGGGAATTCTCTTGTGAATCTTGATTGTAACCATTGAGCAAAGAAAATGTTCTCTGCTTGTTATTGCAAGTTATTTCTTTGCAATTCACTATAGAATTCTGAAGAGAATGATGACCATTGTTCTGCATTTCAGTCTTACAATCAGCACTAATTTCAAATGAATAACTATCATTGCTAAACCCTAAATCTTCTCTACTGGTACCTCCTTTCAACAATGAGTTGTCTCTATTGGTGTTATTACTACCAATCTCTAAATCCAGTGGCTGTTGTTTTAATGATTTATTAACAAACTGTGATGCTGCATCGACTCTACTTTTAGGGCACCAGATTGCTGGGATGACATCCACTATACATGAACACTGAACAACATGCAGGAAATCAAAACCTCCAACTCTACCATTGCATTTTGGACAATAGAGTTTTCCTTCAGTCCATCCAGACTAGAATAAAAATGCTCTTTGTTCAGCTTGATTTTAATAGCATGCAACACATAAGTTGAATAATAGTGCAATTTCAATGCTAAAAGAATCTGATACTAATCATCTATTGTGTGCTGAATACGCTTTGTAGGTCTTGCCATATAGCACATGCAATTGCACACACACATGCCTATACACATGCAAACCAAATTGTGTGTGCAATTGATTACACTCAAAAATAGGTATTCTTGAACATTTTCTGATGACTTAACATTCTGATTTTGTAATTTGGAAAAGTAATAGCCTTTAGATTATCTTCATATTTTACACCCTGGAATATTGACCACAATGATCACTTACTCCTGACTTTCAGGAACAGCATTTAGTTTGATCATGAAGAAGTATTTTTTGTTCATCATTTATACTACAGTAGTTGCCTTGTTTGAATTTGTTTGACTAATTTCAACTTTGTTGTGTTGTACAATTCTTTTCTTTGTTTTCATACTTGATCTGATCTTGTGCATATGTAAAGATTTTCTTAGCAGTGTAATCACACATGCAAAATCATTTGTGCATGCTAATTACTGAATGTGCAGTATTTTGCTTATGACAAGGCCTGGCATAGTCTATGCCAAGTATACCCAGCATAGACTATGCATTTTGTGACATAAGATTGTTCTATCTTAGTGTTGGTGTACAGGCAAGAGATAGCAAAAAGGAAAAGTTAGTACAGCTTTTCTTTTCTTATTCCAACTCTTCAAAATTCAACAAAACCAGGTTTGGAGATCAATTTTGCCTTTTCAGCATAAATATCAAAAGCAAGTCATACTATACTTTGCAAAAGGAATTGCTCCAAAAGAGAGCTTTGTTCCAAAAAAGTTTTCTGAGGACAAGTCCCCAGATCCCCAGCTTCTTCTTACTGCTCTGCCATGCCCACTAAATAATTCAAGGCTAGAGCTTCCGAATAACTGTGCCCCTTTTACCTCAAACTGCAATGTTTATTTACTGCATGTGCAATTTCAAGTATCAAGAATTCATGGTGTGTGTCTGAGGTATATTCCAGGAATATTTGAGCAAACCAGATTTAAAGATTTTTGCAAATAAGCTAGTGTTTTACTTTTTGCTTCTTCAAATGTCCAGCCAAAAAAGCACCACACTGATTGTGCACATCCAATATTGGAAAGCTCACAGGCTAGTGCAAGGGTAAAATACTGCAGCTTCGTATCAAAGCCTGGCATTTATTCAAATCATGATGGCTGCAACACTGTTTTCCATCATACAAAATGAACCCCCCCCCTCACTGCATCTTTCCCAACTGCTGGCAGTGCTCCTAATCAAATTTTTTCTAATGAGTCTCCAGCATGAGTTTAGGACTCTAGTAAGCGAACAAGCCCAAAAACATACTTACAAGGTCCAAGGTGCATTCCATGAACTGAGACCCGAAGATCTCTGGCGTGGAGCTACCTTTTCTGCCGGCGGTGGATATAGCATACTGGCGTAACAAAATGCAATTCTCGACGCACATTTCGTTTAATCTTTGTACCTCAGGTGTCTGGATGAGAAAAATGTCAGGTATGCAAGATTGCACACCGCTTACTGTAGAAACAGTTTCTAGCTTCTTCTACTGCTTACCAAGGGTTGATTAGGTGGAAAGTTAACGTTGAACCAACAGCTCCGCACATGTACGCCAACGTTCAAGATAAAAGTAACGGCAAGGGTTGCTCTCGTCTTGAACGTTGGCGCCATCAATCCCTACACAATGATTCCTCCCTCTAGAGCTGTCATGCTCTGATTTAATTTCTAACAATCCTATGCCATTTCTAAATTGTACAACGAAGAACATGAGAAGTAAAAATAATAATTTTTAATTTAAACCTACCTCATCCACAAGAGTTAGAACCCATGACAACATATCTTCATCTTTTAGGTACCAAGAAGAACATTGCTCAGTTTGAACATGGCTTTGTAGCAAATCGTCAGAATTAAATAAAAGGTATCTACATTTCCTACATTTAAAAGGTGTCGCTTCTGCTGCAGTCGCCATTTTGTACCACCTTAACGTAATAATTAAGGTGGGCAGTTAGTATTCAGGGGTGTTAACTTATAGCGATGGGGCCCTAAAAGGCTAGAACGAATGTGAATTTTGGAGACCACAACCTTTAAAATCCTGCAACATAACTCCAACTCATTCATCCATATTCTACCAGACACCAAATTTTTACCAAGCTGCAACAACATGAGCTAATATTGAATTGATTTTGCAAATCTTAAGCAAAGTGGAAAACTTCAAGAAAATTTTCAATAACTTAGCATTCAAAGAGTGGCCTGCAACCCGGAAAGCCCTCCATAGATGCAATAAAGGGTCCTGCGCCCCCCAAGACCATGTCCCTGTGTGCTACTAGTCTGCAGAATACGGCAGATTGCGGCAGAATACGAAACCAACGTGGTTCTTCTAAATTCGCATACAACAATACAACTATTATATAATTTTACTAAGTTAGCTGTCCATGTTAAATGACAACAGGAAAAACAAGTCTCAAATAGAGAATCAGGCATCAGTTGCAAACTGACTGTCCTATTCTATAGTGCGGGCTTGCGGCTCCAATTCTGCGTCTCTTAATCAGAAGATTCTGCAGTTGTTAGTGGTTGAAAGTTTCAAAAGTTGAAAGACCTGAATAAACGCTTTATTAAAGATATCTTTGTTGAAAGAAAGGAACTTACAGTACAATCTAAGATGTTTGACTACTCTGCAGCAGCCAAAACCCGAGCAAAAATGTACGGAGTCGAATCTGTGTAACTTCTAGGGCAAGGTTATGGCATACCATACAATAAAAATCGGAAACAATAATAAAGTCTTGCAATACACCTTTTTAATTTTTCGCCAAGTTTCAATATTCTAAACTTTTTTGACTTTTAGCCTAGCATTACTCTTACACTACTGATAAGCCAAATCTATAAATTTACTTGAAAATCAAAGGAATACGCTCAAAGCTTTAATGATAATTTACTTGAACATAAAACAAAGCAAGAGTGGAACACAACGGCAAATATAACATTAACAATCAAAAACTTAATCTGAAGGAGCATTATGACTGCAATGCACCAACATTCTGAGCTCAAATGAAGCTTTCAGTCTTGCGTCATTCTAAAATTGTTTATAAATTTAATCGCTTTTCAGCCTCAATACTCTTACACAATTTACTCTAATAAAAGAAAGAGTGTGGAATAGCTTTTTAAAGTGTCTTGTAAAAGTGCAAAAAGATTTAAAATTTAAATAAAATCAAATGAAAATATACAGTAAAAAACCCGCAAAATAAGAACGTATAGTTATGGAATGAGCCTGCTCGTATTTTTATGTGATGAGGTAGCTTCAGTATTTAGAGTTCTAGTTCCTACCAGAGAGGCTAATACAAATGCTAGAAAAAAAGGTAGTTGATCATACAGCATTTAAGTACTATGGAAATATATTTAACCACTCAAAGCTTTGAGGATCAAAACGTATGTATGAACCAGCATAGGCATCAAATCTTACTACCACCAGACCACGCTTCTCGAACGAATTCTCACAACATTATTGGTTGGCATCCTTCGATGGTGATTCCTTTGTTAGCCTATCAAAATTTGACGCCTATGCTGTATGAACCTGCCCATCTCACTTATGCATGCACTAACTTTTGGAGGTCCCATGAAAGTGGTTAATTGGCAAAAAGACTGAGCTTACTTCCCAAAGGATTAAAAATGAGCCATTTATAAGACCCTAGTTGTAATGCTAGGCTGAAAAGGTTCTACTTATTTGAAGTCAATATATACAATTTCAGGTTATACGTTCTTAATAAATGATGGTTCTAATTACGTGCGGGATTTTACTGTATTCACAAGAAAAATAAAAAATTTGATGGACCGAGATTGAAACTGTCGATTTTACAAGACATGGACTACAGACTAAGGATATATCTAGTCTATTTTTAAGACTTTTATATTATTTAATTGTAAATGGGAAGTAGTTTGTTAGGTAACTAATTGCAAATAGTTGGTGTTACTACCTAAAGTTGGCAATTTCTTCCTTTCGCCAACTATAAATAAGTCACTTATATTGATTATATTATATTATATTATACTATACCATATTATATTATATTATACTATATTATATTACATTATACTGTATTATATTATACTATATTATATTATGCTATATTATATTGCATAATGCCATATTATAGCATGATGTTATATATTATATCATATCATACTGCATTATATCATATCATAATATATTACATCATAATACATTATACTATTCACTCTTTGATTTGATTGATTGTTTCGTTGAACAGGTCCTTGATTGATTACAGAATACGTATTTCTGAACAAGTCGACCTGTATAAATATTACTCTATTATTATTACTACATCATACTACATCATGCTGTATCATACTACATTATATTTCTTTATATGCATTATTTATATGACGAGCCTTTAGCAAATTACCGGAAAGTGGACAAAGAAATGGCAAGAAAACTTTTTATGTAGGAAAATGTTAAGGGGTAATGTTGCGGGGTGAGAAATTTCAGTTTTCTATTCATTTTGATTTGAAGTAAAAGTTGCCCACACACTAGAATCATTTTAAAAAGCAATTATTCGCTAATGGCTGATAAACAATAGTAATTGCCTAATGAAACTACTGTAACTCTACAAAACGAAACATATTAACTAAAAGGGTACCGATCATTAATTATACTAGAAGGGGTGGAAGGCATCTAGGAGGGGGACCAAATCCTTACCTACTTAAAGGGAAGGGAGATAAAAGTAAAGACCATTTTCAGGATGGGTATAATCAACGCCGCCGGAAGAAATTGATGCTTCAGCGTTAATTCGCACGTGTAATCTCGTTTGCACGAGCTACTGCCCTTACTGATTTTGACTTGCACGTGCGATCCAATAGTTGTCTATCTACAATACAGATTTTCTTGTTGTAGAAGCATGTCAGATGTCTCATCTAGGACAATAAAGGATTAAGTATAGTCGTTGGGAAACCAGCGCACCCGCATATGTAGCAGGCACACTGTGCGTTCTCTTGTCGCATTCCATGGTAAGAGTCTGTGGTAATATTCTAAAAGGTGACAGTCACTAGCGCTGCAATTGCAACAATGAAGTTCCTATTTGGCATGTGCGATTGCACTGTTGACAGTGATGTTTGCAAGGCCGATTTTTCGCTCGTGCCAGATATCTTGCACGTGTGTAGACACAAGCAAGTGTGATCGCACGTGTCTCCGCATTGACTGGGGATAAAAACATCCAGCTAAAGGAGCCTCGAAGAAAAAGGAATTTGCAACAATTGTGAAAAAGTCAATTTAAAAACATTCCAATTAAAATCAGGTTTTCACAAATTGTGGACACATTTATAAAGGTATATGTACTTGTCCATCTGCAATGGGGCTGAGAATTGTTTCTGGCATCTTGGAGTGGGGAACAAAAATTTCTACGCACACCTGAGAGAGGGGTGGGTGAATATTCCATCAAATGTATGAAAATTCCTTCCACCCCATCCCAGAAAATGATTCGCGCCACGTTACTAAGCAGCTAGGGCCAAGAATTCGACCTATATATCAACAAATTTTGAAAAGAAATAATAATTGTTTTGCAGTAAGACAGTGACGTAACCGACGTAGGTTGAGGTTAGGACAAATCCTAAGGCTCCTCAGCTTTTCAGGTCCGTAAAAAGGTCCCTCAGAGGTTTTGAAGAAGTAATATTTTTGCATTATTTCGAGGGAAATTACGATAGGGCCTGGACCATAATGAATTCTTAGGGCCTTATCAACGAAGAGATCTCCTCGCTAAAGTTGCTCAGTTACTACATATCAATGTTTAAAGGACAGGTTTTTGCACAACTTGAAAGGGAAAATTTTGGTGGGGCATTAATCTTCCTGAATTTCCAAGGACCCAAAGTACTTCTGTTACGCCACTGCAGTACGATTTTAAGATTCTTGTATTAAGGATATTAAGGATTTGGTGCCGATGAAGTTACCAATGCTAATATTGCTGCCTTGATCCTTCTGGCATCCTTAAACAATGCTTCTCTCGTATCTACAATGCATAATCCATATAGAAACGGATCGATGATGCTGTTTACAAATCTCAGCCCAAAAATGATTCTTCTATATATGCTATAATCGAGTACCATACCATTCATTTCAAACAGCATCAAAATGCAAACAGGCATGAAGCAGATCAGGTAAAGAAGAGCGGTAAGTCCAGCAACAGCGGCTATCTTTAACTGCTTCTTTCGAAGATCGGCAGCTTCTTGTGCGTTACTGGAACTTCCAACAGAAACCACTTGGGTTAACTTTTTCCGGCTAAACATATACAGAGTTATTTGCACTACAACTATGATCAATGAAGTTGGGATTACAAACAGAGGGACGACGATCTGCACCATCAAATTAATACCAACAGCATTAATAGAAATAGAATCAAAGATAGCATTACCCACGCCAAGTGATCCACCACAGACCCAAGCAAACACCAAGCCACAAAAAACTCTTTTTGAAGTGAATATCTCGTCAAGGCGAAAACTGTGGATACAGGCAACGTAGCGCTCCAAACAGAGAGCAGAGATGATAAAACTGTTGATAACCGTCGTCGCAACAAAACTGAAATGACCAATTCTACGTACAACCAAGCAAGCTTCTGAGTCTGCTTTTGAGGTGAGCTGGCTGGTGGCTATAATGACAATACTGATGAAAGTCGTCAATAGGCAATCTGACATTGACAAACCAGCAACCAATTTGTGTCGAGGTAGCTCTAGTCGCAGATTCAATATCAACACTTTCATCAACGGGATGTGGAGTATGAGCACTATTATCATTAACACTATCGCAAAACTGAAATCTTTTGATTCACATACTACCAAAGCTGTATCATTTCGTTCAATCATGATCACTAAATTTTCAGAGAGACTCAGCGAATGTGAAACCGTGGTCTTTTGAGAAAGCAGTTATGTGAATCTTATGTGCATCTCTACTAGTTAAAGTAACTTTATCTAGATAATCACCAAGCAATCTCAAGCCCTGCGTCTGCGCAGAATAACAGGGCTGCTATTTTCTAACAAACATCTGCTCGTCATGAGAAAGCATGTTCACACGGTTACGAGGAACAGGTATCACAGTTAAATGAGCTTGAAACTGGGAGCCAAGAGAGCCAGTAAATCAAAGACCACGGAAAAAGAATCGTGATAGTGATAAAGGAAAGTAAAGGTAGTCCGGTATACTTTTGTAGGTAGAGGAGTGACTGTTAGAGAGGACACTTATCCTGAGCCATCGCCATATGAGGTAGGGTGACCAGTTCCTTTCCTCGCTGCCTTTATCTCCCCAGTGTTGCCACCATGTACCTATTTGCTTGCTGGGTGAACAGAGAGCGAGCATTCAGTCAGGGCAACGAGTCGGACTCAAACTGTAAACCTTCCGCAAGGTACGCATGTGCTCTAACCACTATGCCACCTCGCCCATATGTGATAGTGATACTACATCATAAATTAATACCATAAGCTTACTTATTTAGAAGAGAAACTAAAGCTTGAATACGAAATAAAGGAAATTGCTTACGGAAAAAGAAAAGTAGAAAAGCTATCACAAGCAATCTAGAAACTGTGGTTTTGATAGAGCTTTACTGTTCAAGAACATCGATCGAGTGCTGGAACATCGATCGAGTGCTGGAACATCGATCGACTGCTGGAACATCGATCGACTGCTGGATTTCAAATTTTCCTAGCTACTTGATTGAAGCTTCGTAAGTCTACCTACTGAACCAGTTCTCAAATTGATGATACAAGTGTAAATACAACAATTTACTTATCTAGCATCGGAAAAGTCGATAAAGCTTTAAAGCTACATTTATTTCAGGAAATCAGCTCTAAGTTAGTTTCAAACTGAGAAAAAATTTTCAATTGTTATCCGTTGTGTATCATTTCCATTGGTCCTGGACGTACTTGCATAAATAATGACAAAAATCTCAGAATCAGCTTTTTATGTATGCTCTAGTTTCTCGCAATGTACAGTGAGAGGTTAAAGATCATGCTGTTTCTTGTTCTTCGGGGCTGGAGCATGAGAAAATCAGCAGGAGCATTTTATGGTCAATACCTGTGGTACAGACAGTAACAACTAGCATTCATATTCTATCTTATTAGACATGAAATGCAAAATCTTACGCTTCGTAGATTTGTATGCAAAATCAAAGTTTCTTCAAAAGATACCAGAGAGTTATTAGCGCCTAAACTGTACTACCAACTAAAATGAATCACATAGGATCTTCAAGGGAAGACTTTCAGGGACTGGGAACAAGACAGTATGAAGAGAACCAAGCTGGTTGCTTGAGTAACGTCTAATATCAATAAAAGCCGGGCTGCTCCTTTGCTTGCCACTATAGAACGTAGCATCAGCAAACAAGCCGGATAGCGAGTTCTTGCAGGAATTTGGTAAACAAATTTAAGGAGTTTTCGAGGGCCACTCAAGGAATAAAATTCAAATTGTCAAGGAAACGGAAAACAGTAGACCTTTGTGAATATGTAGCGCATGCGTAAATACACAGGAAGCCTAAAACATCGACAAGGATACATTTCTTGGCATATCACGAGCATACTTCTACGATCCTCTTTAAACATTTCTTTGGATATTTCTTTCAGTTATTTTTTGCATTGTTTATTGCTGTCAACGAAGTAAACAGTAAACATTCACAAATTTCAAGGAGTGTTAAGGAAAATTATCATTTTCAAAGAGTTTCAAGTGCTCTTGAAAATACATTTCATCTTCCAGCATATTTTTCAAGGAGTTCAAGGAGCTGCACGAATCCTGTAAACATAATACGCTTCTTGGTCCTTCAAAGCAGGCAAAAGTGATATCTGACTTCCCTGTGTAAAAAATAAAGTTGGCACAAGTAAAATTTCACGGTGCATAGTCAATGTAGAAACGATATTTATTAAAGTCGTGGAGCTTTCGCCTGCCTTCATCATAAATCATCTTTCATTTTTAGAACTTCTCAACTGTGGAACTCATTGCCACCCACTACTTTCCCTCAATCATACAATTTGTCATCTTTTAAATCTAACATCAACAAACTTGATCTTATCTCCCTCTCTACTTAAACTTCTCTATTTTCTCAGTTTTTCTTTTGCCGGGGCTCTGTTATGGGCCCTACGGCCTTTCCCCGACATTACTTACTAAAACCTCAAAAAAAATAATGCAAAAAGCAAAACAGCTTTGGTAGAAGTAGCTTGGTCTACCTCACTCACAGGACTTTCAGCCCATGATAACTTATCTTCATCTTTCAGGTTGCAAGGATAGCATTCCTCAGTTTGAGCATGGCTGTCTATTGGGAGAAGACATAAAGGAAATTCTGAAGGCTTTGAGCGGGGAACCAACTTTTCTCTAAATCCGTGAGAGGGATGGGTGAAAATTCCATCAAATATATGAGAGGTTCTTCCAGCCCTTCCATAGAAATCCTTCCACCCCTTCCCTGTCAATAACTTACTACCTGTTCGTGAGCAGAGGGCCAAAAATTCGGTCTAATAATTCTACAAAATTCAACAAATCAATATATCTACCAATTTTGAAAAGAATGATTACTGTTATGCAGTGGTATTTGAAGATTCTTGCATTATGGATTTGAAACCGATGGATTTACCAATGCTAATATTGCTGCCTTGACCCTTCTGGCATCCTTAAGCAATGCTTCTCTCGTATCTACAATACATAATCCATATAGAAATGGATCGATGATGCTGTTTGCAAATCTCAGCCCAAAAATGATTCTTCTATTTATGCTATAATCGAGTACCATTCCATTCATTTCAAACAGCATCAAAATGCAAACAGGCATGAAGCAGATCAGGTAAAGAAGGGCGGTAAGTCCAGCAACAGCGGCTATCTTTAACTGCTTCCTTCGAAGATCGGCAGCTTCTGCTGCGTTGCTGGAACTTCCAACAGAAACCACTTGGGTTAACTTTTTCCGGCTAAACATATAAAGAGTTATTTGCACTACAACTATGATCAATGAAGAGGGGACTACAAACAGAGGGACGATGATCTGTAACATCAAATCCCTACCAGTAAAATTTCTAGAAATGGAATTGAAGATAACATTACCCACGCCAAGTGATCCACCACAGATCCAAGCAAACACCAAGCCATAAGAAACTCTTCTTGAAGTGAATATCTCGTCGAGACGAAAACTGTGGATACAGGCAACGTAGCGCTCCAAACAGAGAGCAGAGATGGTAAAACTGTTGATAACCGTCGTCGCAAGGAAACTGAACTGACCAATTCTAAGTACAACCAAGCAAGCTTCTGAGTCTGCTTTTGAGGTGAGCTGGCTGGTGGCTATAATGCCAATACTGATGAAAGTCGTCAATAGGCAATCTGACATTGACAAACCAGCAACCAATTTGTGTCGAGGTAGCTCTAGTCGCAGATTCACCATCAATACTTTCATCAACGGGATGTGAAGTATGAGCACTACTATCATTAACACTAACGGGGAACTGAAATCTTTTGATTCACATAATACCAATGCTGTATCATTTCGTTCAGCCATGACTACTAAATTTTCAGAGAGAGCGAGCTGGTGTGAAATCGTGGGCTTTTGAGAAAGCAGCTATGTGAATTTTATGCACCTTGCTAGCAGTTCAAGTAACTTTATCTAGATAATCACCAACTTATCTCAAGTCCTGCGTCTGCGCAGAGTAACAAGGATCATACATTCTAACAAACATCTGCTTGCATTAAGGAACAGGCTTCACAGGGTCACAAGGTATATCACAGTTCCTTGAACCTGATTGCTAGTAAAGCAAGGACCAACGCAAACATATACTCTTAGGTGCCTAATAAACACACCCCGCTGCATATTAATTTTTCAAACTTTTTCCGACCCCCCGAACTTTATTAGGATTCCCCGTTAACTAATTTCAAAGAAAATGACGTTTTATCCGCACTCATCATCTAATTTCCATTCATTGCCAGTACTATTTACGCCCAATTCTCAATACAAAATAGCGTACTCCTGTATATATTTTAGTTTAATGCTTTACGACAACTTGCTTTTGTTTTCTCTCTCACTTTATAATGCTTTTAGTCCGTTCCTCAAACTCCAACCCCCAGTTTAGTTTGGTCCCCCCGTCTATTAAATTCGGGAAATTTTTCTGATTCCCCTGTTTATTAGGACCCCCGGCTTACTTGGCACTTAAGAGTAAAAGAGAAACAAAGTTCCGAAAGAATGGAGTTTGAATAAGAAATTAAACATATAGCCTGGGGAAAACGAAAAGTAGAGAAGCAAATAGTCACAAGCAATCTAGAAACTATGGTTTTGTTGGAGTTCTAAACTTTAAGAACACCGCTCGATTGGTAGAGAATGAAAATTTTCCCAGCTACTTCAATGTAAATTTCCAAGTATACAACTAAACCTGTTCTCAAATTGCGGATACAAGTTGAAATACCAGGGTTCTCGCTCTTTTTTTATAAATTTTTAACGATATTTAGGAGAATTTAGGAGATTTATTCACAAATTTTGGTCTCCAAACTCTTTTCCAGAAGAATATTGCTTAGTATATTGGTCTCCTAGTAACACAATGTTGATTTGGGGGTCTGGGTGCTTGCCCCCAGAAAAGTTTCTTGAAACAAACTGTTTATAAACGCTGGAAAATGCCCCTTGAGAAGATAGGAGAGATAGAAAGAGTTCAGTATGAAGGACAATTCTTACCCCTCCTGCCCTCTCCAGCGAAGGCATCCCTACTACCAGCAGATTTTCTAAAAAATGATGAGCAATAAGAATTCTATATGTTGGAGTCAAAGTGAAAGATCCAGCAGGTTCCCCCACTTTTTTCATCAACTTTTAAGGATATCTAAGAGAAATTGGAAATTTCTTCGCCACCTTTTAGGAGGTTTTACAGATTCCAGAGAAAGTCGGCAAGCGTTGAGGTATTTTTGGGAAAATGATGGATAAAAGGTCGTTCAGATGACATGATATAAATAGGGTAAATGGCCATCATACGTTTGGTATAACAGAAAAATTCATTATGTCTGTTCAAAACATAAAACAATCACGGTAGAATTTGAGAGAATTAATGATTTTACCATTTTTGTCATTATAAACCATCACAAAATAATTTATTAAGCAAAATAACTGTTGAAAAGAAATTCAACTTATAAACAATTAAGGAGAAACTTAGGAGAACAGCAAAATATTCCTGAAATTTTTGGGTATTTTAGGATTTTTAGGATAGTCCACTTTTTCTACCAACTAGAATAAATTCCATAGGATCCTCAAAGGAAGCTCTTCAGGTAGTGGTAACGAGGCTGTGTAAAGAGAACTGCATTGACTGCTTTATAAACGTATAACGTTATACATAACAAGACTGATTCCTCGCTTTCTATTGTACAAAAGAACATCAGCAATATTCTAGCATCTAGACCGAATTAAATGCAAATGCTTCATTTAATAGTTTCTTATGCAAAAGCGATACCTGAACAGTCTGTGTACAATATACGGGGCAGTCATTTAAAGTTCTGGGTGTCATGAAGGGTTTGAATGTAGAAACTGTTTAAAAGCTTTGTTTCTCTTCTATTTATGTCGAAAAGTTTTCAGAATCCATTCAGAAATAAGTATAAAACTATATTTGTTGCATAACACATTGCTAAAAAAATTTTCCATAAAGTTTCATATTCCAACTGTCCTGTGAAAGGACCCTCCCTCCCTCCCTTCCAAATTCTAACCCGCACCAAGTACCCAGCCTTAGGTAGTGTTCATTTTTAATCCTGGGTGCCAAGGCGGAGGAGAATTTCTTATAATCAAAAAAGATTTCATACCCCATCTTGAATATTGAAAAATTTCTAATACCTCACCATCTTTCAGTGAAATAGTTTGGTACCCCTTCCAAATATATAAATACATGTGTACACGTACCAGTTTTCCCATGTGATCATACCATAAAAGTTATGTACTGTATCATGTCCAGGTGTCAGTTAAAATATCATATTTGAAAACTTGCTCTGAGTGTATGCTATGTACTAAAGGAAGCTACTTTTCTTTAAAATGTTAATTGATGAATTAAAATAGATTTTTTCAAAATAAAATAGTTTCACACACCCCTGTCAAAAATCCTCCTCCCCCCAGTACCCAGGATTAAAAATGACCACTCCCTTATGACTGAGCCGTTAACGTGACACTAAACAAAGGTCAAGGCGCATAATTACCGTCAAAACGATATGCATTAAATTCATGGAGTTTTCTCTTGTCTTCATCATAATGTAAAAGGTCAAAACAGCTTTGGCAGAAGTAGCTTGGGTCTTCAAAAGCCAGTATATCATCCGTTGTAATCCACCTAAGAAGTAACTTAGTGCATGAGTCCCTTACATACAGTGAAAAAAGGGCATGATAAAACGAAGCAAAGGGGGAAGTCGTGAAACGAGAAAAGGGAGAGGTCCTGAAGTGAGAAACAATGGACAAAGTAGGTTCACGACCATTCAAAAAAGCACAACGCTACTAGACTTGTAAATTCTTAGCTTTCCTTGCGACAGTCAAACAAGCAAGAAGACTATTTCTTTGGTCATGTTTCTTCAACATATCTTCTCTATCTTTCAATAAAATTCATCTCCAATTGAATACTTTATAGATACTACCTAATTACCATTTAGAAGTGGAATATGCGTCTCTAACAACCTGATGCATCTTATATCGCATGAAGGATACTTTATTAAGAATGGCCATTTGGCATCAGATGTAAATGGGGGTGCTAACTCGTTGGTAGTGGGGAAATAAGAATGTTTAACTAGAGGACATACATTGCAGTGTTTATGTCACATATAGAGCACTTTATCCTCTTCGGCATTTTCTTGTATATCCTGTATGGGTAGAGTTTTCGAAGCTGAGGGTCATCACCATGAAGAAGCCTATCAAAGAAATGATCAACTATAAGAAGTAGGTCAACGCAAAATCAATTCCCTTCAAGAACAGTCGGCCAAAGAAGGCGACATTATGAAAAAGCTGGCACATACAGTCATTTAAATCTAAGCTTTACAATCTTGTTGGGGATACGAATGCTTCAAGTTTACGCGCTAGTGGTCACTCCTCAAAAGGAATATAAGAGCATGCGAAGAAGGCATATTTTCAGTTTGCTTGATTGTGGGCAGTGCATTGGGATAGTGCATGGCTCGCGCATGGCAATTTATTCGTCGGATAATGATTGGCCTTGAACTTCACTTGCTTAACAATTGATTTTAACAATACAGTAGCACAAATATAGTACCAACTAATACCACTACTCTTAAGTGCTTAATTGCCGGAGGTTGGAATAGGAAGAACTCTGTATGTTCATAAATTGGGCGTCTGTGGTCGTGGGAACGTAAGCAGCACAAAAACATTGCTGACAGACAAGAGGATTTGCTCAAAAAATCTATATGGAACACGGTTTGAAAAGTTTCTGCGCAAAAACTAATAAGCGTGGGGGTCCTAATAAGAGCAGGGGGTTGGAAAAATTCTCAAAAATCAATCAGCGGGGGGACGGCAATTGGGCAATTAAAAGTAACAACACAACATCTAGAATAAAATATTACCTAATACCACGAATTATGATCCTAAATCACTATTACCTCATGTCGGTAAATATCATTAGGTGCTCGCAATTTCCTTGATGGCAATAGTAGTACGGGTAACCGAGGCGTATCTGTAAGTTTTTGAATTTTATATCCTCCATCTTCTTACTGCTAAAGCTACCAAGCTTTTTGGAAGACCGTTTAAAGCTCTGTTTTGCCCACTCCATGATTTCCCTGAAACAAGACAGGGAAGGTATAGCTCATTGGGAATGCACGTGGTGCAAAAATTGATCCGAATGCTCTATCGTTTAAAACACAAAACAGGCCAATGTTCCTCACATTGTACTGAGTTGGCAGACAGAGTTCTTTTTAATGTGCAGTTCCACACAAAATGTGCAGTTCTAAAAAAATATGTGCAGTCCTAATGAAGAGACTGTGCAATTCAAAAGTTTGTTATTCAGTGACCCAAAGGTGTACGAAAGTAAATAGAAGTAAAAATGGTAGATTTAGGTATGAAATAATGGGTGACTCACAACCGGAAATAGAATACTCAGAAGTACTAACATTTATCTACTTCTTTTCGCTTAAAGCAGGGAGTTCAATCCCATCTGCAACCAGAATTTAATTCTTCAACACTGCATCGCTGAATTCTGACCTCCTCATGGTGGTGAGGACTGTATCCGAAGTGTGACTATATCCGAAGTGTGACTATATCCGAAGTGTGACTATATCCGGAGTGTCACTATTTTCGGAGTGTGACTATAAGTGGAGTGACTTTAGCCAACGTGTATACTGTACATTGTCTTACAATGTTGCTTTCGTTACAATATTATAAACAGTGCATCAGCATTTGCTTCAGAACGCAGCAAATAGGTGAAGACCAAATATTTTAGGAAGCTTAAGGGGATTATGCAGTCTCACCCAGTGGAGTGCTGGCCAGGGACACGTGACCCCACCAGAGAAGAGCTTTTTAGGGGGCGCCAAAGCAGCATCAAAAATCATTGGGGCGCTAGCTACATAGCTAGAAATGAATTACCATACAATAGCAATGAATGTGTGTGGAAGCAACAAACGACGAAAATGGGTGTACGATTCGGTAGGTTTTAGCCCTCACTCAAGGGCAGTGCCATGGGGTGGACTAGGATGGGTATCTCCACGTCATTTCTCACAGGGGCGTTTCCAGACATTCTAGGGAGCAGAAATTTAGAAACATTTCTGGGGGCAAGTCCCCACTCCCCCATTTCTGCTATTATTTACCTCTCTCTTCTCTACTTCTGGATTTGTCTCTTGTTCCTCTCATCACAGGCCCGTAGACACTGGGGGCATTGCACCTTCAATAATTCACCGAAGTTGGATAAAGAAGTACTCCACAGAACTCTACACAGTACTTTTCAATTATTTTTCTGTTCACTTCAATCCAATCCAAAGAAGTATCACAACATAGATAGGTGGAATGCAGATATCCTCATTTTGTTGTCCGACAAACTTTACACCTTTTTCAGTCTTAGCATGAGTGGTGTAATAAATCTCTGTTTGTATAGATGGCGGCCTTTTAGGGAATAAGGCATTGTTCCATCCATTATTGTTCCATTCCTTTTAGGGAATAAGGCATTGTTCCATCCATTATTGTTCCATTCCTTTCAGACTCCCTATGAAAGAGACTGTTTTGGCATATACTCTTCAGCTGTCTACGGGCCTGTTTCAAGAACAAACTGTAGTAAATGTAGCACTTTTAGTTCCACTTTGTAACTATGTGTAGTTTTATGACGGCTCACTGGATAATAATCTACTGAGACTTAATGGACTACTGTCAATAACGAATTTCAAATTGAAAATGAACTGAAATCAAGGTACTAGAAATGCTCACGCGACTTCGAGAAAAGAAGTGATAATCTTCCGTAAGAGGCTCACATTCTATGATTGAGACTATAGCCTCTAATCACTCACGATGCACAACCACAGGGTAACATGTTTAGAGGTCCAAGAGCCTGATTTGATTTTTAGGAGCGCCATTTTTCCAAAGTGTCCCCCTGATAACAACCCTCCTGCATGCCACTGGGGTCACCCCTCGACTAAATCCCTGATTTTACTTAAAATAACTTTGGTTTCAACGTACGAATCCTGGTTGATATCACACTTACAGTCAAAATCGAAGACAAGACAACAAAGATGATTTTGCAATTTTCATGACTTTGATTTCAGTATGCTTTTAAACGAGAGCATGGCCATGTGAATGATCAGATAATCAATATTATTGACGGTGAGAAAAAAGGCGAAAGTAAAATAGTTGTGAGAATACATGTTGGGCGGAATCTTGTAATCTACTTTTGTCGGAACATAACTAGTCGTCGGTACATAATCATTTTTGCCAAAATGATGCTAAAAAAATAATAGATGAAACATTTAAAAGTCGGTTATTTGTAATGTTAGCTTGACTGGATTGTCAGCACATAATTTATTTATGACTTAGGATGAACACTGAGAGTAAAACAGATTTCAGACTGATTTAACTTTAAAACACTTAAATAGATATTTTAGGGAAAGTCTGGAGTAGTCAGGGATTTTTGTTTACTTTTTAGAAAGTCAAGGAAAGTCAAGGAATTTGCGACAATTAACCAATAGTCCAGGTTTTGTAGATTTTCCAAGTGCTGTATGAACCCTGATCATGTGGTAAATTCCTGACTGATCAAAGGGTGTTTTCAACAGCATTACTACCAATATCCTATTATTGATTTTCGGAAGTAATGAAAAATTGTTTGTAGTATTGTTTAAATAATTCCTCATTGACAATATTTATTGTGACAGTAATAAAAATGCTAATGACAATAAATATGATAATAATGAATGATTGTGATAATGCTGGCAATGATGATCAGGGCTGCCAAGAGAATTCAGAGGTCCTAGGTGAAAAGAGAAAAATGATGCCTTTTGCAAGAGAAGCAAGCAGAAAACTTTCAGGGTCTAGAAACTAACCTTGGAAAATTACTAATGGTTTACTTTATGAGGCTCCCAGACTTTGAAGCATTGAGTCTTATGAGGCCCCTAGGACCTTGAGGCCCTGAGGCAATTTGTCCCCAAGCTCCCACCTCAGAGGCCCTGATGATAATGGGACATTAAGCTAGCACATGGTAAGAGACCTCCTCTTGGTGGTGAGGATGCATAGAGAGACAACTACCTCTAAGCTACATAGCAATTCATTTAACAGACGGTCAGAAATAGGAATGATGCTGACAACTTGCTTCAAGCTGTTGAACCAGACCCCTCTTCAGTGAAAAGTAGGCTAAATGGCTCACACTGAAGTTCTACCAAGTACCTGCTGAGATGACAGAGTGAACTGAGACTAGCTGATTCAATCAATGGTTTTAAACAGCTGATAGGTTATCTACTGACCTACTTGGTCAGTCGTAGAACCAATTAGAGATACACCAGAAAGAAGAAGGTAGAGCATCAACATGAGCAGAACTGCAACGGCCACCACTATGACCACAGCAGAAATTTGATCTGTTTGGGTATCAAAACTTTTATATCACTAATTGTTTGGAAAAACATATTGCTATACATACTCGCTATAATCTCTGTTCATGGGGTCTCTAGTGTCATTGTAGAACACCCCTTCAATAAAGAAGAATCCAGATCTGTTTTTGTACTGAAAAATAAACTTGCATCAACATTTGTTTGATAGTTACGATACAAAATTTTTTTGTAAGCTACGATAGCAAATAAACTTGAAAGGAGGAGAGAGGTGAGTTCAAACTATATAAGCACACTTCTGTCATGTTCAGTCACTATGAGGCAATTCATTTATACAATATTGCAAAATAAAGTGCACACTTAGTAGCACTTGAAATGCCAGACATATTGTTGAATGCATGCATGTGAAAGTGAAGTGCAGGAGAGTGGAATATCTCCTGGAACTGGTAAGATGCTATGGGCTTACACAATTTTAATGGTCAACTAGTTACACTGAATAGATTGCAGTGTTTATTTCTATTTGACTGCTCAGTCATCTCAAATCTACTGCATTGAAATGACAGAAGAACAACAACAGAGAGAAAACAGGATGGAAAGATTCACCGGATTAGTTGAGGATTTAATGTATGGAACATGACTGCATTCTTCAAAGAAAGTATGATCAGCTATGCATTCAATTTTGTCTTTGAGATCAGTGAGGCACTGAAAATGAGAAGTAGAAACTATCCAGAAATGCAGAGAAAAACTCTGAGCAAATCATGGAAAAGAAGCAAAAGTAGGCTTTGGTAATAAACCTAACTTTACATGTACCAGCTATTATGATGCAAGGTTTAAATGCTTTTAGACCAGCGCTTCTCGATAGGGGGTGCGAGCTGTGGTTCGCAGGGGTGCAAGAATCAATCGTGAAAGACGAAGTAAATATATTTTTTCGTCGCAAAGAATATCAGTTAAGATATTTTTTTCATAACTGGTCACTACCAGCCAGCAAGTCCATTGTATTTATGTTTCTGCAGTGTGAAAAACGTCAGACTGTTCTTTAAATGCCCTTTCAATAAATTACATGCATATATATTCAGAAAACATCAGGCGACTGAATGTCCGCTTTTCACTATGTTTTTAAGCCTTTTTTGTTTCATTCAAAACAAGGGGGTGCGAGTTTGCCCTCGCCAGTCTCAGGGGGTGCGGCGGTGAAAACGAATGGGGAAGCGCTGTTTTAGACAAATACTAATACACAAATAATGTAAAAAAGTATAATGTGATTATGTGAAAAACTGCCCAAAATATTCATTAAATCTGAAATCTCAAGCCAGAATAGTGTTCAAAATTGAAACATGTTTCCAAAAAAATCAACCCAAAGACAATAACAAATTAATCCAGTGAAACATTAATCTTATCAACACTACCAGGAGCATAGCTACACTTATTGCCAAAAGTTGTTGGAATGCTATGGACATTAGCTATGATTGGAGTAATATTTCTTCTTCATTGCTCCTTTTACCTAAACAGCTCTTGGGTGCACTAAATAGCCCCCTCCCCCCCAAAACAGTGTTGTTTCTTGAAGGTAAGACACTGCTGCAGTTTATTTTGGAAAATTTGGAAGTGATTTTTCAGAAACCATGCAGTAACTCAACATTGTACTGGGGGCAGGTGGGCAGAGAAGAAAAAAATGCTGAAATTTGGCAAAGTGTTCAAACTATTTTGGCAAGCATTGCAGTGCGGGATGTGGGAGTGTAACACCTCCCTATCCTTCAGTGGTCTTGCCAGTAAATTTAGAGTCAATGACTTTTGTCGATAAATGACTGCATGATATAGTAAAAGAGTGTCAAAAATGCCATTTCTTGCATCAACACACATTATAAAAATAAGGAATTTCTGCTAAAAATCTCTTTTATCAGTAAATTCACACATTCATCAGTAAATTTTCAGCTTAATCAGTTTCTTTCAGTAAATGGTTGCTCTACACCTCCAAGAAAAACAGGTCACATGGTGCCATTGGTTATTACAGTTAAAATAAATAGCTCTGTCATTCACACTTAGCTAGAAATTATGGGTATGACAGAGTTCATTAATCTGCATAAGTGCCAAGCACTAATTTCAGGCACAAAATGCCACACTTCAAATTCATACAGAGACTTTTCATTAAAATCTTCATCTGACCATCTATTACATTTTATTTTGCTGCAGGCACATTTTTCTCAGATCAGCACTCACAGGCACAAAGTCAAAATTTTACATTAATTTATTACATTGAGCAAGTCTCTGACAAACTAGAGGTACTGTTAAGATCTTTCCATTACTACATTTAGCTATATCAGTTCAAAAGCAAGCAAGCTAATCTTCATGTTCAAGCAATCAAACATTTACTAATACAGATAGATAAATTACCTGATTTGCTAGAACAAGGTACCCTTGTTCTTTACTTTGCTAGAAAAGGAAATCAAAAGTATCACTTCATATAGGTACCAATGTGATAAATTCAAATGGAGAGACAGGTAAGCACTTCAGAAACATACTTTGGTATGCTTACACTAGGGGTGGCAGGAGGGGCAGCAACTCCCCTGCCCTCTTTCATGGGAGGCAGGAGGGGGCAAGAATTTCCTTTCATACTGAACTCTTTCCATTTATCCTATCTTGTGAAGGGGGATTTTCTGGCATTGTAGACAGTTTGGTTCAAGAGAATTTTTCTGGGGGCAAGCCCCAGACCCCCATACATGGTACAACTATGAGACCAATATATTAAACAGTGTCCTATAGAAGAGAGTTTGAAGAATAAAACCTGTCCCTGTGGAGGAGCACACATATACATAGATGTGCCCTCAGAGGAAGCCTTGCCCCTTGCCTTAGGTATGTGCAGGCATCCATGGGCTTCCTAAAAGCCACTCATGCTCCCAATTTGTCATAAATGTGTTTGCAAATTGTCAGGTGTCCCTGGTGTAAAGACTGGTAAATAGTGTAATCATGCCCATATACACTGGGGGCAGGGTAACAATGCCCCAATAATTCTCCTAGGTTGCTAAGTGCTCAAAACTGTACTTTTCAGTCATATCTGAATTGTCTCCTACCCATTACTATTTTTTTAGTATTTAATGTTGAGGAAAGGCTGTAGGGCTTATAACAAAACCCCGACAAAGAAAAACTGAGAAAATGGGGGAAGTTTAAGTAGAAAGGGAGATAAGATCAAGTTTGTTAATGTTAGATTTAAAAGATGACAAATTGTAGGATTCTGGGAAAGTAGTGGGTGGCAATGAGTTCCACAGTTGAGAAGTTCTTGAAATGAAAGATGATTTCTGAGGTAGAGTTTGTGTATTAGGTAGTGTAACTTGGAAAGGGTGTGAATGGGTAGAGCTTCTGGTGGTTCGAACATGCCTCAATGGATCAGGAATAATATTCTTGATTTCCTGAGAGCAATGTCCGTGAAAAGGTGGTAGACAATGGAAAGATCTGCAACGTGACAACGATGGGAGAGAGACTGTACAGAACTGGTGAGGTTTGGATTGTTGATGAGATGGATAGCTTTAGACTGGACTCTTTCAAGAAGATGGAGAGAAAATTTAGGAGCACCACCCCAGATATGGGAGCAGTACTCCAGAGAAGAACGAATCTGGGATTTGTATATAGTTAGTAGTTGAGAAGGTGAGAAATAACCACAGGCTCTAGAAAGAAAGCCAAGTTTTTGAGATGCATGCTTTGCAATGGAATTGATATGGGGTTTCAAAGTGAGATTAGATGAAATAGAAAGACCAAGTTGAGTGATAGAAGATGAAATGTCCAGTTTATGGCCGTTCATGAAAACAGGGGGGAAATCTTGGTGATGTTTACGTGATATGACAACCTGTTTTGCCTTTTCTTCATTGAACTTAACAAGGTTGTCACTACCCCACTTCTCTACATTTGTCAAGTCATTGGTGAGAAGTGAGGCTGAAGTGTTACGATATGGTGAAATATTAGAATAGGCAAGGTGTTGTGGATTAGATGAAAAAGATGAACTTAAATAAGTGTCATCAGCAAAGAAGAAAATACTGGAAGATGTAGAGGAAAGCAGGTCATTTATGAAGAGGATGAACAGGACAGGAGAGATAACAGAGCTCTGAGGTACACTTGAGTTGATAGAATGGGGTTTAGAGAGGTAGCCATCGACCCTAATTGCAATTGACCTATCAGATAGAAAGCTAGAATCTATTTAATGAGGGTGTGGTGAAGACCAAACATTGGCAGTTTAGCAAGAAGAACTTTGTGCCAGACACGATCAATGGCCTTGGAAATATCAAAAGAGATCACTCTACTCTCACCATAGGATTCTAGAGCAGAGGACCAATCATGCACAGCATAGGCTAGAAGGTCACAAGTAGATCTGGCTTGTCAAAACCCATATTGATGGCCAGAAAGAAGGTTGTTTTTATCAAGGAAGGCAAGCAGTTGTGTGGTGATAATGGTCTCCATAGCCTTAGAGAAGAGAAAAGTGATTGCACTGGGGTGATAGTTTGAAGTGTCAGATCTGTCACCTTTTTCAGGCATAGGGAAAACATGGGTGACTTTCCAAGAGGAAGGGAAAATACCAAGATTGTAGGAAAGTTGGAAAAGCTTGTTGAGGACAGAGGCAAGTTCTGGGGGCACAGGACTTTAGAACTATAGCATGTAAATTATAGAATCCTGAAAAATCACAATGCATATGTTTGGCTGATGAACAGGTTTTGGGATGAAATAGAGTTCTCTTTCTTAGCTTGAAACTAAATTATGAAAACATATACATTATATTCTGCAAAGGGTGTCTTT
Organism: Cassiopea xamachana; assembly: GCA_900291935.2. Lineage (NCBI taxonomy): Eukaryota > Metazoa > Cnidaria > Scyphozoa > Rhizostomeae > Cassiopeidae > Cassiopea > Cassiopea xamachana. The sequence goes on from OLMO02000294.1 coordinate 10,285,479, forward strand.
GAATTTTTACAGGGTATTACCTCAAAAAATTTATCTGTGAGCAAGTCCCCAGACTCCCATTTTCTAATACACAGGCTATTCTTGCACATACTGTTTCATCCATTAGTGCAAATTTGTGAAATGCAGTACTTTCAAAACTCTTTGCTGGGTTTCTAAAATTGTGTCCCCCTCCAATCCAATCCAGTTCAGATTTCTATGGGCCTAAATATAATTTTCATCCAAGCAGCAACAGGTAGCTTATTGGCTCCTGCATCTACAGAGTGCCATTTTGTAGCACGTTTGGTTAGTGGTGTGCCACAATGTAAAAATGTACCATGGCTCAAGAAAGGTTGAAAAACACTGCTATAAAGACAGTCTTAACAGGTGTTACTTAAATCAACACTAGTACATATAGCCATGGTCAATGTTTTTCTTATACCCATAACCATCTACCAATATCCTAACTAGGTTGTTCATATACACCAAAAACAATCATACTTCAAACTATAAAAGACTATGAATAATGGCTGTATTAACTACCTTGACTGGGTGATAGAGCATGACTGACAATAATACAGTACCATCTTCCAGGTCTGTTTCTGAGTTGTCATCAGCTTTATTTTCCTAGAAAGTATACAAAAGGAGACCCACTAAATTTAAAACATACTGAGAATCAGTAGAATAAACAACTGAACACAGGTATACAAAAAGCATGTGACAACAAGAATGAGATACACAAAAAAATTAATTTTGGAACATACTTTGAGAACAGTTAATTATAGGACACAAAACATTAGTAATAGCTCAAATATGCTTGAATCCAAACAGGAATCCTCTCATCAAGGGTTGGCAGCTTTTTTTATGAAGGTAATCACACCCATAAAGCCATGTTAAAGAAGGCCAAATATTAATGAAATAATATGATGGCAATAATGGTAGTTATTAAAACTTCAAGCTGGTAAAATGTAATATGCAGCCTTGTTAAAGAAATTGATATTTTTACAATATGACCCCACTTCCTCCAAAGCCATAAAAATTCCTTTCATAGGCCAAAATGAGATCTCCATGGGTAAGAAGTTGTCCACCCTCATCTACATCATATACTCCAACAACATATACTCCACATATGAGCACAATTTTAACTCAAACATTGAGGAATGTTTCCTTCTTCCATTGAAATATTGATATTCATAAGAGCAATATACAGAGCTAATAATACCAATACAGCAACATCCAGTATACTACACATGCAGTGGTAAGTACAGGCACAGACCTCTGCTTCCCAAATATGAAACATGTAATTAACCACACTGCTTCTCTTGTTTGCACTTTTAGTTAGCCTGTCAATTAATTACATGTGCATTGGTGTTGGAAAGGACAAAAATCATTAACAAAAGATTCATTGACACTTCTTGGAAATTATTGAAGGTTCCCATTAATTCATATAGAGTGTGATTTGCTAATAGCTCAAGGCTTGACCCAGGGTAATTGCCAACTGTGACAATGATTGACTTGCATAAAATAATTTGTTTAACTAAACAGTCTTTCCAACTACAATCTATTAAGAATTTTGGAATATTGTGGCAAAGAGCTTCTACCTATGATGAGTGGTAAAGAAGTAGATTAGCTCTCAACTTTGTCTTTGTCTACACCTATGTCAAAATCAATCCAAAAAATTACTAGTAAAGTGAGCAGCTGGCCATTTCCCAACATCATGTACCAATAATAGCATAACATACTAGCAAATTAGAAATAGTTACTACTGCTTATCCATATGCACCATAGTATCATAGTAGGTAATTCTAACTCTATTTTATCCATGAGTCACAAAGTAGAATATATTACCTACTATAAAGGCAAAGGCTATCAGTTGATACTTTCTGCAAAAAGAGATCAGAGAAGATGCCACCAGGAAGCTCATCTCATATAAACAATCTTTATTGCATATTATGAATTCAACTTACTCAACTGACTTCAGTGGACATTGATCCAATGGCAAGGTTTTTAAAGACTCATTGTCAGTAATATCAAATTTATCTTCAAGTGGACACTACAGAAAAAAATTAGTATGAACTATGATAAAACATGGAAAATAAAAAAATATATATAATTATACATATTATTATGTAACTGCTTTAGAAAAGGGTTGTATAACACATAGCCCACCATATTGTCCAATGAGGCTCATGTTCAGGTCAAAGTTGATGATGAAGTGCATTGATATTTCTATTATGGTATGCAATATGGGATTACGGATATGCTATGAGAAGACCAAAGTCATGAAAATTGGTGAGAATTGATCAAAATTCATCCCCAATAGCAGTTGGAGGAAGACCAGTTGAGGATATGGGCAGCTCTGTACACCTAGGAACAGCCATTGTAAAAGATGGTGGAACAGAAGATGATGTCAGAATACGGATAGGCAAAGCAGCAGCAGTTTTTCCAAAAAAGGGGAAAATCTGGAGAAGCACCAAAATTGACTTGAAAATCAAGCTCCAGCTGTACAAAACTATAGTTCTGCCAATGGCCTTATATGCAAGTGAAACATGGAGACAAACTGGGGCAATAGCTAGCAAATTAAACACTTTCCACCAAAGATGTCTAAGAAAGATCATGAAGATATCCTATCTTGATCATGCTACAAATGAAGAAGTTTTAACATGTGCACAATCACGGCAAATGCAAGATATTGTAACAGAAAGGAGGCTGAAAATGGCTGGGCATGTTCTTCGCATGCCAAAGCAATGACCTGCCAAGACAGTATTCAGATGGAGACCAGACACCGGGAAAAGAAAGAAAGGAAGGCCAAGGTCTACTTGGTGAAGAGCCTTTCAGGAAGTCTAAAGAGGCTTGGAAAAAGTTTGGATACCACCAAGGATGAAGCTCAAGATAGAAGTCAGTGGAGACTGCTGTCAGACCAATGCACAAATATGCACAGGAAGGACTAAGTACTAAGTAGATCTGCAAAGATAGTCCTCAATTTATTATCTAAGTTTAAAAGAGACCTTCAATCTATGCTCTGAATTTGCTGAGTTTGAAAGTGGTCATTCATGGCAAAGGTTGGACAATCCCAGTCTAGAGCCTAGGGCATTTCAACAAAAAATTCAAATAGAAAGTAGCACTTCATACTCTAAGATTTGCAGGATCACAAATTGTAGCAAGTTCATTAGCAGTTTCTAAGTCTGTATTTTGAGATGCAATAACATCTTCTATTGTAATTTCCCTTCTGTGACGACTGATAGCTTGATCTCCAATTTTTGACAAGCAATCATCTCTAAATTTCTTTGCTGTTAATGGCTCAGAACAGTGTTTTGCAACATCAAACTGCATGGTAATATCTATAGAGAATAAAAATGAGATATGAGCAACCTGTAACAATGAATAGCACTAAAATTGTAAATAAACTAACAAATAAAAATTGCTACTATTTACTAGGGCAAAATTCTCATAATATTCAATCGGAGGGGAGTCCTATAGATTGCACACAATGCACAGACCCATCCAGAGGAGAGTAGATAGGTAAAAATATACAAGGCAGATTTAATTAAGGAGTACAAAGCTCTTCTTCAACATCTATGTACACAGCTGTTATTCTCTATTGATCAAGGATTGGAAGGAGTTTAATCATGCTATCATTCATGTACTTGTAAGTAAATTATAAATTCTACAGCTACTCCTTGTGGGCCTCACAGGGAGCTAACACGAAGTGTTGAAAGTTATTCTAGATGTTCCCTGTAAAAATTTGTAAAAGATTGAAAGGTGCACTCCAACCTTACGAAGTTCAGTGGAAACTTTTGGCTGACTTTTTTTGGATTTTAGCTTTCACTTACCAACCTAACTATTAAAATGTAATTCTAACTAGGTAGAAATTCCTATCATTGTTGCTAAATGTACCATGACAATGAAGAGATAACAGTAAATCAAGACCATGAAATATTCAAATATTAGAGACTTGATCGATCAAGCTCCTCTACCCATAGAGGTGCTTGATCAATCCCCTAGATTTCAAGGAAATAAAAGGCACATCTATCAACCTAATCAGGACAGCAGTTAGTTACTCTGAATAAGGCCCAAGCAGGAAGTTTCCCAGATTGCTGAGTAGCTACAATGCCCTCATATTAACGTTACACACAACAATAGTGCAAACAACTTGACTCTCACTACATTCATGATTTTCTAAGCAGTCACAACATAATTCAAGATGCCATGGCATGAAACTTACCCTACAAATTTTATCTACAATATGACTCATACATAAGACTTTCTGACTTCATTGAGAAGAATGGAAGAATAATCTATTGATATTTTACAGAGAATCAAGGGTAGCCCTGACTACATCTTATCTGAACAGCAATCAACTGCTGTAATGTAGCATGTTGTAAAAACACAATGCATCTAAGCAATAAAACCAATTTTTGTAATGAAGCAAGAGAGAAAATGGGCACATGATGAAGATTTGTTTGATCATTTGCTCATCTCATATCTTTAAGTGGGTACATAATTTGCAAATCTGATATTTGAAGCAGTGGATACAGAAATATGAAACTAGCAAATGCAAAATAACCTTCTCAGCATTAACAGCATTATCATCATGCATAATTCTAAAAAATCACAGAAACAGATTGGAAAGTTCGCTTTCTGCAAGCAGAAGATATATTTTTCCTGTCAAATTTGTGTGCTTGGAAAAACCATCCTCACAGTGCCTCCACATATGTAAGGCTATATTTTAAAAGTATATTTTTGAAACTTTGCATGCTTCAATATATATAGTTTCCAGGCTGGGCACAGAAGTCAAAACAACTTAGATGGAGTGAACACGTCTGTATCTTCCATTGAAGTTTTGAAAGTAAAAACTAGCATTTTAGCTTCCATGTACTTCATCAAACTATACATGCAAGGTGCAAATGCATAAAGAGTGAGTTTCTGTACAGTGATGTAACAAATGTAGGCTGGGGCTGGCTGGGACAACTCCTAAGAGCCCCTAAGTTTTCATGGTCCTGAAGGGCTCCCTCAGAGATTTTCAATATACAAATTTTTTGTGTCATTTACAGGAAAAATTTAGATTGGGCCTCAATTCTGACTGAATTCCTAAGGGCCCTGAGAGTCTCTGTCATGCCACTGTTTCTGTACAACTTCTGGTTTCTGCAATACAAAGCTTTTGATTTCTAATATTAACTTTTGGTTTCAATTGCGCTTCCTTTATGTGTTCATTGAACAAAAAGATCCATAATTAAATACAATACTAATCTATAAATCTACATACAAAGATTTATAAATTCATATTGAAAATAAATATACATTTATTCTAAATGTGCTCTCCACAGAAAGCATATTCAAGTCTGCAAATGAAATCTATATCTGCTCTACTAAGCATTTATGTCTTGTTTGTGATTCATAAACTGGGTGATGCCAAGTAGTAAAACTACCTTTTCTGGGCCACCTCAATTTCTCCTCATCACCATTGGGTATCATGGAGGTGCACATTAACTGCTGGGTAGACAATAAGAGACTATTCAGTCAGAACAACAGACTAGGGCAATACTACGGGGGGAAGAATGAGGGTTGAGTAACTCTCAAAGAATGTCAATTGCCAGGTTACTCATCAGCATTCAGATTTCTAGTTACTTTTGAGCAGTGAAAAATTGTCCCCTCCGATTATCTATGTTTGAGATTTTCTCCAGCACCCTGCTCTTACTACAACCCCTCAAATCTTTAATTTTCCAAAATTTTGAGGATATGACTTTAAAATTTTCCCCGAGTGTGAATCAGAAATGAAACTCCATCACATTTAATAATGTACAACATGCCCACTTTAGTTGGAATCATCAGGCCAATAGTATAAAGAATTATTTCACTTATTATAACTTCCCATTTATTAAATTTTTAACTGCTTCCAACCCCCACCCCAAACTATTCAAACCCCTCAATTACTCAACTTTTCAGAATATTCCAATCCCCTACTTATTCCGACCCCCCTACATTATTTGATACTTGAGAGCACTTAGTTGGCAAAATTAGTGAATTCGGTAAAAATTCTATCCTAACATCCTCAGATATGAAACCACAAAAAATACCAGGTCTGATCAAACCTTCCATAAAGAAAGGATAAAGGGAAGCTAAATTCAGGTTTTACTAACAGCTATGATTATATAATAACAAATAAAAAGAACTTTCGAGAGCATCAGAAATAGGTATAGCATTCACAATATCTTTGAATCACAACTATACACCTTAATATCTTATATGGGTATTCTTATTTTAATGGTCAACACTTTGTGCCAAAAGAAGTCATTTTCAGAACTCTTCTTTTTTGGCTAATTTTCTGA
>OLMO02000294.1:10358914-10383707 GCA_900291935.2 Cassiopea xamachana
TGTTCGAAAATGTGTTGGTTTGTCATAGAAGCAAAACATGAACAGAACAGAAGAATAGGTCTTGTACCTACATTAGCAAACTTAATTTAAAAAGTACTGAAATATGCAAAGAGTCCAAGTCTTGATAAAATATTGTTGTTTTGAATTGCTCATAATGTTCAACAAATTTGAGCTAAAATCTTCTTAAAAGTTTTATTTTATATAGAAAAGTTTGTTGATTTTGATGTATCTCAAGGCTCAAACTGAACCAGGAAAACCTGGAAAATAGGCCATTTTTACGAAGAGTTAGAAAACTTGGAATAGTCAGGGAATTTTTTATAACATTTAGCCAACTCAGAGAAAAGTCAAGGAATAACTAATTGTTTAGTCCAAATTTCATTTTCATAAACTATTTCGTGGTTGTTTGCAAAGTGGTTGTTCCATTTGTTGTAATAAATGTGAACTTTTTAATTTGGCATAGTGCTATAGTATGTATGTGTACATTACCCATCTATTAAGCTCAATGTTCTTTACCTATTATTTTAAATATGTGAAATGGAGGTCAGAGAAGAAATTGGTGCTTTTGACTATCAGTTAGGGAAAAGTCAGAAGATGGTCAGAGAATATTGATTCGATTGTGGGGTATAAACCCTGTATCACCACTGAGTTTTACTGCCGCTAGGTTCTCATTGCACGAGTTGAGTGAAGCTGCATGGTTAGCATTTTTCTATCATTTAAGAAGCTTAGCTTTTGCATCGTGTATTTGCCTGTAAGATGCTAAGTCGCTTCAAGACTGAGATCAACTCATCTCTATTATGATAGCGAACAATGGTACTGCTGAGTAGTTGGGCATCAGATAGAATTAGAAACAAAAAGCAGATTTTGGATATATTACCCCGAACTTTAAACTGATTTGCATAGCTTTGTGATTTTTATTTCTGAAGAAAGAATCTCTAAGCTGAATGACTAACTGTGCCACCAAACCGGACCTTGACTAGGCACACCTATTGCCCGGTGAATTATATTGACGGTCCTTCCTCTACTGGTAGAGCCAAAAGGGATAAGAAACGATTTAGACTCCATGGTTTTAAAACTCCTCTAGAATAAACCAATTTAAATTGATTTGATTTTCATTTGCTATGGATTTTTCAAAATGGTTTGCTAATCGAATAATGATATTGAGACGCTGGAAACAATGTTGATCAGCACATTGGCTTTGTGCCATCTCTTGATTTGGTTCAACCTGTTTTACTTATCTGATTGACAATTCTTCTAATGAATTACAGCAAGGAAAACCGAGACGTAGACAGGAGACACCCTAACAGTATTATACCATTATGCGTGAACGCCAGAGTGGCTCATCATTTCAACTGTATTGTTTGTAAATCAAACTAGGGAAGGTGGAATTGTCGTTTCAATGCTTGAAATTTTATAACGCAGTCCTTAGAATTAAGCCATCAAAGCTGGTTTGGCAAATATAAGTACATTTTCAGGTTAATGTGAAGATTTGGCAATCTTTGGCATTCAACAATGTGTCAATGCTAAGTCGTAGTAGAAATATGTGTATGGTTTAGTTTTCTGGTGGAGAATCGAAACCATATTCCCCAGGTGATTTTCACATGTCATTTTCCCGCGTGGTGTTCCCATGTAATTTCCAATGTGATCTAAAAGAGAGTTCCCTTCTATAATCTCTCGTGAAAATGCTTTTTTAAGTAACAGCAAGTCACCAAGTCAGCTGCAAAATATCGTACAGAATTATTCCAAAGAGCACAGTTGTATCAAGTCTTGCATGTTTAACAGCTAGGAAGAAAGCCTAGCGTTAATTGCAAGCTTTTTTAGATATTCTTACGAGTTTTTCCATTTTGCATAATGCATAACTTCCTAACACATATTTGCGTTCCTGCACCAACTTTGTAGGCCTTGAGCTGTTTTGTGGTCTCATTACTTTTGTCTCTTAAATGGAAAATGTATGATTTAGTTGCAATCAGTTGACTTGTTAGCTATATATCCATGTTTATTTGTATTTCTGACATTAGAGAAATTGTAAATAAATAAATAAATAAAAACAATGAATAATTGCGCCAATTTTCGTAAGAAGTTTGCTGATGTTTCCAGGCAACCTAGGATTTCATAGTAGGCCCATACGGCTCTTACTGTCTTCTCACTGTCGACGTAGTTCTTCTTCTCACACTACTGCACAGGTTGTCTTTATGATCTATCTCTGTGCCATTGCACGTTTTTTTTATAAGAAATAAACTTTCTGGCTTCAGCCTCGGTATTTCTTAATATTACGTCGAATCCAGCCCTGAGTGTTTCTTAAATGTTTCTTAGATTTAAAGATATCCAATGATAATAACAACCCAGAGTAGCTAATTGTGACATAAGAAAAAGGATGCTCAGATTTCTTGAGGCATATAATGGATGCTCATTCTATTTTCTTGCGAGTTTGATAAAAATTTATTAGTAAAACAGTTTTTACAAGTTATTATTTGAATCTCAGCCTGCCTATGTTTCTTAAATTTACTTGATTTTTGCGTAATTTCAGACTCATATTATAGAGACGTTTCTTATAAAAAGAAAAACGTGTAGTTAGCTTTCCGGAAAGACTTTTGACTATTGGTAGAGCTATAATTTCAGCTTTTGTTTTGAATTCATCTTTGCACAGCGACAGCATTAAAAATGTAGTGTGAGGGCACATAACTGAGGGGCACTCTTACAGACACAAAAAGCGACCCTGTAACCTGCAAATAGGCACTTAACTTATTATTTGGAGAAAGTTGGAGACAATTGCCCTCTTGTTCCAAGTTCCAATGCTTAAGCATGACAAGTAGCTTTTGTATTAGGTGACAATTTCTTCTCGACATGTAAGTTGCTTTTTTGTAGCTTTTCCTTGTACAGAGCTTGAGTCTGTTGACCATAATGACACTATTGTTCAACCCTCATACATTTTTGGAAGAGATGCACATTTGGTAGACTTATACAGAGAGCACTCGTATGCACAATCGCAGTCAAAACACTAAAGCATTAGATCTTAAAATGTCTTAGCTTTTTGCTCAAACACCTTGTGCTACTTGGGCATGTTTCCTAATGTTCATTCATACTGAAATTGTTCTTGACTAACTAAATTGCTCGTACTGCTTTAGTCAGGTTAGGAATAATATTGTACCCATTAAAGAGGATTTTACTCACCAGAATGTCGTATTACTTTCATCGGCCTTCGTAATTTGAAGACCACACCATGTGCAATACATAATGCTACTGTTGGTTGTCTAGCTGCCCCCTCCCCCCCACTAAGACCCTTTCACAATCGCTTTTTGCTTCATGTGTTGAAAATTATGCACCTATTATATCTTCTAAACCCATCATTATATGCATAGCACTTTTGCGTTACAGACCTTGAAGAGCTATATCGTTAGAGCATTCTACTACCTTTGTCTTTTCTGTCTAGAATTTACTCCTTATAGAGCTCCTAGAAGCTTGAATCTTAATAAGCTCAACAATTCTGTGAATAGAAGTTCTGGATATCAGTCTTTCACTTCTTTCTAAGCAATATTTTGTGTGGTAGAACCAAATTATTGCGGTAGACAAATTTCTTGATAAAAGTAATGTACACAGTCTGTAGTATAAACTAATTTCTAACGATCTGCATTAACGTTTTCTCATTTCCCTATCGCGGTCTATAATCCGATTACACACAGTAGCCAGAAACAAAGACCCTTAGCTTCTCATGTACTAGATTGAGTTCGTGCTTTGGTTTCCAATTATCGTTGATTTCATTATTTTTGCACTAGTTTTTGTCATCTAAATTAGGTATATTGTTATGTTAGTAGAATATAGAGATCTAGGGATAGAAGTCAGTGAATTTTAGTACCAATGGTAGCCTGGGTTTGGGTTCTGAGTGGTGAATATGATAGTACTAAAGGAGTGGTCATTGAGTTTGACAGGTATCGGTGCGGAAGCAAACTTGCAGGGGTAAGAAACTTTCTGAGGGTTATTGGTGGGGACTCAAAAGTTTTCAAGAGATATTTTCGGGGGTAAGAAACCATAGTAGGTATTTGATAGTGATATTAGCTTTCATAGTTTCATTGCTATGTAGCTTGTTTGCTCTATCTGCATTTTATGACTATTGTAGGCAATAAGCACAAAATCTCTTAGAATAAGGGCCTTTAATGTTTCTAAATCCTAGGCCCTTGGATTGTAATGATTTTCTATCCCTTTCTGAGATGCACCCCCGGGCTGATTAGTGGGGGTGTGAAATATTTTTGCATACTCTTGTGAGTTACAGAATTAATGACGTATATTTTTATAGGATATGAAAATATTGGTACTTTCAATGATTTTCTCCCACCCTGGTATCTATCAAACTTAATGGCAGCTCCCTAACTGAGAATGTTTTCCCCGAGCTACAAACTTTTAAATCTATAGTAACTCACTTGCATTATCCTATACTGCCGAGGTGAGGGCACGTTAGTCAGCAGGTATAGCCTCTAACTGTGGCGCTTCTTGCTTGCTAACATTGGCAAAGTGGCATTTAAAAGCTTCTAGTTGAGAAGGCCTGTCCTAGATGGCCTTCTTTGTGAAAGTTCAATACCATGCACACTTTTTGCATAGTAAGGCGGAAAAACAATAAATAGGAGTCTGTTCTCAATTGCTTTTTCTTGAAAGATTGTAAAGTACTCTTGTATGTCTCTTGTTATTCATTTGTCTGTGCTTTCCCAGCCTCCTATTTGAACACTGTTTGTATATTGAGCATACCTAGCAGTAACAGCCTTTTTGTAGCGATTAGTTTTTTCCAACAATTGGAACCCACAAAGTAGAAAGCAGTTTTTAAAAAGTCCAGCTGATTAGTTTGTAGATTGCGTTCTAGTGGAAGTAACTATTTAGGCTGATTTGGGGACGTGTTTTGTTAGAGGTTAATTTGCTGGGTTTGTTCGAGTTTTGGAAAGTTTTGGAAAAGCATAGAAACTGATAATGCCATTTTCCAAGACCTGGAAGATTTTGGAAAAGGAAGGCTTTTCAGAATGGCTGTGGAACAGTTTTGGATTTTGTTCGAGAAAGTTTTAAAAATATCTTTAAATGGATATAATTTAATGTCGTATCAAAAACCTTACATTTTATCCTGAAATGCTCAACTCCCAAACAACAGGGCGAGCTTCGGTCCCGAAATGGAAACTAGTTGAGAAACTGCTATTGTTAAAATGACAGAATTTCCATGCCAAATTAAGAAACTTTTAGTACTTGAGCTTGTAGTTGCGTAAGCTCCAGGATCAGGAATTATTTCAAGGGTTGTTCCTTTCAACCGAATGGGCTAAATCGTTTTCGAAGCTTTTGTTGAAAGGTCTGATAATAGCGTTACCTCTTAACCTTCTCTCGTTAACTGCCCACTTCAAATCAGTCCCGCCCCAAGTACCCTCGGGTATAACTCTTAGCTTTAAGCCTGGTTCACACTTGCTAAGTAAGAGCTGAAGCAAACGAAGTAAAAATGCACAGGCTGAACTTCCCGTCATGCTATTCTACCTTTTACGCTTGCTTAAACCTTTGTTTCACTAGCACAGTTGCCAACTTGGATTTTTCTAAGCCTACTCGGTTTTTTGTTTAAGAAACCTAGCTCAAGGCCTAGTACTAAAAGTTTCTCAATTTTTGACTACATTTTAGTTCTAAAATTTTCTAATTTAACGAACTAAATTGCCGTGAAAGCGTACGCAGAACGTGAATGTAGCAAACTATTTGTCCTACAACAAACAATATGCATCAGTAAGGAGAATCTTTGCGATTATGATTATCTTTACGATATTCCATGTCAATTTTCGATTTGATACTTCCCTAATTCATTTCTTCAAGTGTTATGTGCTCAATGACTAGTCTACTCTTCCGTGGAGCCTGCAAATATAGACATCAAGTGTCAAGTGTTAAGTGTTAATTGCGTATTGTCAAGTATTAAGTATTAAAATTTTAAAATTGTAAGTATCGGTTATAGTGGGAACTCGCTGACTAATAAGTCTTTTCCCGCTGTGACCGGCACGTAGTTCATTAAAACGTGTATTTATTTGTTTTTATACTCAATAAAAGAATATGCATCAGTGCGAATTAAATTCTAAAGCCATTCACATTGTTTTGGTGCTGCTTTACGTTGAACCAGGTAGCGACTTCAATTTGCTATTTGTCTAAAGTTTCTTAGCTCTTCTTTGTAGTCCTAGAAGTTCCTTAGAATTGAAGCTTTCTAGTACTCGGTTGCTTATCAACTGGTCCCTTATAAGAAGCGTGTAATTTCGGAAAGATAGACTTTTTCAGAACTTGTTTGCCTTTAACCAAATGACTTACCTAGGACGTAAAATTTGGCCTAAGTTGGCTTTTTCTGCAGAAGGTCTCATTCTCAAGGTGTGTTGTATCAAAGCGAATAATCTTAGTGAGAACACCTATAACAATCAATGGAATATGTCAAGAATTTGAGTAGACAAAGTAACTGTATCCAATCAACTGGCGTCGTTCCTCACTTCGTATTCAGTTATTAGCAAATTCTATTGTTCCCCAACCTCGTTTTGATATCTGGCTTAATTTGCTTTATTTTGGTACCCATTTGGCTTAGCAAGCTGTCTAGGACATGGTAACCCAGTTCACAAGAGTGGAGTAGGTTTTATGATCGAACACAAATCACTCCCGTTAACAGAAAGGGTTGTTTTCATCAGTGAACTCTGGTGTTAGCGAAATTGACCCTGTATTGTGTGTACTCGATAGAAAGCCCTTCTGAAAAGCGCTCTTGGATAACTAAGGCCATACTTTCCCTGTATCACATGAATCGTTCAGATAACACCCCAATCAACTTGGCTTATATAACAGAATGTCTCCAAATTTCTTCTACTTTAGGAAGATCTACGATAGTTGGTTTGCAAGTTCTCGGCGCCTACATGCTTATAACGATCAATAGGCTTGAGTCGACGTAATCATTCAGGGGCGCTTTTATCTCTCCTTATTCATCTACCGTCTTCGTCATTTAATCCACATTTGATAGGAGCTCTTAAAACGTTTGTCTTGCAGTTATTTAGGGATGATACACGGAAAGTTTCCCAAAGTTATATGCATTATTCTAACCCCTTAATTGAAATAGTCTACAGGATAAGTCGTTTCAATGAGTCACTTGACACCACAGGCTCCCACTGGCGTCCATCTTTATCTTTCTTAATAAACATGTTTCTACATTGCAAAGGTGCGTCACTAGAGATCCTCTTGTAATTGGCCTGTTTTTGTAGACGAAATCATCTCAACTTCCCTTTGGAATTCGGAGAGATAAATTGTTGCATTTAACGTTTCGTGCTATATTATCATCTCAACCACATTTTGTACAACGTGAATGTGTAAAATTCTAACTGGAAGTCATTCGATATCTAGTGACAATGGTTTAGTTTCACTGTTTTACAAACAACAGGGACGCTAGAGAGGAAGGCAGAGGGATGCAAACTCCTCCCTGACTTTCATTTGGAGAGAAAGGAGAGCATATGTGCCCTTTTTGAAATTATTTATCACAATCAATTAATGTGTGCACAGGAAAAGATTGAATTTTTAGTATGGCATAAAGACCAAAGTTGGGTTTAACCAAAATATCGGGAGATCTCAACTGAGATATAACTATAAGCTAAAATAATCTATTGCAGAAAATCCCCCAGAGGTGGAAAAAGCTAGCATTATTTTGCTCAGGAGTGGCATTTGCCAGAGATGTGCCGAAGCACTTTCCATTTGGTGGAGGGGGGCGTTTTGACCATGTGACCAACTACTGTTATTAAAGAAGATGTCAAGGAACATACTGTGATCATTTTTTTTGCAGCATGGCTGACTTTTAACCAACTTTCTTGCAATTTTGAAAATATTAGGGGCATGATGCCCCTACGCCGCCCATCAGTACATCCATGGAATTTGCTGTCCCGTGCCACCCCATGGCTACGGGGCTGCATGCAGGCCTAGGCGCTTTACAATCCAGAGTTGGAGCAGGATTTCACATCGTACCTTTGCAAGGTTAGATAGTTGGATATAATTTCGTTCCCATATACACGTCTCTTTTATAAGAAAAAAATTTATAAGAAAATGAGGTTCAAATGGCCAAAATCTTAAGAAATCACAAGGCTCGATAGGTTAAATGTTTTGTTGACGAAAACTCGATATCATTGCATTGCACTAAAAATGTTTAAGATATAGTTCAAATTTGAGTAGCCAGTTTATTTCAGTAATAGTTAAGAAAAGTTTAAGAAAATCTAAGGCTCAATTGCAGACAAGTTAAGAAAATCGAAGCTCAGGCAAAATGATGGTTTTCTTATGAAAAAAAACGTGTAAAGGGAAGTCATTTGTGTGGTTTAATATTTATGACGTTAAGCCCAAGCTGATCTAAGGAAAAGGACTGAGGCCATGTCATCAATTCAATGTACATTTGACATAAAGCGTCAACCACACTAGGCGTCTAGTGACAAAGAGGTTACCATTGGCTGTAATGATACACACTTTCACACCTTTTTAATAAGAATATCTAACATTTTGCTGTGCCTCAATATTCTTAAATTCTTCAGCTTATGAGCCTATAATTATTACATACTGTAATGTCAAAATTGTATCTTAGTCTGAAAATTAAAAGAACATATTCAAATCATTATTGGTGTCTTACTTTATCAGAAAGCAAATCAAAAAAAGAATAGTATACAGTAAATATTTTATCGATAGTGCAAAGGTCAATCTACAAACAGTTCGAATACCCAAATTCGAATATACAAATTCGAATACAGAAATTCGAATACACAAATTCGAATACACAATTCAAATACACAAAAATCCTAAATCTTGATGGAGCTCGAACCTTGTATTAGTCATGAATATTCTTAAAATTCAATGATTCTCGGACTTAATGTTCTAATAACTAAAATCTGTGTACTACTCAAGATAGCTGAGCACTTACATTCTGAATGAGAGTTCACAAGTAATGGAAAACCTCGATTTAAAAGACTTTACATTGCCATAGCTGTTAGAAGAGTGTTTATCACTTATAATAGTTTTAACTAAAGCAGCATGTTTATAATTTCCATTGTTTGAGTTTCAACTGATTGGAAATTCTGCTTCCTATTTCCTTATTACGCGTTATTTTTTTAAAGAAACGTGCCTATGAGAAACATGAGGCTGAAACGAGAAAAAATTAAGAAACATTTAAGTAATATAGACAGGCTTGAATTACAAATAATAACTTGCAAAAACTGCTTTTGCTAGTAAATTTTTGATCAAACCATTACTGCCATTATATGCCTCCCAGAACTTTAACATCCTGTTACTTGTATCACAGTTACCTAATCTGGGTTGTTATTGTCATTCAATGTCGTTAAATTTTAGAAACATTTGAGGCTGGATTTAATAAAATGTTGAGAACATCCAAGCTGAAGCGTCAGTGTTTGTGTCTTATAAAAAAACGTGTAGTGGTCCTTTTGATACCTCCTATAGCTGAGCTCTCTTGATATCAATACATTTTGACCATGTGCTAATCAGGGATGGCGCTACCCGGGGGCTTGTGGGCTGCAGACCCCTCCCAAAATTTTACCAAGCACCTCCATCGACATCTAAATTTTTATGCACTGTCGGCACTTTCATAAGATCCATGACCTGTTTTAGTTTTTTCAGCCAATACGATAGGTTCTTTTGTTTAAAGTCTTGGAAACCGCTCGCTGTCGGCACCTTGGCAGTACTAGCCCCCCCAGCATTTTTCTCTGGCGCCACAACTCGTAGTAATGTAGCACTGAGAGTGCAAAGTAACTTGACCAACATTACTTTGTCATGAAGCGGGTATCTAATCAGGGGCGTGAATGCTTCAATTATGGGGCGTGCAGCATAGTTGCCTGACAAAGGATGTGGTCTTTAAATGATAATAATAAGGCGTGTCATGCCTAAAAATCATTACATTTGTTGTATATGACCTCAGGAGAAAATGTGAGCACCAAGCTGGTAATATCTATAATTGGAGACCCTCAGAGTTTTCCACCAATATACCAGCAGCCAACAAAAGTTGTCCGAAAATTCTCTATTTTTATCATTGATGGGGTGCTGCATCCCCATACCCCAAGAAGTATCTCCCCTCTGTCTGATACTTCTTAGCGTATATACGGAGTCGTTGCTGAGAAATTAGGGCGTACCTGGGCAAACCAAATATTGTTGTGAATGCCATATTCTGAGGAACCATGAGGGAGGAGGCTGGTTCTTGTCCCCTTCTTTATTGGACAGTATCGCGCTGCCTTTACAGGGGCACAATGCCACGCTCCAGGCACGCCGGAGACAGGGAGGCTGCGGGGGATCCAACCTACCTTGGCACTCAAACAGGTATTTTTTGTAATTTAAGGGTGTACTTATAAGCATTGTGAGGAGCTCCCCCTGACCCCCACTGCCATGCCGGATAGCAACTTGCCACTCGTCCCCAGCCCCCTCATTTAAGAATATGCTCCGCCGTCCCTGTACCCTAACTGTGGAAATGGGTAGCCCTCCTCCCCGCCTCAAAATATATTGCACCATGCGTGATTTTCATACATTGTTTTACTTAAAGACAAGAAAAACTCATTAAGGAAGACGGTAGATTAGAGTAGGCATTCTGAGGAGACTGATCTTTTGAATGCTTTAGAATTTTTAGTGAAGTGCTTTCTAATGGCGAAATAAAAGGCTTAGTGTACATTTTTGACAAATAAGCTTCTGTATAAATGCTGAAAATGTATGGGCAAGTAATTAAGAACTGCTTATGTCTCTTAACTTTGAGGTTTCTTTATAGGCCCACCACTTAGCACTATTAATTCGAACAAGTTAAGCTACTAGCTTGGATTTTGTCTACGGACGTCAATTTGCGGATCAGACATTCCATGTGAAGAAAAACAAGCGCAACTATGCACTCAAGAGTTACAAATGGCGTCATTGAAATCTTTGGCGCGAGAGTGTACTTGCGGGAAGAAAGAATGGCGATAGAGTGAAGTTTTATCGCCCAGACTGTTTGTCTTTTTATTCTATTATTTTGATCAAAGGCGCCACAGCCGAGGATGAATTCAGTCAATCTTAGTTATGGTGCTATTGAATTGGAAACCTGCAGAGACGAACTACTGCTGTCGGTGGCCAGTAAAGCTATAGGCTTTCGCTGATCAGCAATGGTGACGCGCTTTTAGTCTGTTCGGTCCACGGGCCTGTTGTATATAGCTCACAATGCGGGCGTTATTATTTCTCTGATCCCTGGCTAATACGTCATAATCGGATTGGACTATCGACTGTGTCTGTCTTTTATAGTTAAGCAAGTTGGTTTCTATGCATTGGGTTGCCACTGTTCGTTCCAGCAGCAACTAGCGTCGCTCCTTTACAAGGATATCTTAGTTCTTCACAGATATAAACACAGAAGGTAACAGTGATCTACGAAATATGGAGTGTGCCTGTAAAGTGTTATTTGCAATAGCTTTACTCTGCACTGTCAATTGTGAGGCCTGCCGATGCGTGGAAAAGCCACTGCACGAGGCATTTTGTGATGCTGATTTTGGTAAGCCGTTTTGTATTTAGAACTCTACTGGGTAAAAGAGAGATTTTGATGGTAGATAGTCTAGTTTTTGCTATTTATTTCTGCAAATGGAATCTAGTAGACAAGCGGTACGAATCCCGGTTAGAAATATTTAAGATTTTCCACAGATCATTACCCTTTCCTAACTGTGTCTCCTTATCACAACGTTCTCCATGAGTGTCAGAAACGAAGATCTTTGGGTGAGACAGGTGCACATTTACCAAATGCAGCACATAGTACTGTGATAGTGTTCCGTAGAGTTTTACCTTTCTATCGGCTTGAAATAACAGTTTTTCAAGTCTAGTGAAATTCTTTTCAAACTTTTTACACCCGTTAACATCCTAACCCACCGTTAACGTTCATAACTTCGATTTAAAGGATGAGCTTTTTCTTAACAATGAGTGTCACTTTTTCGTTTAGTTTACTTTTGTAGGAACTTGTCTGCATGAGCAATCCTTCTTGAATTTCTTGACCTTCGTACTTCTGAGAGAAGCTCTTACATCAACTTCTGGTTGGTGGCGTATAGCTCACATGGAAAATGGTTTAGCTTTAAGTTTGTAGTAGGGTTAGGAATTTCTCGACCTGTTGGCACTGACAGAAATTATCAATGTAGAAAATTGAAGATTTGATGGCTATGGTGACGTGCTGAAAGAGATTTGAGTGGGGGGCTGTTGCAAAAGAATGGCTGCTAAATCTACCAGAATTACCGACAAGCAGTGTTCACAACACCAGCATTTACCAACCAGCCAGATGGTTACATATGTCTTTGGCAAAAGTGGGGGTTTGACATCCCCACCCCCCTATTTCGGGACGCCCTTGGATACCAATCCTGATTTGTCCCTATGTTTACACCAGGTAGTAGAAATAGGAGGGAATTCATGCTTTCACTTATTTCTAGCACTTTCCTTATTGAGTCATCGAAATTAAAAAATCTAGCGACTTTGACTGTGATGCTATAGTTAGCTTTCTATCAGCGAAAAAAGATCCATCATTGCAGAGGAAGGACAGAGAATAGGAGATAACGCATTTTGAACAGTATTCTCTTGTGTCATCTAGATAAAAAGGTGTGTGTGTAGGTAGAGCGAAAACATTATTTAACTTGTATCCCACGCAGTACCGAATATTTAGATCTGCCTGGAAATAGGACAGTTTTTCACCATATTGATGTTTTCTCCGTTGGCTGGAAAACCCAATAGGCGTTATTCCGCAATGTCTTCCATACAATCTAGGTGACTTTTGGTAGAGCTGACTTTTTACTCAGCCTGTTTCGCGCGTTTACTTTCTGGCAAGTTCAAGCTTTTGATATAAGGAACCACTGATAAGGAACCTACATGTAGACACCCAGAATATTTAAAGAACTTATACTACTAACGGAGAAAGTAAAGAACTTTTCAATTTGAATATTTTTATATCTGCATATAAGCAAGAATTTGGAAGACGGTTCCACTCACTTTCAGCCAAAACACATATATAAAACTTTTTTCCTACTTTCAAGGTAGGGCAAATGTGTTATCAGCGCAGTGCTGTTACTCCACACTTCTAGCCAAAATTAAATGTAAAATTCAGAATTTTGATGTTGTCCTTCTGTTTTAGCACTATGTGTTGCAGTGAAATTTAAGGAGCTACTAAGGCACTTTTGGTACTAGAATCTGATAAAAAGAGGTCCAGAAATTAGGACCTTTTAGAACTAGGCCTTCAGCAAGGTTCCTTAGACAAAATGCCTGTATATAGTCACGATTTTCTGTACGATTTTGCAGTGTTTACCTAATTAGTCCGCAGTTGCTCAGTTTTTTGGATGTCCTTCTCACGCTTGTGGATGTTAATAGTTGCACACCATTCGGTATCAGAACACACACTTGAGTTACACATTCAATTCAACAATCAATAGGAAATAAAGTGTCATGTTTCTCCATAAAAAAGTTTTTATAGTTATACCTAATTTTTCGCTGTACCAGAATCTTTGAGCTTGTTGATTAAATGCTGTGCGACATAAATGTGCAATTTTGTAGAGAAATGAAAGGAAAAAGTTCAACTGTTTGTCAATGTGCTACTTCATGGAAAGAAGGGAGGAACAGAAGAGAAAATCTCGTATCTATAGTATAAAATGTTGCCTACAAATACTCAAATACGCAAGAAGTCTTATGTATACGTGTGTAGTATTAATTCCTTTCATATACTTTTCCATGATACTCATTGCACTTTTGGAAAGAGCTTCAATTTCATAAAGCAATCAGCAGGAGCTTGATGCTCCTCTCTGACGGTAGCTTCTTCCTTCCTTGTTCAGCTGCTCCCTTTAGTGATTCGGCACAGTGGATCAGTCCTCTCCACTTATCACGGGTTCTTCATTTTCTATTTCTGCTCTTGCTACCATGATATCTCCATTATCATGTACTTTTATCTCGTTTTTGGTCTTCTCTCACTTTCTTTTTCGCATGAATATTTCCAACATTCTCCTTCCAATATATACCTCTTTGCTCCTGGCTGCATAGGTTTTTTGCCATTTTTTTTAACTGTGTACACCTTTCTTTTTATAAGAAATATATTCTCTGGCTTCAGCCTGGATGTTTCTAAATATTTCGTCAAATCCAGCCTCAAGTGTTTCTTAACTGTTTCTTAAATTTAAAGACTTCCAATGACAACAACAACCCAGATTAGCCAATTGCAATGCAAGAAAAAGGATTTTCAAGTTTTGTGAGGCATGTAATAGATGTTCGTTCTATTTTCTTGCTAGTTTGATCACAGCTTGCAAGTTGTTATTTGAAACTCAGCCTGTGTATGTTTCATAAATTTTCCTTAATTTTTTGCCTAGTTTAAGCCTCATTTTTCTTATAGACATGTTTCTTATACAAACAAAACGTGTAATCCTAAATGCAGTTTGAATACCCAAAAGGCTACAAGCATTCCCAAATCTCTAAAATGTAAGGCTGAAAGTCCCAAATGGTTACTATGGCTTTTGGTGTTTTTCTACCAAAATAGATTTATTGCCCAAGTGTCCACACCGGAAGCATGCAGAAGCAGTTTAACTTAGTTGTAGGTAGGTGAAAAGGGAGCATTCACCTAAGAGTCCAATATATTGCAGGTAGTATTTGCCCCTCTTTTCATTATCCGCTTACATCAAAATTCGAATCACGAAAAAAAGAATTAGAGTCAATATGGGTGACATGGTCACTCAACAGACATTCTCCTCCACAATAACATGTTGAGGGGCAAGGACTGTCCGAATCGTTACTTTCAGTGCAATTTTCCTGGCTAGAATCTAAGCTATAGTGAAGACATAACAAAAGACAGTAGTCACTCTAGTTATTTTTGTGACTTATAATTTAGCACGTAAGGGTACCTGTAGAGCACCATGAGCAAAGACACAATGAAATGTTTGCCGGCAAATCGCCAAATCAGCGACCCATATCAGGAAATTTTTGCCACATTTCGCGTTTTAGAAATCCAGTAACAAGATGGGTGCTGTGACGGAAGGGGGAATAAAAGCCACACCTATTTTGCGGCAATCTAGATCATGCACCAGCAGAAAGAATTTCTGGGGATTTTCCAATGTATATTCTTAGCAGGGACTATTATTGGGGGGTGTAGGCAGTTGAAATTTTGAATAACCGAATTTCTAGCGAACGTGGCCAACAGCATGTCATGCAACAGTGCAAAAAATGAAAGTACTTTCAACTGTATAAAAGCTAATATCCCTGTAAATGCGTGTAAATTTATAAATGTTATAAGCTACACGTCCAGGGCATATTCGAGCAGAAGAAAGCAGGTTTTGAATACGCGAGCGGAACAGGTGAAAATTTTGCGAATTCACGCCCTCTAGAATGTTGGAAACGCCCTTTCGGCAATTATTGCAAATTTTACCTTCATCACTGATCTCTAGTAACAGAAGGAATACATTTCCTCATTGGGATCTCTTCTAAATTAGGTGGTTCAGTACAATAAACCCTATCTCAGCTATTCATGTCTGTTTCAATTTCACCAGATGCTTACTTCATCATTAGGATATTCGCCAAAAATATCTCTTTCATGTTTATCCATAGCGTCATTGCCTGATTTTGGAATTGATGCTTGTAAATGAATTCCTTATCCAAAAGCTGTAGAGATTTGCTTAGGCATTCACAAAGATTTTCCTGTTTTGTGCAATTTTCCCACTTACAAGATGGATTACGAGGCCAAGAGCTCTACGTCAATAAGCATTTTACTTGATAAAGTCACTGGGCATTGCAGCTTGGTACCCTCGAGCTCACTCGCTAATTGTAGAGATAGTGGCAAGTGATATGTTTCGGGAAAGTCAAGAGACAGGATCGTATGAAGAGCACATCTTGAAAGAAGCATTGAAGAGGAGCGGTCTAGCCACTGAGCACCTTCGTGAGACACTGTTTTCTCTATCTAATGCAGGCACTATTCGAGGGACCAAATAGTGGCCGCGGACTATAGGAAGCTCTTGTTGAGCTTGAAGGCCAATTTGATAACAAAAATGAACTCGCTAATCTTGGATTTTCCACCTGTGCACCTAATTTCAAGCAGAAATAGCTCCCACTGCGTATAAAGTTATTGCAGAATTTACTGATGATGTAAAAAAAATTGCATGATTTACCAAATGTTAAGACAATATTGCAGATTTACCGAATGTAGCAAAAACATTAGGGGGTGTCGTACCCCCTACATCTTTCCGCTAAGTCTGTCTATGATCCTTAGAAGCAACGGAACAGTTGTCATGTTTGAAACCGCACCGTCTGAAGTAGAGTTCCAATCTTTCCTGCTATGTCTTATTCTGAACTTCCATTGTTTTGCTAAACATTTTACAAAAACTAAATACGTTGAGTTGCTGAATGGATGTTAAATGTGGTAAATTGTTGAATGGGTGTTGAATGCGTTAAATTGTTGGATGGGTTTTGAATGTGTTAAATTGTTGAATAGGTGTTGAATGCGTGAAATTGGGTTGAATGCGCTACTTTATTTTTGAACACGTTAGATTGGCTGGGACTACGCTGAATACTTTAGAATGGTATTGAATGCGTTAGCTAGTGTTGAATGCGTCAGCTTCCGTTGAATGCGTTATATTGCGTTGAATGCGTTATATTGCGTGGAATGCGTTATATTGCGTTGAATGCGTTAAATTGTTATTGCCGAACCAGAAATCGCACGTTTTTGCTATCTTTTGGAGGTTAGTTTGAGAGATTTCCTTTACTAGATTTATCGTTGTGTAATGCAACACTCGCCCATTATGGATTTACCATCCAGAAGTTTGCCTTACCGTGCATTAAGTTATCAAGGGCTTATATCTATTTTGAGAACTTTGGAATATTCGATGGCCGCCACAGCTAAGCTTCTGAATAAAAATTGTTACTAAAAACCCAGACAATTTACAGTGTTTGCGAAATCTGTCAGAGTCCAGACAATTTTAATATTATGCTATAGCCCTTTGACTTAATTCAGGATATTCTGACGTATGCAGTAGCTTCAAACTTTATCTTTGCCAGGTTGAGTCACTGCCCATCCCTGAAAGCGATTTAGTGATGAACCTTGTATGCGCAACAGAATCATTTTAAAAACTGTTTACCAAAAGTAGGCGAGAAAAAATGATATCCCTCGTAATTTGCTAATGGTTCGCCCTTTGTGACTGACGATCTATCGTATAATATCCCCCTCTATCCCTTCTAAATTCTTAGATATGCCTTATAGCAGTTAATAGTTACTATGGAGATAAATTAATAGTAACTAGTGGAGCTCAAGTACACATCTTGTAAATAAGGTGAATTCAGAAAAAAGTATAAAATGGGGTAGCTTTTGCTTTTACTGTTATTTCCATTGCTTTTATTGTTGATATTTTTGTTGCGAACTGAATGTGCAGAAACAGAATTGAGATTGTAGCCTGTGTTTTAAGTATGCAATCAGAATCTCTTCCATGTGGTAATTGTCAATAAAATTGGTAGAAAGTGTCTGAAAAATGCTTGCATATCTTCGCTAGAGTTCAGGTTCCTACCTTCTTACTTTCTTTAGTAGGACCTTGCATTCTAGCAACGGTATGCGCGCATTTTAAACAGATTTTTCTCCCAACTTTGTTGACAAGTACAGCTTCCGCTCCAACCACGCATGACCGGGGTAACGTGCTCCTTTTCAGTGCCATGTTGCGTAGTGATTCCATGATCTTCCAGCATGAACTAGGAGTAAAGACCATTCTTGCTGCCAAGACTAATTTGCATATTGCCTTCTTGGGGAGGGAGATTGCCCGCGTTTGAGAATAATATTTCGCTACCCTGTTTTGTTATTGATGAAAGCAACTACTATATTGCTTAGTCCCTATGAGCTGTCACTGCTCTAGACCACTGCGCAGTAGCTATACTTATAACCTGTAGGGTATACATTTTTGATACTAAATTCTGATATTTGGTTTATTCTCTTAAATCAGCCATTGTTGCAAGAGTTACAACATTGAAGCGAATTCTGGAATACCAGCCATTTCTTTACAATTTCAAGATCCAGCCAATTCGGGTCTTTCGTCAAAAGAAGCCGATATTCGTGAGAGGTGCTTCGACTGTTGTGTTTACACCAAGATCAGCTCATCTTTGTCATGCGAAAGTAAAACGCGGAGAGGTGTACCTCTTAGGTGGTCGTGTAAAAGGAAGACGAGTCTTCCTGACCAGTTGCGGCTTGATTGCGAAGTGGAACTCTCTGAAGCATATTGTCCGTAAAGCAGTACGACAAGGGAAGCTATCGTGTAAATGCACGGTCCAGGGTTGTGATGGACAACAATGCTTGCTGCGTACTCACACATTCAAGAGGCCAGTCTCTCATTCATGTGAAGGTGTATCGCGGAGAAGAAAATCTTGTTACTCGAAATATGGAGTCTGTATTTACAAGAACAATCGCTGTAAGTGGGCAAAACGATCCCGAAAGTTGGTAAACAGTTGCGTTAATGTAAATAACTTTTTTTCCTCAAGGAGAACAGCTTGAGACATTACAATCTCAATTGCTATAGATGAATCGGAAAACTTTACCGGGCTTCTTTTTGCAGCTGGTCCTGTTTGCTCGAAAAGCAATTGGCAGCATGTGAAAGTGATGGACTTACATCTTTGAATGCCAAAGTTTTGTTAGGAGCGTGTAGCTGGATAGAATTTGCCAATCGCTTTAGAGGAACCTGAATAGACAATCCCCTTAATAGCCCCATCCCCTCGTTGTGGTCTTGTATATTATCATCCACAAGTTAGCGGCAAGTTAACTTATATGTATAGAACAAGGAAGCTTATTTTTGTAGTTGCAGTATTTCTAGGATACATTGTAAATACGATAGAATAGTTTGTTTCTTTTTTGTCTGCTTAGTTCTGTCGTTGTTGTTGTTGTTATTGAGGAGCATAGACTAACTTCGAAGTTTCTTATAAAAGTACGTGCACGAAAGAGCCCCCTAGTTGTCAATTTACTTCTACATCACTGATCCTGGTGTTGATGCATTTGGAAGTTCTTTCATTGTGCATAAACAACAAACTCACATACATATCTCGCAGTAATTCATGTAATATTTCTAAAGTGATAGGTCCGCTTGTTGATTTTGAATCATGCCTGTATCAACTCTGATGGTACAAATAAAATACTGGCTATTTACAATTATTAGAAGAAGCACGTGATTGCATAAATAATCATTACTTTAAAATTCACTCGGCAGTAATTTTCCATCGACGTGCCGTTGTATGTTGGTCTGCTTTCTTTTTTTTACGTTGGAGAAAAGCTCTGACGCTTAAAGTTAAGCTCCCAGAAGAGAAGAATCGGACTAAGTAGAGAGTAACATAAGAACAAGCTTCTTGACATTACGTTTGAGGGAAGACAAGTTAAATGAATCTGGGAAGACAGTGTTGGTAAGACGTTCCATAAATTAAAGGTTCTTAGAATGAAAGATAGGCTATGAGAATGAGTTTAAGAGTTTGTTGTAAGACTTGAAAAAGTCAAGAGAGCACAGAGCTTGTGTTATTCTAGTACGTCTCAATGGGTCAGGTAATAAACAGGCTGAACTCGTTCTGGCACGTGAGAAAGGGCTGAATATAAGGGCTAAAAGAGTCAAGTTTTCTATGTCAATTTTCTACTAGAAATAGGTAGCCATTTACTTCAAAGATGGGTTCTTGTTGCCTGCCTTGAGACACCCAACTTGAGTATCTTATATTTGTACTATAAGAGTAGGAGCAATTTCTTTTGGGATTGAAATTCTGCAGAAATTGTAAATTTAGAAACTTTCCGTACCACAAAACTTGACTATAGCACGAAAAGCAAGAATATTTCTACGGCGTCTGGACGCGATTATTATAGACAAAAACTGGGACCATACTTCTGAATACAACGAGACATCTGAACGCATCTGAACATAACTCATAGAATGATCAAGAAATGCAGCAACATGCATCCAAACAGCTGAGTAGAATAAAAATGCAATTCTTGAAAGTAAAATAGCGTGGCAATGCAGTTCAGTCCTTCTGAATTTAGGTACTGCCGGTTTTTCAACACTGATGGTTTATTTAAAATAAAAATTATTGACACTACTCAAAAATTTGTGGTTACTTTTCAGAACTAAAAACAGTTACATCTAAGATACGCCAAAGTTAGAAAGTTATTTAAGCTGATCTGTGTGTTGTTTTAAATAGACTGACACTTAAACAAATTATTATTTTTGTATTAAACTTGCTGTAATTGACAACTTCATATACAGTCTATGTGTTTTGAACCTGATACAAACTTCATTGAAATTAATTTTTGTTGCAATGATGCTGTTGCAGACTCATAGTGTTGTTTTGTTATTTTAATGTTGAGTCATATCCACAGTTATCAATTTCATTTAGAAAAATGTATCACATTCGAAACACGTGCTCTGTAGAGCAAACTGCCTCGATGTCAACAGAGAGAAAGATGAATAATTTTTTTACATGATTTTATGATTTTACAAAAATAAATAATCTTTTGCAAACTCAAAGACACCAGTGACAAAAATTGTAGAAGCAGGTTGTCCACTCTGGCTGGCAATGCAGGAAAAGCTGGAAAAAAGCCTTTTCTGAATTTGGCTGGAAAATCATAGGTTTTTCTCCTGTTTTGGCTGGAAAAGCTGGAATTTTATTTTTGGGCCTAATAATTATTAACGGCATTGTTCGATGAAAAACGATCTGATCGAGAATCCGGAATAAATAAGAAAAGATTTTTCAATGTCACGAGAGACAAGCCTTTTTTCACCAAATCGACCCAGGATTGGAAGTTTTCCCTATGTTTTGGCAGGATGGTTGGTAGATCCTTGCCCTCCGGGGTGATTACCGAAAGATATTAAATGTACATAAGAAATTTCAATTTCTTGGAAATTTTATAGTCATTCAATACTTTGTGACAATAGTTGGGCCATATTTTCAAAGGCTGGAATTTCATGGTACGGCTGGAAAATAATTTTTTCTGCCCAAAAGGCTGGAAAAAGGTCACTTTTTTCTGAAACTTTGGCTGTAATCTCATCTGTAACTCGATGGACACCCTGAAAGGAAATTGTGAATAGTGATATCTTTTTGGCACAAATGGGCATTTGGAAGTTTGGTATAATGTCACTGTTCTGTGTGGTTGAAGTCAGAAATGCCTCCTCCATGCTTTTATTTTCACGGATTGCGTTTAAACAGGGTTGAGACGCTAGCATTCCTTCTCAGAGCCATTAGAGAGAGTTTGTGCTGCTTGCTTCTGAACATAATGAACAGCAGTTATTTCATTAAAAATAAGGCAAGTATGTGGCAAGTGTGTCTCGTCAAGTATGTGACAAAAAGCATGACGAATAATCTTTTGCAAAACGTCTCAACGAAAACAAGTTTTTAAGTTTTCAAGCGTATTTGCTAACTGTGGCTTTGACTTCCGACTTATTGTAGTTTTATCAATGCCCTGCGATTTCATTTCATTTGTGACCTTATTTAGAAGATTTTTGATGACTTCAGGTTGACACTTCATAAGAATGGCTTTGATAGTTCGGGAGTGTACTGTAGAGTGTTGGTTCAAATTTCGCCAACCCCAGAAAGGCAACAACACTCTACAGAAGAAATTAGAGAAAATAAATTTAGTTGTTTAAAGGAAGAGGAAGCTTCCGGTTTTTTACAATTCATGAATGTGTAGTTGGTTATGGGAATCCCTTATGAGGCAGAATGAGAAAGTTAGAGTGACACCATTGGATGTCAATTAAAACTGTGACTCAATTTGTTAATTAAGGACGTCTTAGCCTTAGAAATGTGTTATCGGTAGATGAATGAATGTTAGAAGATGTAGCAGAAAGGAGATCACTAACATAAAGAATGAATAGTACAAGAGAGATACCTGAACCCTGAAGTACACCAGTAGGAAATAGACGCTATTGTATACTTTATGTGCAAGCTACAAAGCCTTTCCTAGCGCCATCCCTAATAGAGAGGCTTCTAGATTTTGCCTCATTAACATTTATAGTAGAAATTATCAGCTTTGAAGAAATTGAAGTCACTGTTTGTTTTTGTATTTTTGATTTCGCTTTATTGACTACTTGCCTAATTTTTATAGCAATTTGCTGGTATCATCCCTCAATTGGGCACTAGAATTAGGTATACCGAGGAAAGAGTATGTTCTTTGGGCGAACGTAATATGCACTATAAGTTTCTGTTGCCCAACAATAATCTAGATAAAGAATAATGGTTCAGCAAGTGGCATCCTCTGTTTATACACACGTTTTTTCATAAGAAAAAAAGTTTATAAGAAAATGAGGCTCAAATCGTCAAAATCTGAAGAAAATCGTAAGAAAATCATGAGGCTCAATTTCCAAAACTAAGCGTTTTTATAGGCAAATAAATCGGTATTTCGTCGTTATAGCATTCAAAATGTTAAAGATGGAATTCAAATTCATGTATACAATATTATTAACGATAGTGTAAACCACTCTAGCCAGCTTATTTCAGTAAAAGTTAAGAAAATCTCAGGCTCAATTTCGGGAAAAGTTAAGAAAATTGAGGCTGAGGCAAAATAATGACTTTCTTATAAAAAAAAACGTGTATTCCCCTGTTGCCCAACAGTAATCTAGATGAAGAATAATGGTTCAGCAAGTAGCATCCTCTGTTTATATATTCCCTTTGTACTGTATAAACAAGTAGCTGAATTAAAATGCTCATAGGTAGGTATGTTGCATTAAGAGATTTGATCGCTTGTAAGGTGTATTTAACTCTTTGAACGCAAGTGAAATGCATCAAAGTATTTTAAAGTAAATAGGCTGAAACAGAGTCTTTGAAAATACGAGGGTTATATTACTCTATTTGAAGGTTGGTGAGTTAAATTTGAATGTTTGAACCTAATTGAGTTGCAGTAAAATAATTGGGAGTGCTCTTAAGTCCCTAGTACACGGAGAGGTTGAAATAGTCGGGGGTTAGAAATTTCCTAAAATCCTAATAAGCGGGGCATTGGAATAAAAGGGGTGGGTGGATAACCTTTCTTGCTACCAATAGTTATGGATGTGCTTCACAAGTTCCTTCAGCTGCAAAACAACATGAAATGAACAATTCTTCACGTTGTTTGATGAATGATAGAGTTTAAGACTCCAACCTAATAAGCAAGGGGTTTCAATAAGGATGTTCTTTCTTACATTCTTCTTGTATTGAGCTTAAGATTATTCTTGAATTGTTTTGAGTGTCAAAGGCATAACTTCTTCCGACAATTAAAAGAATATATTCACATATTTCTTGAAGCCTTACGTCATCATAATGCAACACACAAGTGTAGAGAAGAGAGCTTAATGCTACAGTCACCTGCTTGTTTAATAAAAACACTGATAAGTGATATGAAGGAATGGATAATGGCTGCATCTCAGGGACTGTTTTCATAAATCTTAAAAAGCATTTGATACAGTGGATCATGCCATACTATGTCATAAATAAGTGCTTTATGGACCTCACCTGAATGAGATGTTGTGGTTTAAATCTTACCTTGTTAATAGAAAACAGTATTGTAGAATTGGAGGCCTTGACTCTGATATTGGCAACATTGATTTCTGTGTACCACAAGCATCTTCATTAGGGCCACTGATATTCTTGATTTGCATAGATGACCTTCCACAAGTTGATAAGGCCTCAACTTTCTGCACACACGCTGATGACACAAGTCCTATCTTACAACCTCAGGATTTATTTCATTTATTTACAATTACTTCAATATTGGCAAACAAATACAAATATAGATAACACGCTAAATATGTCATCAAAGAAGAATAAAATTGTATATAGTATTCTTTAAGATAGAAAAAATTGTAAAACTCTGTTCTATAAATAAAAACTTCGCACTATCTGCAGATGCAAGTACCTCCTTTCCACGATTCTATTTTCTGTTTGAAGTTAGTTTGTGTAATTTTATCCGGTAATGAGGCTCAGAAATGGTGACCTATGGTCTGAAAATTTCAGATCCAGTTTTTGCTGTCTTAAAATTCGGCAATTGCAAATTACTTTTACTTCTCAAATTGTATGGGACATCTCTCAGTAGATGGCAAATATGTTTTCTTAAACGCTGGATTAAGACTACATTAATTCCGAAAAATTTCGGACGGTAAAATTTTCGGACTAAGATGGAGTCCGAAAATTTTACCGTCCAAATTTTTACCGTGCTAAATTTCTACCGTCCGTAATTTTTACCGTGCTCAATGCTTACCTTTCTAAAGTTTTACCTGAAGCTTTAATCACAACAACATGCAAAGACAAAAAGCAGAAAAAGCGAACAATTTACGTTATGTTTCTCAGTCATCAATTATGAGCACATCTGGATTTTTCGTAACAGGCGAGTCATCTTCAGTATGATTAAGGAGAAATACCCTCATTTAACTAAGCAGTCAATCAGTGACTTTAAAAAGGCAGCACAAAGTGCTCAGAAAAGAACCGGACAGCTTCCAAGCACCATAAGCAGCCGGAAGAGAGGTCGGCCTGCATTGATGCCCGAAGACCTAATGAAAACAACAATAACTTTGGTTGAAGCATTACGTCTCAAAGGAGCACCAGTAACTGCTTCTGTTATTAACTCAATTGCAAAGGGAGTTGTAATTGCCAATGATCGCAGCATTTTGATCGAGTATGAGGGTTATTTGAGCCTTAACAGTGACTGGGGAAAAAATGTACTCTACAGGGTGGAAAAAGAAGGAAAGAAGATGACCCGTAGATGCGCCACAACATCGAAACTTCCAGTTGCCCCCGGGATTATAAGCGAGGTAAAACTAGACTTTCAACGTAAAATAAAAGCTGCGCAATCTAAGCATGATATTCCTGATGATCTCATCAT
>OLMO02000294.1:10387950-10420264 GCA_900291935.2 Cassiopea xamachana
AAAAGTCATTGAGCTCTTGCAAGAGGTGATCTTTCCATTCATTGCATCAAAAAAAGTGGAGCACGGTTTGGCAGCAGATCAAAAGGTTCTTCTGATTTTTGATGTGTTCAGAGCTCACAAAACAGAGATGGTATTACACTTGATGGAACAAAATTCATGCGAAGTGGTATTTGTCCCTGCAAATATGACACATCATTTTCAGCCACTCGACCTTACCATTTATGGAGTTGCCAAGAAATTCTTAACAACAAAATTTGAGGAGTGGTATGCCAAGGAAATTACGCAGCAGATCAATGCAGGGGTTGATGTTTATTCAATTGAAATAAAGACAACATTATCTGTCTTGAAAGCAGTCCATGCAAGGTGGTTGAATGGGTTATATGATCATTTGAGAAACCAGTCAGATCTGATACAAAAGGGCTTCGATGTTTCTGGAATTACAGCTGCAATTGCATCAAATATTGAACCTGAAGATCCTTTCCTCGATCTTGATTCGGATGAGTAGAACATATAATAAGACTACAAAAGTGCAATCACACTGATATTTTAACACTATTTATAATGCTTTATTGGAGATGTTATTTTTATGTTATTTCGAAAACCTAAATTGTTAATTAAGACATTTGTCCGAAATCACTTATCATCTGGCACACTTTGTCCGAAATTTTTGTCCGAAATAGTCCGAAATCTTCAAATTTTGGTCCGAAATTTTCTGTCCGAAAATAAAACGTCCGAAATTTTACCGTCCGAACTTTTTCGGGATTAATGTACTTTGAAAATTTCAACCTTCAACAACTGCACATTGTGCTGATGAATGGCCACATATTTGTGCTTCAGTTTTTCTAGCTTTTATTCACTGCCATTGCATACCAGCGGTAGTGCTTTTTCAAAAGTACGATCCAGTTTTGTATTAGCTGCCCTATCGTACTATCGTCCACTAGGACAACAAATTAAATTGTGAGCTGATGAAGGGGATTCATCAAATATTCTGATTTGACGGGATCAATATAAGTTGACAAGCGAAAAAATGCATGAAACTTTTGATTCGAATTTCTACATAAGTCCTCAATGTGTTTTTTGATATATAATTTTTTATCGAAAGTTATTCCCAGCAACTTTTCATAGTCACTTTCCTTAATTTCTGAATTTCCAACTTTGATTATAATTCTTAAAATGGCATTTTTCATCATTGAGCTTCAAGAAAATTATCAGAAAACTATTTTACAATCACAGAGCAGTCATCCCCCAATTGCTGGATAGCAATTCCAAGATCTGAATGGCATGCAAAGACTGCAGTATCATCAACATAGCTGTAAATTTTGCGTGATTTGCAAAGCAGAAAATGTCAGCTATAAATATACTGTATAACCCTAGAACCGACTCTTGTGGCATTCCTATTTTTATTTTCTCCCATTTACTATATGAGTTTTTAATCTTTACTCACTGTTTTCTATTTGTGAGGTAGCTTCTTATGAGCTGAAAATCATCCAAATTTAGTCCATAGGCTCTCAGTTTTACTAACAGATGAATGGCTTACAAAAGCATGGTTTGAACTAGCAAAAGCCTCTGAAAGACCCTTTAATACAGCCCCAGCAAGCCCCTTATTATCTATGCTGTTCTTAAAAAATTGTAGAAGGCTCAAGAAGACATTCTGTGTGTTGCAGTCTTGTTTTAATTGTCCTAATAGTTGTGAAAAAGCATGAAATATTTTCAGATAGTTGTCTACGAATTGAAAGCTTAAAAATTCTGGCAATTGTTGGAAGGTGGCATATTGGTCTATAATTCACTTTATTGAAATTATCATCCTTTTTGAAAATTGGGTTTGACTCAGCATTTTTCATGCTATCTGGGAAGCTCCAGGCCTCGATAAAATTAAAGCGAAAGAAATACATTAAAACAAAGATTACATTTTCATTGTGAATACTCGCATTGAGGAAAGATGTAGAGTCACTGAGTCCTCACTACGAGTGCCACTTACAATTTCTTCTTTATTTACAAATGTGGTACCCATGCTGAGGACAATGGCAAGCACACAGACACACACATGCACAATATGTGCATTCTAAAATATAGAAAATAAATAAAGTGCAGAAAATACTGAATGAAATTTCGATGATAGGGTAGGAAGCTACCATAATCCTAGCATGAGCCAAATAAGAAGAGGAAACTCAACAGCAAAGAAGGTGAGAAGGAACTGGCTGTTGTTGCCCCAAAATAGTTACGCGAACCTTTTAGAAGATTTAATAAACGATAGATATTGTTGCCTCTAAAATCTTTCTATTTACAATTATTGGAATAGAAATATTAAATGTTAAAGGTTCTGTTAGATGAAAGCAAAACATATCTGCGTTAAATTGCAATATCTTTTGAGGGATTGCTTCTTGTTGCAAGCCCTTCTTAGGCCTCAATTTCTCAATTGTGATAGCATTTCTTCAGTTGTGATCTTCCTAATTGAAAATTTTATTAACTTTATGGTCCATTAACTGATGGTTTTATTTCAAGGATGCCAGTATCGGTTTCAAGCGTTCCATAATTACTAAACTGGTATCGTTCAAGTTGTCGTTCAAATACTCTTCCTTGTTTATATTGGTTATGATTAAAGATTCACAAAAGTGTTTATTAGAAACTTCTGCAACTTTATTCTTAGCTGATTCCACTATACTATGTTGTAAAAGAATGATACTTCTCAACTTAATGAAACCATAAATGATGATCTTAAATGCCTTGAATTATGGGTGCAAAAATATAAGCTATCGTTGACTGTGTCCAAGCTCAGTCGATGCTTATCTGCACGAAACCTAAGCATCAACAACTTAGGATTCCAGGTGGTATTCTCTGTGAAATAAAAGAGAAAAGGGCCTTGATGTGGTGCAAGAAGCAAGATCCTTGGGAGTACAAGTTGATAATAGTCTTGCCTTGAAGGAACAAATCAAGGCCATCAATTAAGGTATCAAAGGTGCTGGAGCTTTTAAAGAACGCTAAGAAATTTCTCCCCTAGCCTAATTTAAAATCACTATACTTAAGCATATTTGATCCACACTTTCGTTATTGCTGCTCTGTGTGGGGATGTAATTACTCAAGCACACTTTTACGGCTGCAAGAACTGCAAAATGGAGCTGCTAGAATGTTGACAAACAGCGCTTCTGATGCCTTTAGTATCCCACTTACAAAGAACTTAGGGTGGATAAGCATGTCTGATTTGACCTTTTTCGAGTCAAAGGAGTTAGTCCTTAAGTCATTGAATAACCAGGTTCTGCAATATATGTGTAACCGCTTTTAAAGAAACTTTGAATGCAGCTCACCAGACTTGAAAAATACTGCTACGGACCTGAGGTTGCCAATAAACACTTCCTTGATTGTCAAAATCATTTTTCCTACCGCACAGCCAAATCAAATGCTCTGCAATTGAGGCTAAACCATAGAAATAGTATGGCTAAACAGGCAGCCTCCCTTTCGGCTTTTAAACTAAAGCTTCTTTTCGATAATAACTTTAATTAGGAGTTTTATCTTTTTCTTTAACTTAAACCGACTTTTTATCTTAACAATTGCTTGAAGTAGGATTTTATTTAGCTAATATGTATATCTTCAATTGTTTCTTTTAATTAATTGTAAGAAGAGGACCCCTTGAAAATCAGCGTCTGAAGAGCGACACTCTTTATGTGAAATCGAAATCAAAATCAAAATCAGATAAATACGGAATATTTGTATTCTCGTTAGAGTAATGTTTTGTAGATTAAATCTTGCTCTAGGATTCAACTAATTTTATCTGTACTCTATACAAACCATTAGTTCAAGACAGTTTAAGATGTTACATTCAATTTGCATGTGGTTTGGCAAGAAGTTGCTCTAGCTTCAGATAATGCTTTTCAACTCTTTGAATAATTTCAGAATTCAAATTACATCTAATTAATCTATTAACTAGAAATGTACACTTAATGACACCGAGCTTCAAATTTCAACATTTCGTTCACTAATATCATAATGAATACTCCAGAAAACTCCTGAAATGGGTGATGGTGCATTGCATCGGAGTTGATAAGACTTTCAAAGTGGAGGGGCCTGGTTACTAATGTCGAGATAAGTTCAGGCAAAAATAACGAAATTTGTTGAGATATTTGTCTATTTCATAAAACCTCCCCTCCCCCCTGCTTCGATACCCTTGCATTGCCCAACGTTTCTGAACAATGAAATATTAGGAAACTTAGATTTCTTTATAAGAATTAATCCAAAAGATATATCCAATAAAAACTAGCCGAGATTAAAAGCTACAATGAAATCAAGCCAACACAAATATATAAATAAATAACTCATTTTTAGATTACTCTCAGTATGACAAACCGAAAAAATTCGATTTCTCTAGGGGCTAGTCCAGCACACAATATGAGCAAACCTCAGCATTCGTTAGTAAAAGTTATTTATGTGCATTTATATGTAGTATTATAGCTTAGTTTTAATTTTTATCATGTTATGTGTTATTCATGTTAATGGCCGTGGAGTTGTCATTATATCTTGCACTCTGTGGTTTCGTCCTTGTAGTATATATAATCAAGTTAGTTGTATGTAGTATGGTAAGCAATGCGTAATTGTAGGAATTTATATTGAATAGGAAAAAAAGCCAACACAAGGAAAGCACATTTCCTTGGACCATGAAAGTGAAATGTATTTTTCTTGCAAACCTTCGACTCTCTTACTATTAGTTGTACTAGATCTATCCGGGTAGTGGTGTAGATCTAAGAAAATAGCGAGGGCCTCGTTGATAGTTTTGCAGTATTTTTCCCAAGTAATGCTCATAATTCTGCATGTTTTTTCAAATAGATTTCTACCTAGGTAGAATTTTAAAACTATGTTCTTCCCTCTTTCTTTGTTCGTGAGTTTTTAGCTTTTGTCTTGTAAATAGATTGTCCATCGCAAACCAGCTTAGCTGAATGGGCCACTGTCTTTAAAAAATTGAAATGATGATGATGATGATGATGATGATGATGATGATGATGATGATGATGATGATGATGATGATGATGATGATGATGATGATGATGATGATGATGATGATGATGATGATGATGATGATGATAAAGTACTAGGTCTGGGGTAAGGGGACTTACCATCTTGAAAGGTGCACGACGTTAAGTCTCCTTCCCCCCAAACCTAGCAATTTACTCCCTAGTTAGAAGCCTGTTTCTTTTCTTTCCATTGCCATTTTGCAATATTTTGAGAACAGCTAGTGTCCTTTAAAATTGCTGACAGATGACTAGTGGTGCAAAATTAATTCAGTCGGGAAATTCCAAAAGATTTTATTCGAGCACTAAAAGCATCTATATCTACCGCTGCAAAATTGATTTATGTGTTCTTGTAATACTAAAATTTCACAAGAAAACAGACTGACTTTTTCTAAGGTGGTTTGGAACCTCAAGGATGTATTCCAGTGGCTCAAGGAACCCCTGTTCACACATCTGCACAGAAGAGGTAAAATAAACTGTCGATCGTAGCACTTTTATAACATCTGGCGGGGCCTCTGGACTGTGGTGGCGGAGCCCTAGGACTCCGGGGAACCCCGGTTCAACAGCATTGCTCCACATTGATCTATTTGACTAGGGAAAGACTTTACTTTGCCTTTTAAAAAGAAGGAATAGACTACACCTATAGTTGCTGCCGTTATTTGTCTAGGATTTTGTTGATACAAACAAGTACTTGTTTTTATGGACAGTGAATGAAGTAGAGTTTTCAGTTTGTGTTAAAAATGAAGCGAAAAGTGTTGATTGAGAAACATGCCAACATAATGACAATTAGATACCATTATCCTAGGAAATGGAAAATTTTCTGTAATCTTTAATGGTGGCTTTTTGGAAAGGCCCTTGCCAACGCAAGCAAAAACAGGAAGCGGCTTCTTTAGCGAATTCGCTCTAGAGATTGCCTTTACGTATAAGTTAGTGACTAAAAGTGCCGGCTACCTGTAAACGAGAGCCCGCAATGGAACAAATTGCGTTATTACAATGCATTTATACAGATGTAAGCTGTATCTTAATGCCTGGAGAGTTTAAAAACAACATGTATGACGTCATACGTATAAGAGGATTGCTGGGCGGTTTTTGCAAGAACATGATGATTTGAATCGACCTATGTTTTGATCTAAGCCAGCAAGTCATTTATATTAGTGTTAGCAAAAGCATCATTAACTGGGGTGGCGCCAGGAATTTCCATACGGGGAGGGCTGACTCCTCTGATAAGCTACACCTGCTAAAAACTCCGAAAAGAGTTCCAACTCCTGACAGGGGGGTAACATGCTACGAAAGGTGCTTTACCCCTAGCCCTCCCCTAGCGCCACCTCTGTTCATTAATCATCCCGATCTGCTACCATACTGATCAAATGATATGGAACTTTTTCGAAACTGTGAAATGGGTGCTTTTTAAACTTAATTATAGGAAGGGTGTACTATAAAGTTGTTAAAATTGACAGCTTGCACTCCCCTTCTGAATAATATACTCTTATTAGTCAACTACTATAGACTGTAGGGATCCATGAAAACGCAATGCCAGTTACTGAAGTGTTTTCTATCTTCTACATGTACTTCAGGAAGTAAGTGAAAGAGAGGAAACCTAAATCAAAGCTTTAATTGTTTTAATTCGCTGTGGATAATGCTTTTACGGATTCACTGTGTTGTAAGCTACTTGCAACTATATTGGATATGGAAGTTTAGGCCAATCTTAAAAGAGATCTTCCAACGATGAGTACAGATAAATGGCTGGCCATTTATCGCTCATCTTTGGAGAATCTCTTCATCATGACCTGCTACTATGCCCCCTTAACGTTCCACAGGACGACTTCCACTTGAGCGAAATATTCAACTAATTCATGAGGGCTTGCATTCAAGTTGAACTCGATAGGGAAATATGAAAGCTGAAGAGACTGTAACTCCCAAGCGAATTCGCCTAAAAGAGAGCCGAAAGGAGAGAAACTGGAATCGTCCTTTATTTCAGTTGACTAATAAGAGTATGTTATTCATATGAGTCTCATTCGTTCACCACATTCACTGTCCCTGTATGGAAGTGCATTGAAAAAGTCACTCAAGTGGAAACTGGCCGTACGTTATGCAACCAGCTGACGCTTCTTGCTTAATATCTTGTTTGTTTCCGTAGCAACCAATTACGAACTCTTTCTGTCTATTAACATGCGTCAAGTAATTTAAAGAGGAAATTTGATACCTAAGTAAACAATGCAAGAAAATTTAATTTCACATATGCTCATAAGCGATAATAATAACAAGTTTCAGAATGCACAGCTGAATACAACTACCATAACATTATACCCAGTGGTGATTTCTAGGGGGGCTCAGGGGCGAAGCTGTTCATTTTGGGGGGCTCAGCCCCCCAAATTTTTGCATCAATCTTGCTTTTCAAAGCGCATTGACTTTGCTTCCAATTTTTTGTATGGTATCGCTAAGATGAATTTCCTCATTACTATATGGCTATTGAGATCTTTTTAGATGTTGGCTATATCATATCACAGTTAGACTGAAGTATCATGTCTCCATCTTCAAAAATATGAGTGTGGCTGCAAATGGGTCACAGCCACTTTCTTACATTGCACCTAGAGCCCCCTTGTTAAAATTTTTAGAAATCACCTCTGACTATGCCCTGCTAACTTAAGATAAAGAAGCCCTATACTGCATATGAACACCATTATATACATGAAAGGAAAACTCTCTTGCAAT
This sequence comes from Cassiopea xamachana, assembly GCA_900291935.2. Taxonomy (NCBI): domain Eukaryota; kingdom Metazoa; phylum Cnidaria; class Scyphozoa; order Rhizostomeae; family Cassiopeidae; genus Cassiopea; species Cassiopea xamachana. The sequence goes on from OLMO02000294.1 coordinate 10,395,660, forward strand.
GTAATGATCTCAAATACATGCTGGAGATGTTTCCGTTTATTCTTTCATTTCCGAAAGAGCTACCGTGAATACTTTGCAAAATACTTGGAGCTATTACTTGACCACAACTTTCCGCACCACCACTTCTGCTCAAAATTTCCTCCAAGAAAATCTTCATCATCTTATACAAGAAAAGATGCCTGATGGTCCATGTTTTGTCCATGATACCAGTATCTAGGTACTTGGCAATATACGATACCAGCATTTTCAATGTAAAAGCTCGCATAGTCAGTATTTCAATTTTGAATAGGCAAGGCAAGGATATCTCATTTGATATTTCAAATCTCTCGACTTGCTGCAATTTTATCTACTATCAAAAGGTTTTCCTACTGCATGTTCTGTTGCAGAAGATCATTTTCCTTTTTACAGGCTTCTCTTGTCAATATCTCACCTTTGTGCACCATATACTCTTCGGTTTCGCCTGAAGACAAGATTTTTCAATGCGACTCTTATTGTTTCTATGCGTATACAGTAAATGATGGGGTTAACTGCACTTGAAAGATTATAGGTAAACATGGACCACATGAAAAAAGCATATGTATAAGGAGATACCTTACAGAGATTTGTCCTTTGATTTGGCTTTAGAACAACGAATAGAGCAACCAAAGGCGGCATATAACTTACAGTTAATACAGCCAGCAGAATCAATATTGTGTGTGTTTTGCTTCTTTCTTCTCTGTTACGTCGAATCGCTTCTTTTTTCTCATCTCCAATTCTCCCCAGTCGCAATACAAACCGTTCTTTCTGTGCAATGACACGGTATATTCTTATATAGCAAAAAACTATTATCAGCATGGAGAGTAATGTAACAGATCCGTATACCACCAAATAGGCAGACCCACTTGTAGACGAAACGACTATCTTGTATATCCATGTTATTGCAACCATGATCATGTACCTTTTGGTAGTTGCATGGCTTTGATAAAAGAACGGATGGCATACGGCCACATATTTATCGATGGTTATGTAAAGAACGATAATGAAGGACATACCATGAAAGACTGTTCCTGACCATTGTGATACAGCAGATAGCATTGCACTCGGTTCTTGAAATGACTGAATCTTGAATAGCATTGTAAGAAATGCTGGCTGTGTAACTGCACCAGTCAGAAGGTCGCAGGAGCACAAGGCTGCAAGAAGAAAATTTGCGGGTTTGTGAAGTGACTTTGTTTTGATAATGGTGAAAAGAAGGGCAGCGTTTGCCACAATCGTGAAAAGTGTAGGTGTTACAGCAATACCAATGAGAATTTTTATACTGATAAGTGCTATATTGCCATGGGGATCTCTCATTGATGCCAGTAGAGGACAACTGTAAGCTGTTGTAATTGTATAGTTGCTGTTCATGGTTGTGCAGTTGTAACTGAAATTCCCCTTCTGGATTTAAAAATTCTCTTCTTATTCTTTACTCAGCTCGTTACGCGTTGAAAATGTAAGTTTTATGGATCTAATCTTTAATTGCTTGAAGTAATTTTCTCTTTTCTCTGTTGCACTCGTTTTGCTTTTTCACGATTCATTAAAATAGTAACTCTTTGTTAGTGAGACTTCCAGGTTGTGTAATTTCCCGACATCTGCCGGAGCTTTGTTGGAAAATTAGTTTGTTGATAGAAAATACTTAGACTGTGTTCTTCTTCGCGTTGATACACCTGAGCTGATTCTTTGACAGCTGTTTCTTTGAATACTCTTCAGCTTGGTAAATTCAGGTGATAACTGCTTTCTCTAACGTAACAGGCAGCTTGAAGACTTAAATGCTTACAACTGCTAATGTGCAATAGAAATGAAAAAGTTAAGGGCTATAGTATTTTCCAATAACATCACGTGGACAGTTCGATTGACTTTTCAGTACCTTTGTTGTGGAGGAGGGTGGCATGGAACCCTATAGCATAGAGCGAATCAACAAAAGCGTCAAATCTTGATTGGCCAACAAAGGAATCACCATCGAAGGATTCCTGCCAATAATGTTACGAGAACTCGTTTGAGAAGCGTGTTGTGAGACACTGTACACTTGAATAAGTTTCATTGAAGGAACGCTCTTCATCCTAACCTGCAATTTAACTTCACCCGTAAACCAAAGGAAAAGCTCCACATCTTCGTTGACGCTTAACTTCATGATAGAGCAAAACAAACTGGGCAGAGTAATAGATATTTTATCAACAATGTAAAAGTTAATCTTCAAGCAGCTTTACAACTTGAATATGCAAAATTTCTAAGTCTTGATAAAACTTGAGTCATATTATTCTTAAATTTTTCTTAAATTTTAGCTTTTCTGAGTCTGAATATTATTATAAATTTCATTCTTGAAAAAAGAATTTCTTTCTGGCAGCAAAAAGAATAATCCAGAACTCTACATGAGAAACAATTCTTTAATGTAAATAGCATAAACAATACCAAAGCCAAAGAATAAATAAAAGATTTGAGCTAAATTTCAGAATGGTGAAAGGATGCATTTTTTGCAGAAAGGAATAAAATGGCAATACGTGTAAGCTCTTCTAAGCTTTAGAACTTCAGTTCAGTGCTCTGTGTTCTGATTAAATGGTTATGGAATATAGATTTTGGATGCAAAGTTTTAGAAGGAAATAAGTACAATTTCAAATACCTGGATGAAAGCTAATTAGAGTTTTCAACGATTCTTGACAGCAATCCTATTAACAGCCACAGCATTTTAATCGATTCATTATAGCTTTTCATTTCATGAAATTGACAATGAACTTTAAATGTTTACATTTGGTTTGATGATGTAATACTCTAGAGAGTTCTTGAGAAATATGGGATTGTGCATTGCCAGGGTTTTTAAACAATACAAGCCTTTTACCTAAGGACACGCATGCAAATATATGATTTAAAGTGACTTAATTGTTTAAAAGAATTGTAAATTGACCATTGCCTCTCCGCATGTCGCATTAGTAATTTCTGTCCAATTCTTCTAATCGACCTTTGATATACAGGAGAGACATTTACTTGCCTTTTTTGAAAATAGGATCAAACTAGGCCCATTATAACAGACATTGTTTTTAGAGAATGTTGCTGACAAAAACAAGTGTTAGTGTTTGTGAGCAGTTAATGAAGCAGGCCTTTTGATGTTTGTCGCAAACGAGGCGAAAAATGTAGGTAGAGAGGCAAGCCAATAAAATGATAATCAGAAACAATTATCCGAGGAAATTGAGTATTCTTTATAAACTGTGATCCTGGCTTTTTGGAAAGGCTCCAGTTAACTCATATAAGTACCTACTGGAAATAGCTTCCGCGATAAGTCCGCTCTATAGACAAGTCTAAATAGTATTTTACGTATAAAAATACCGGCCACACATAGTAACAATAGAGCAAAATGTAGAATCTCAACATTGCTTGTATGCAGAAATAAGCTTTATTTATTGCAAATATCCGGCTATTACTTCTAATAATGTGGGTGGTCTACTACCAAGAAAAGGATTGCTGGAAAGTTTTTGTAAAAACAGGATGTTTTTGGATCGGTGAGTCTGCGGCATTGAGGTATATCTTTTGGCATAGTCCATCCCATGTTGAAGACAAGTCCGAAAAAAGCTGTTATCTCTTTTTGTTCTAAGAAGTAAGTGAAGGCAGTTGCCATCTAATTAACATACACCCAGCTAATGACGAAGGAACTATAGTGGAGCAACGGGGGCCAGTAGGAGCACAAGGGCACCAAATTTCATGGGCTCCTTTGAGGCAGTGCCTAGCATAGGGAGCTTTTAAGGTCCCATGGCATCTCTTTGGGACATTTTCGCTTCATCTTTTAGCAGGGGTTATATTTTTCACAGTCATGCAAATAGCTCTCTTCCAATCATAAATTGCTTATTTATCTAGCTTATTTAACCTCCATTATATTCTACCAATGTCTGAAGAGGATTCCATTGCGTTTTTAAAAGAGCACTTTGCTCCCTTTGCTCCTCAAATGAAAAGAAGGAAGGGCGCTTGCTTCCTCTGCTCCCCTCTTTCTGGTCTCCCTGCGCCCAGTGCTTAGAATCTTGTTTGCTTGTGCAGCAATCAGTATACATACTGGTTGTGCACCATCACATCCTTAGATCATGAAAACAGGCACGTGACTGCAGGTGGGACGGGGGCATCCCCCCAAATGAAAATTCTGGCATAAATTTGTCCCTCTCTGACAGAATTATTGACCTGGGGCCTAATATTTTTGCCCTCAATGTGATCCAGCAACGTACTTTGATGGGAAGCTGGATCTTTACACACAGTTTATTTACCTGAAGAAGAAGAAACTGTATGCTACGTTTAAGCAATGTTTTACCCAAACCATAAAAAGGGGATCATTCAAAAGGTAGGAGGCACTATTTTGTGACACAGACTGTTACGGAAAATGTAGGGATTGGGGGGTGTACATTACTTTTGTTACTTAACGCCAAAAATTTAGTGCAATAGTTCTGCTTTTTCACCTTCTGATTAGAGCTTCCANAAATACACGAATACACAGAGAGATCTTATCGAGCTTGATTTCTGCACTATCCTTAATCATTCTTTAGTTTCAGCAATTTTGAGCTGCTATGTTTTGCGATACTGCATCAAGTTGTATTATGCAGATAAATAGACGCTGGTGTTAGGAAGTCTCATGCCAGAATGGCTGCATGACTACAAAGGATCTTTGTTGTTTGTTGTTGTGTGGTAAGCCTAATGGAAGCACATTTGTTAATAGGATGGTTTTAGAGGNGTAGCAATGTCTATTCTTTAATCTTCTAAAAGGCTTGTATCATGATTTTGGGGTAACAACAGCCAGGTTCTTCTCACTTTGTTTGACGTTGAGTTTACTCTTCCTATCTGGCTCGTGCTGAGGGTTATGGTAGTTTCTAACCCAATCATTGAGTTCAATTCAGTGTTTTCTGCAAAGCTGTTATCCACATTTTGGAACACACACATTGTGTGTGTGTGTGTGTGTGTGTGTGTGTGTGTGTGTGTGTGTGTGTGTGTGGCCATTTTGATATTATCATTTCTCTTTTTGGAGATGCAGAAACTAACTTCTCTCAATTACTGATGAAAGCATTGACTTGATTAATGAATTTTATAGGTTTCTGGACTCAACCTTCTTGGTCTTGTAAACAATCATTGCCTTCAAAAATCCAGAATAGAGGTAGATGGAGGCTAAAATTCAAGCCATGGAATACCAGCACGTTGACTCAACATACTAGACCTGGTTCTACTCAAATTTGCTCAAAAATATTAAAGAAAATTACTACACACTCTAAGGTCCCCAAAACCCGTCCCCCTCTTGCTTTTTTCGAAAACGTTCGAAAACAATTAATCATATAATATTGAATAGAAACAAGCTATATCTAAATGCACTTTTAATAAGTTGTTTGCATTAAAGAGATAGCGTTGGAAGTAGCACATTTGTAGAAATAGTCATTATGATGTAAGTCATACATCATAATGCTTATTGCTACGCCACTCAATGCAAGTGTATTGAAGTCAAGCACGTAGCTGAGGAAAATGCACCGAAGGGTTTAAACCTGCCTTTTCCATCACATTGGGGGTCAAAAACCTTAATCTATTGTGTAGACCTGCAAGTCAGAAGGTTTGTTGGCGACCCCAAAGCCCTTATTAACCCTTGTTGCTAACACAAAACTGGATTCATTCATCCGATTTTGTTTATTGGCTACACAATGGACGCTTAAAGGCTCCATCACAAGTTCCCCATCTTACGTAACTTCTTAGGATCCAGATTGTTTCCGTTGCGTCACTGTAGGGGGGTGGGGGAAACCATGAAACATTTAGAGGAATTGCCCCCGTTTCCTCACCGCATTTACATGCTTGATTGCAATCCATTTGTGTGAAAGCAATTCTGAGATCTGTTCTATGTTGATGTTATTCAGATATTGCAAATTTATGCGGTAGAAACGAAAAATAAAAATTAAAAGATGCGCTAAAAGATCTTTACAGTCATTCATTGCCCATCACAAAAGCACATAGAAGGTATTTACGGCTGATAGTAATTCTGTTGTACTAAAATTTGATAACGAAACAGAATCCATACAGGAATGCAGCTTCCATCAATATTTGTGGTTTGTCAGTGGTTACCCTGCAAAAAATTTGCGTCTTTGGCCTTTTTCTTCGTTATTTTGTAACAGTAACCGGAGTGATGGCCCAGTGGTAGAGCGTCTACCTCACAACCGGTAGGTCGTGGGTTCGAGCCCCGGCTTAATCACACCAAAGACATTAAAAATGGTATTCACTGTCTTCTCGTCTGGTGTTCGACATATGAGAATGCAGTGGGAATGTTAAACTCGCGGAGCTACCAGCAGACCAACCCACCGCAGTAGCCTTCACTGCATTCGCAGACGCGTGGCCTAGGGCTATAGAAACGGAGATAGGCGCCGCCCTATGCGCCATTGTGGGCAGGAAAGGACTTTGACTTTTTGTTTAGTAACAGTAGTTCACCAATGGTTCTGGTTCCAAATAGCTGCCCTACAGAAGTATATCGTACTATCATTTTTACCCGGCAAAACGGTAAATTTTAAAGGTTGGGGGGTGGCCCATTCCCATAATCCCTTTGAGTTCCATCCCTGAATGTATAATATTCATTGCTGGCACAGTTTGGCGGTCTGTACGATCATCATTAATGACCGGGGTTGATACTGAAGACAAAATGGTTAGGTAAAGAAAATCTTTAGGTAGGAAAAGGATGGGTAACAAGAAATGAGATAGAGCAAAGGGGTGGCTAAATGTAAATTGTTACTTTAAATTACATAGTAATCCTAACCAAAAAATTCCATTGTCAGATTGTTCTTATTTGAAGCCATGACAAACATTCAAATCTTTCTCAGAGGGCTTGTTAAGCTAACTTTTGACCCTGTAAATAGTATTGGGTATTGAAGTTTTGAATGTTGTAGAAATATGGGTGGGAAGAACTTAGTAATCACAGCCCGCCTCTCTTCAGTGTCATCTCCCTTCATAAATACTGACCCGTCCATTAAATTTATATTTTATAACTGGAATCTCTAAACTGAATTACACTTTCTTGTGTACTATGTAGGAAAATATCCGTTCCCTCCCAGTTTTTCATATTGTGTAAGTTACAGACTACTCAAATAAGAAAGAGGTTTCATCTTCAATACCTGAATTTATTTCTCTGTAATCTGTTAATCAACCAACTCAACTGCTAATAACTGTACGTACCATACTCCTTTAAATCAAGAAATGCTAAAAATCCTATGATAATAAATGGTACATGGTGCAAATGTGGCACTTAAATGGTACGATAATGTTATGGTAAAGTGTTCCAGAGCATTCTAAAAGCAATTAAGAAGACTTCACATGACTATGGTATGCATGTGGCGCAATGCTAAGGGCATTCCTCAACATGCTATTTCAAATAACTATATGTGTTCAGTTTGAGTCACTTTTGTGTGTACCAAAGGTAGAAAGCGAGACATTTAGTGTTTGAAGAGCAGCACTCTTCGAATACAATACAACATTTAAAGCATAACAAACAATGTAAGGCTGCTACTACAAAGCATCAATAACCACAGATTAACAAAAATCTGATCAATGTCAAGCGTGACATTTATTATGGAACAAATACAATAACATGAATACAACTGTGGTCTACTTGGAATGCTTCCATTCAGGGAGTGTTCCGACAGTCGTTCAAAACGATGAACGTCTTCAACAGCAAGATGTTAACGATTCCGAAGAAATGGGCTATTATACCCTTCACAGTCTTTCAGTTAGCGGCAATAAGTACAAATCTCTACATTGTGCCACAACTCTTACTTGCAAAACTTTGCCACAGAGCCTTCAATAACACAGTGTGTGCAGATCTTGGACATCATACATTCAAGGAGCAAGAAAACTACGTGTTTAACAAGGCAGCTGAATGGAACGCTTTGATCAACTTTGCTGGTTACTTCCCTGCAACCATACTAACTCTTCCTCTTGGAGCATTGACAGATCTTGTCTCAAAAAAGAAAATACTTTTACTGCCAGTAATTACAAGTCTGGTGTCATGTCTAATCCTACTATGCTCATCCATCTTCATAAGACTACATGTAGGATATCTCGTACTTGCCAAATTCATAGTATCTCTCTCCGGTGAGTTGATGGGTTGCATCACACTCTGCTGTGCATATGCCGTAAGTGCATGGAATGATAACAGCACAATGGCAGTGTCCATGGTCATTGCTTCAGTAGAGATAGGCCTAGGAATGGGAGGAGTTACTGGTAATTACTTGAAAAGGTACTACGGATTTTCGTGTGTATTTATATTTACAATTATTGTCCTCACTGTCAATATGATATATGCGTTAGTACTTCTTCCACCTACTGATGATGTTAAAGAGAAGTCTTCAGACAAATGTCGAAACGGATTTTGGAACGATTTCAAAGAACTCACCAAAGACACTTGGTTTCATTTACTATCCTTCTCAAAGAAATACATTTGTCATTCAGAAGACAAAACAATTCTCTTGCTGCTTGTTGCTACTTTCCTCAATCTGGCAGCTCATGGAGGAGAGCGAGCTTTAACAACACTTTTTCTTAAACACAGCCCACTCACTCTCGAAGCTGATAAAATCGGAATTTACTTTGTCCTCTTTCAATGGGCAAGGGCATCTGGTCTCATGCTGTTAGTCTTGGTTGGCAATAATTGTTACAAACCATCTGATTACGCTCTTATGTTCATAGGAACTGTTGGCATGATAGTAAACTACACAGTTACCAGCATATCAACAACAATTCTTATTCTCTACCTATCAACGATTCTAGCGCTTCCTACCTCATTCATGGCAACAGGAGCTAGATCGCAGCTCACTAAACTTGTTTCCCCTGAAGAACATGGAGTTAGTCTATCACTGATTGGCCTAATGGATGCAGTCAGTAACCTGATTATGGCAGCCGTGGCAAATGGATTATTTATTGCAACAGTTAAGGTCTATAGTGGATTCAGCATACTTTTAATGTCATGTGCAAATTTGGTAGCCCTTATTATCTTGTGCTGCGCTTTCTTAATCACAAAACGCAACAGTAGGAAATATGAGGTAGTTTCGCAGCGTTTCAACTAAGCCAAAAATAACTACGAGTGCCTCCGAATTGGGGAAAAGAATGGAGTTTATTTACTGATAGATGGATGAAATTGTGTGAAATTGAAAAACATTCCCATAACATACTTAACGGCCAGTTCTTCATCCTACTCCTATCAAAGACTCAACAGAGAAGCTTATTGACTAATACCTTAGGATCTGGGATTCACAGTCGTAATACTCCAACGATTTCTGAGAATCTTGCATTATATCTGACCTCCAATGTAATCATAAGACCGTGTTTTTACTCGATTTTATCTCCGTTTCCCCCATTTCCTTGGAGTTTGGAGGGTGCCTCTAAGAGGACTATAGCTTTGGCACAACCATTTAAGATCGGATGCCCTTCCTGACGTCACCAATGACCTGCGATGGGCCTTGAACCCGGTGCACGTTGGTCTGAGTCAAATGCATTACCGCTATGCCACGGTTGATCTCCAATGTAATCATAAGACCATATCTCATTATTCCTGTCTGTGTGTTTTTGTGTGTGTGTGTGACTGTCATTGTCCTCAGCATGGGTACCAAACTTGTGAATTAAGTAGAAATTTTGTGGCACCTCGTAGTTATGACTCGGTGACTCTACGTCTTTCCTCACTGCGAGTGTTCACATGAATAGTTTGTTATAAGTATTTGCATTCTTTTTACTTGTAGAAAAAAATACTGCCAAGAAAATACAGGGTATCATCTCGAGTGCGACTAGCTGTTGCATCAAGTACCCTCCCTCCCTCCCATTTTTAAGGCGTTGTGTAAAGAGTGTATGGTCCCCTATATGTGAAGGCCGCAAGGTCGATATGGTGGTGCATACTCCCTGCGATATCGTTCTTTGTAATTTGTTGTTTTTTCCTGTTGTGTAATAGATTATGAGTATACAAAAAAGCCGTTGCATAGGGACTGGGGGAGGGGTCAAAATGGTAATTCTTTCCGTTTTATACTTTTTCAAGGACTCCTAAATCCTGGAAACAAAGGTATTGTCTTTTCATTTCTTGGTTTAGTTCCATCAGGAATCGAAGTGCAAAAAAAATGGAAGATTTCAGTTCCACTTCCACAACTTAGACTGCCCAAGCTGGCTGCCTTTGCATATTTTACCTATCAACTCCCAAAATCGATCTTCCTTCTTGTCACCTCATGTTGGGATTCCCCTTGTTTAAGTCATTAATTCGCAAAAATTTCCCTCTACTTGGTAATACTTCTAAATGTAAATAATAGCAGTCCTCTTTTGCTAGGGATGGCGAAGTACCAGTGACGTAGCTGGCTCTGCACAGCTGGGGGTGGTGATCTTGGAAGGCAAATTCTCACAAGGGGGACAAACTGCTTAAAATAGTAGGAAAACAACTAGCTCGAAGAAACTTGGGGGTGGAATCGACAAGTGAAGTGGATTTGGTAACAGCGATGCTCCCTTTCGCCCCACTCAGCTACGTGACTGTGAAACGCGCTCTTTAATGAACAAGTTATGTTAGTCATCCGACATAGAACTTTTAACTTTTGCAATCCAAGCTATAGGATTATTCATCACAACTAACCTTTGATCGAACTCCTGCCTAAGAAAGGACCAACTGATACCACACCCCTCTCACCCCACGCGTCCTAATGCACGTCTTTGGCTTGTTCTACAATGCTAGCCAAAATAGTTGGAAAATTTTGCCAAATTTCAGCTTTTTCGCTTGCGTGGTTTCTGAAAAATTGCTAACAAATTTTCCAAAATACTTTGCAGTAGTGTCTTTACTTTAAAGAAACAACATTTTTGGGTGGGAGGGACTGTTTAGTGCATCCAATAGCTGTTTAGGTAAAAGGAGCTATGAAGAGGAAATGTTACTCTTGGCAATGATTGCAGCTATTGTTGACGAGCGCTAATCTAATGCCATCGCGCAAAAGTAATGATATGATTGGGCAATTAACTACTTCGTGCAATCTTCTTACTACATGCGACTCTGAAGGAGTTTTAGTGAAAATACAACTACTTGTTTGTTACTGCAGCGATGTTAATTGACCTACGCAGCTGTCGAATGGATTTGGTAAAAGCAGTGGACCTCATTCGTAAGAAGCCGATAGAATATTCACTTCCCTGTAAAATTATTGGAACGATAATGGAATCCGAGAATAACTTTTGTTCGCGCAAAATCGTTACTTAATCACCACTAATCACAAAAGTAGAGATAATTGACAATATTTTTATCAAATAAAACCCTATAGTTAGCTCTCCACGCGAAAAGTGCCAATACTTTGCTGGACGGCCACGACTAGTCTGTACATCTTGATGAGTTTACTTTGGCCTTCAATTCTCATGGAAGTTTCGCGGATATCTCAAATATTTTTCTAGATTCTTGCTGCTTATTCTATTTTGAAAGTTTACCCTTCTTTGCTTTCATGTGTCGCCGGACATCTCTCGATTTATCTCGATTTTACCTCCATTCCCCCCAATTCCTTGGGGCTTGGAGGATGCCTCTGAGAGGCTTTTAGTTCTGGCGCGAGCATTTAGGACCGGGTGCCTTTTCTGACGTCACCAATGGCATGCGATGGGCCTCGATCCCAGGACCATGTTGGTCTTAGTCGAGTGTATTACCGCTAGGCTACGGCTGATCTATGTATCGCTGGACATATTCAAGTATATTGGAATGGGGGTGTTTACTATGGCCAAGGAAGCAGTGGGGATGTCTAAAAATTTTAACAAGGGGGGCTCTGCGCATAACCACGCCCATAGTTTGGGTGTGGCCCAGCTGCAACCACGCCCATATTTCCAAAGATGGAAACATGATAATTTAGTTTAACACTGATATAGTATAGTTAACAATAAGAAATGCCTGATAACCATATAGCAGTGCACAGTTGATCATAGCACTTTGGAAGCATGGCCAATAAACTCTGAAAAGCCAAGCCAATGCAAGAGTTTTAGGGGGGCTGAGCCCCCCCCAAAATGAGCAGAAATTTTAACAAGGGGGCTCCGCCCCCCTGAGCCCCCCCCTAGAAATCACCCCTGCAAGGAAGTCCAGGGATTCTCTTACTCTTAAATAAATAATTTGCATGGTATGGGCATTGCTTTGATGGAACAAATGACTTTTTTCAACAATTTCTCAGTGAGAGTTTCTACTAAGCTTTTACATACCTTGCTGTCATCGTTTAGGTCAGTGAAAGTTGCATAGCGGAATGTCTTAGATTAAACTCACATTTGCAGAATGTAATTTTAGTTGAGAACTTTTATACTTCTTGCAAGCGAATCAGTTCTTTATGCCTCTGAATAACGTTATGAGGCTTAGACTTTGTGTAGCTCACTTTCTGAAAGATATCATTAAACGAGTAGCCAACTTTTCTCCAATGGAAAAAGGACAGTCTCTTGAGATTTTGTTGCATTTTTATTGAACTGATCGATTGGCTACTTCTTTCAAAATCATGTTTCAACAATTACTTCAACAAAATCTAAAACACTTAAAATTTGTATCTATTTATTTGCTAGCAATTTACTTCACTCCAAAAAGTAAAGATGAATTTTTGCCTACAAACTGGAGAGCAAAATTAGGCCACCATCTTGAGGCTATTTTTTCAATGTTTTTGACGAGGTATTGTATAACTCCACCGGCAATGTTTGACTAAAGAGGAATATAAATGCAGAAATAAGATAACATGGGAACTTAACGAAGGTGTTAGAAATTGAAAGCACGTCAACACTTGTAACAAAAATATAAACAACTGATGGCGCGTTCTGGTTCTTTTCAATTCGCTTAGTTTTACACTATTTGCATCTGCTATGCAACATCGATCTTTCTGCTCATTACTTTAACGTTATTGAACCAAGGACCTCCTTCTATGTGCAGGGTCCTGTAGTTCATTCTTGTGCAGCAAATATTCTATGGTTACGAGTGAATAAAAGATTTTTCAAAGCAACTTTTATGGGCGTTAAGCGTATACAGTATACAACAGAGTTAATTGCACTTGAAAGATTGTAGATAAAAATGGACCACATGAACATGGAAAAATTTTTTCGAGCTTAATTTACAAACGCTTTTCCTCTCGATTGGGCTAAATACAGGGAACAAAACAACCAAGGGTGGTATATAGCTTGCAGTGAAGATAGCCAGTAGAATCAATATGGTATGTGTTTTGCGTCGTTCTTCTTTATTGCGCAGAAGTGTCTCTTTCTCCTCATTCCCAATTCTCCCCAACCGCAAAATAAACCGTTCCTTTTGTGCAATAACATAAAATATTCTGATATAGCAAAAGAATATCACTACAAATGAGAGGACTGTGAAGCAGGAATAAAAAACTAAGTAGGCAGAGCCACTTGTAATTGGAACCAATATCTTGTACACCCATGCAAGTGCAACCATGATCATGTATCTTTTGATAGTTGCGTGGCTTTGATAAAAGAATGGATGGCATATAGCCACATACCTGTCAATAGTTATGTAAAGAACGCCAGCCAAAGACATTCCATGTAATATCTCACCGGAAAACTGCACTGCTGAAAACACTTGCGCTCGGTTCATAGAATGGCTGTATTTTTACTAGAAGTGCAATAAACACCGGCTGAGTAACCACACCAATTAGAAGATCGCTGGAACACAAGGCAGCAAGGAGACTGTTTGATAGTGTATGAAGTGTTTTTGTTCTTATAATAGTCAATACCAAGGTAGCATTAGCAAAAATCGTGAAAAGAGTTGGTATGACACTAATGCCAATGAGGACTTGTATGCTAATGAGGGCTATAATGTTCTGCGGCTCCTTGATTGATGCTACCAAAGGACAGTTGTGCAATGATACTGTTGTTTTGTTGTTTATCATAGTTGCTCTGATGGCCTGTCTTAGTAATTCAAATTATCCAATAATCTCTTGCTTAAATCTCTTACTGTACCTTTTTCAGCTCGATGCTCTTTCGTTAATTCCCTGTTCCTTCTCACGATTGCAGTAGCATCTATTCACACGTTGGCTTCATATCAGTTACATTGTCCTACTTGAATCTACGTTGCAGTTTCAAGCTCTCACGGGAGACTGTTTTGTTGCACTACTTATGCGGTCTCTCAGAGCAAAGATGTTATGGCACTATTTTTCACCCGTGAGAAGAAATGCAATGCTCATTGATGTACAGTTCTTTTGCGCGGTAAAATTCCCAAGCCAGAAGTGATATCTATTTTCACAGGTTTTATACGCACATTATCGGCATATGCAACGGAAATGGCTATTGCAGCTGAAATATTCTCCTATTCCACCATTATGCTTTCTAAAGTATCCAAAGCATATAGAAATATAGAAAATACCATATCCTCCCAAAGAATCAATGCCATCGATTTGAGAGTGTTCAGTTGAAAGGCACCGCATAAATTTGGATAAGTGAATTATGTAAAATTTCCAGTCATACCTCCTTCTTTCATTAAGATATACGATCAATGCTCTTTGAAATTGCATAGTCATTGTGCTTTATATTCATTTGGCATTTTTACAGGCGTATTAAGACAATCTCATTTTCAATGTATCTGTGGGCCACTGGAGGCAGAGCTGAGGTAAATAAAACAGCTTATGTGGTGATGTAGTGGTGTAGAAGAGGGAGTGAAAGAGGGGACGCAGCCCCCTAGCTGTGTCTTGAGGGAGACTCAGCCCTCCTAGCTTTGCAGATCTTTTCGAAGTAGAAACAAATAAGAATCAACATTCTGCTGTAAAATGCTATTTTTGATTCAAAGAGCAGTTGAGAAATTGTTAGTTTACAAGATATATGGGGCATTAAAAATACATTGTGTTATTGATGGCATTATCGTTTTCTAATATAATTGTGTGGATTAACCTCAAAGTTTCTTATAAAGACATATACAGTAAAAGAGCCCCCTAGCCATCAATTTACTTCTACACCACAGCTTATACTGGTAAGTGCCGAGACACACAGTTTTTTTGTATAAGAAACATGTCTATAGGAAGCATGAGGCTGAAATAAACAAAAATTGAGAAACATTTAAAGAATACGGGCAGGCTTAGTTTCAAATAATAACTTGAAAAAAAACTCTTTTTACAAGAAAGTTTTTGATCAAACTAGAAGGAAAATAAATACAAAATTAATGAAACTCCTCACAAATTTTGAACATCACTACAGTTGCCTAATCTGGGCTGTTATTGCTATTGGAAGTCCTTAAAGTTTTAGAAACATTGAAGGCTGGATTTGACGAAATGTGAGGAAACATCCTAGCTGAAGCCAGAGAGGTTGTTTCTTATAAAAAACGTATTCCTCAAAAACAGTTTGCAGAGCACGATGTCTTTCTTAAGCTTCGCTGTTAATAGCTTTTTGCCTTCTTTGACAACAGGGCTGTCTCAAACATGAATAGAAGATCAAACAAACAACAACAACAACTAAGAAAAACTGTAAAGTAAACTAAAACACCTAGCTTACATTGCATTACAATCAAATTCTATGATAAGGAGCACAAATTCTATGAAAAATGAAATTAAAATTAATACACATTTTTTATAAGAAAACCATAATTTGCCTTGAGCCTCAATTTTCTTAGCTTTCCCTGAAATTGAGCCTGAGATTTTCTTAAATTTTTCTTAACTTTTTCTGAAGTAGAATTGGCTAAAATGGGTTAAACATTCGTTACTAACATTGCAAACTTGAATTTGAAGTCTATGTTTAACATTTTGAATGCAATAATGAGGAAATATCGATTTTTGGCTAATAAAAAAGCTTAATTTTGGAAATTTAGCCTCGTGATTTTTTAAAGATTTTCTTAAGATTTTGACGATTAAGACTCATTTCTTATAAAATTTTTTCTTATAAAAAACGTGTATTCATAACATATCTCAGAAACATTGCCAATTTTTGTCATTCTATGCAGATTTACACTTTACGAGGTCAGATATGCAAAAAATTTAGATGAAATATCTTGGAAATAACAAACAATGCAACATGGCGTTAACACTTAGCGATGAATGCTAGCATTAATAGTTGTATGTAGCTAAATGAAGAATACTTGATATTTATGTCTATTAATGCAACGCTACCAATAAATGCGACACAGTCAACAAAAGTCGTTTTAAATTGTTGTCAATACATAATATCTGGGATTAGATCGGAATCATTACACCAGTCGAATGGAGCCATAGAGCCAATTACGTCGTCATGGTGATACGATATAGGAAAAACACATAGATAATTGGTCTACTATTATGCAACTTAATTTTAAAGAGAAGCCAACTGCAGCTTGTATTTGGCGTCTTGTCAAAGGGACTGTGGAGGGAGTATTTCAATTGCAGGGTGAGTAGCCAAGCGGCCCAGCCAGTTCAATTAGCTTAACTGCAGGTAAGCATGGCTGTGTATGGTCAGAAACTGAATGGGCCACTTTCCAGATAAACGACCAAAAACAACTCACTCCTCCGTCCTTCCGAAGGGACGTTAAACTGGGCGTCCCATATCTGGATGCGGCATGCATAGTAAACCTGTATTAGCTGGAAAGCAGCTAGGTATAACAGCCTGTTCAAAAAAAATAAAGTAAACAACAACAAAATCAACCCTCATGTGTATAAAAGGTCTACCAACACTTCACTAATTCAGCTGTTAACAAGTTGCATTTTACAAGAAATTAGTTAATAAGAAACGCACACACAGAAAGCCAAAGGGGTGAGGATCTTTAATCATTCGAAACCATTCGCATACTACGTCACGCAAGGGGGGTGAGGGGTCTTTTGAACTTTGTGACAAAGTGTGACAAGGGGTGGGTGGGTTGTTTTTGGAGTGCGATGTCACATTTTTTGAACAACTCAAGATTTAGCACATGTGGCTTCAAAATACCATGTCTGGCCCTTTTTAGAACAAGTTTGGCTCCTTGTCTAAAAATAATCTGGCAATCCCAATTTGATACCGTTTTGGACATTTTCACTTTTTCTTTTCCACCCTTTGCAACAAATAAAGGCATAGTAAACATATTATTACCAAAGCAGAATAGCATCCTATTGAATTTTATAATGTAACGTCATACATTGAGGGGTGGATGGGTAGTTCTGAATTTGTGACAAATTGTGATTGGGGTGGGTGGGTGTCTAAAAATTCCAAAATTGGTGTGACGTAATATGTGGATGGCCCCTTAAAGGTGACGTCTCCAAGGAGCTTGTAAATATCGAACAAATTTGTCAATATCAGCAATCGAAAATTGGACATATTGTTGCTGTAAATGGTGGGAATTTGTAGTATTTGTGTGTAATCTATGTAGCCAGTATTTCATAGGGAAGCTTCCAATCAAACTCTGAATGTCGACTTTGCAGTATCTAAATATGCAGTTAGAGTAAGGTGACTGTTAAGGACGTGTTAAGAATTCCTTATAGAAATGCAGCCTATAAGAATATTAAACCTTAGAATTGTAGAAACTTAAGAATAGTCTAAGAATAATTTATATTTTTTTCTTATTAAACTCTTTTTAGTAGAAGTGTTTTTTTTCTATTCTCTTCTTCTTTTGTTCTTATGCTTGAGCAACACATCGATAAAGTTTCGAAAGTTTTCTTTGACTTTCCAGCAAGTTTATACCTACTGTTGAATAAGGATAAATAGGGAACAGCCTTAGATGAAACAAAAACAATGTTACGACATAAAGGCTGAGCGAAGTGTTAGGTATTATTATAAAAAATTAGCAGTAGTTTTTATAAGTTATGCAATGTTCGTGAAATTACAAGTGCTATAATCTTAGTCTTACAAGCATCACTGAGTTGGTTGGGGAGTCTATTGAGCTGGAAGTTGAAAAGAAACATAGTTTATAGGGTCTTTTTTCATAAGAAACAAATTCTCCTTAATCTACCCCTAAATGTTTCTTAAATTTGTAATGCTTCCAATGATGATAAAAACCCAGATTGGGCAATTGTGGTGCAAGAAAAATGATGATAAAATCATGGTGGTGCAAGAAAAATGGTGTTCAGGGGTGTAGGGCACGCAATAGATGTTGGTTCTACTTCATTTCTAGTTTGGTCAGCAATTTTCTTGTACAAACAGTTTTTCCAAGTTTTTATTTGAAACTCAGTATGCCAATATTTCATAAATGTTTCTTAATTTTGCCTAAATTAAACTTCATGATTACTATAGATATATTTCTTAGAAAAGAAAGTATATTCAAAGAAAACTAAAAAGAGTTATATCTAGTTCTATTCTCAGATAATAAACTCATACTTTTTAAAAGAAACTACGTTCTAGAGTGCGTCAATTCTCTTAGCATTACTACTTTTCTTTCTACTCTTCAAGCACTTTCTTTCTGAATGGTCTCCTTTATTTATTTAGCAACGTTCTCCTGCTATGTGCCACCGAAATATGACTGCGATGGGTCGTCGGTAGGTCGACAGCAGTTTCAGAGGTTTTATTGACTTAAATACTATAAAGAATGACTTTCATTTCAGTTTTATTTTAAGTCTCTACGGAGGAGAGCTCATCGCAGGTGGCTCGCCGGTGAGTGAAAAGTATATGGAAACGTGCTTGAGTAGCACTGTCGCCGGTGGGCCACCGATATTAAAACGTTATATGGAAACCAGGCTTTAGAGCCAAAATTTCAATCTTGTATACCAGAAACTCTATGCCTTCGGAGTAAGAGAAGATTTTTCAAAGCAACTTTTATTGACTTCATACGCATACAGTAAATGATTGGGTTAACTGCACTTGAAAGATTGTAGACAAACATCGACCACATGAACAGGGAATATGTGTCAGGAGATACTTTGCAAAGATTTGCCCGTTCATCTGTCTTGAAAATAGCAAATAAAACAACCAATGGTGGTACATAGCTTGCAGTGAATACAGCCAGTAGAATCAATATCGTGTGTGTCTTGCTTCGTTCTTTCCTATTGTTATCAAGAATCTCTTTTTCCTCGTCTCCAAGTCTCCCCAATCGCAATACAGATCTTTCTTTTTGTGCAATGACACGGTATATTCTTATATAGCAAAAAACTATTATCAGCATGGAGAGCAATGTAACAGATCCGTATACCACCAAATAGGCAGACCCACTTGTAGACGAAACGACTACTTTGTATATCCATGCCATTGCAACCATGACCATGTACCTTTTGATAGTAGCGTGGCTTTGATAAAAGAATGGATGGCATACGGCCACATACTTATCAATGCTTATGTAGAGAACGATAATGAAGGACATACCATGAAAGACTGTTCCTGACCATTGTTATACAGTAGATAATGTTGCACTCGGTTCTTGAAATGACTTAATCTTGAATAGCACTGCAAGAAATGCTGGTTGGGTAACTGCACCAGTCAGAAGGTCGCAGGAGCACAAGGCTGCAAGAAGACAATTTGCGGGTTTATGAAGTGACTTTGTTTTGATAATGGTGAAAAGAAGGGCAGCGTTTGCCACAATCGTGAAAAGTGTTGGTACTGCATCAATACCAATAAGAAGTTGTATACTTATAAGTGCTCTGATGCCATGAGGAACTTTCATTGATGCCAGTAAAGGGCAGCTGTATGCTATTACCAGTGTATCATTGATTTTCATTATTGTACAGTGAAGTCTTCTTTTTATGATTCAAGTTTTGAAGCAATGTGTTGCTCAGATTTTCGCCAATTTGGAAGAGTACGAGATCCTTTTAGTACTTGAAATGCGTCAATATTCTTCCTCAAACTCACTTACTCTCTTTTAGGTGGCATGAATTACTTATAATTACATTGCTTCTTCTTTCAGGCCGTACACTTTTTGACATGCAAAATTTTCAGAGCGGCTATTTAGCTGCAATAGATGCTAACTTTCTCAGCACAGCGATGCTTTGAGCGCAAACTTTGTTGGTGTTAAGCAATTTCTTGTGTTAAATTGCGGCAGCTGCTTCAAATTTCTGTCCAACGCTGCAAATTCGCCAAAAGTATGCAATTTTATTCACTTTCTAGGCACGTTGAAGATATTTAATGGTATGAATTATAACAGATGTAAAATGCCATTTTACTACAGCTAAAACAAGAGTGGCCAACCAGTGAAAGGGTAAGAGCCGCATTTTTTACTGTGATAGCGCAAGGAGCCACATCAAACTAATGGGAATACATTAGCATAACCCCCATGCTTTCCTCTCACACTAATGTATCATATTGAACTCAAGTGAAGTAAACTTATATGAAAAACACACTTCAATATGAGTGTAAGCGCCGCATGAAGCCAGGCAAAGAGCAGCATGCGGCTCATGAGCCGCGGGTTGGCCACCCCTAATCTAAAGCATCTAAATCCGAAATAAACAAAGTGTACCTTCATTACATTAATTAAAGAGCATTCAGGGAATTTTCAAATAAAAAAAGTAAGACAATTATGGAGAAATAAATCATTGACTTTGATCAGGGGTGCAAATGCAATTTTTTTAGGCGGGTTTACGCTCATGGGAACGAGTTTTCAACACGACGGACTGACTCTGCGAGACAGTTGCCGGAGCTGCTCATGCACAGCCCATTAGATAAAATACATAAGATTACATTTTGCGTGAAAGTTAGTTTTCTTATGGGTACCTAGTGTTTCTCTCAAAGCGTCAAAAGGCAGTAAATGATTAAAGATGAAAAGTAATTGCAAAAAAACCTCCACTTCCCTAGTAGCCATAATTAAATGAAAACTCATCCGAACTTCCAAAGATAAAGACCGTCTCTTTTGGAGTAGAGACTTTTACCTACCTTGGAAATAAACAGCGGCAAATGTGCCAAACTACATAAAACAATCAAATGCCTTCTCTATTTTCAAAAACGAATTAAACATTGGAACGGTGATAGGTGCAACTGTAAGCTATGCAGATTACTGGTCTGTAGACAGCTGGGCTGGTTAAGGTAGCATAGATGTAGAAATCAAGTTAGAAAATTGAGCGTTTGCATGTTACATGTTTGCGCCAATGGACAAAAAGAAAGTGGGGGCTTGGGGGCTTGCTCCCAGAAAAATTTTTTCGAGGAAACACCCTCTAGAACGTCGGAAAGTGCCTTTTATAGAATGTAGGGGCTCTTTATCACCGATCTTCTTAATAAAATGGAGAAATTGGTTCCTTTACGCAGCTTCATTGAAATTGGAAAATTCAAAAGGGAAAGCCTATACAGACTTCTTGTCATTACGCTTATATACTCTGATGGTAGAAGCAAAACAATCTCCTACTAGTACATCGAAGAAAAGACATTTCTTACTCCAGATATCTAGCATGGGCTACAAGGAATATACTCAGGAGGAGCAATGCAAGAAATATACTCAGGAGGAGCAATGCCCTATTCCTCAAAAAGGGCTGCCATCTACACAACATAAATGAAAAATTTGATACCCATGTTGTCATGTTGACAGTGATGGTGAAGAGGATAATTTTTGTTAAAACCCATTCCTTAAAAATTCCTTCCTATGCAATTAATGCACTATATGTCTTACTGCTATAAAGAAAAGTGCCAGCAGAACTGCGACTGGTTTTGCGTGTGATAAGCAGATATTCAATACTTATGAAGCCAGAGTGAAACCAGGTTTTGAAATTATAGGGGGTGTCACATGGTCATCACCTCCTCTTTTGCGCCCCTGGAAGCATTTTAATAGAAAGTCATTTTTATCTTTGAAAACTAGAGCCCATCGATAGAGGAAATGGTCTCCTGACGTAGATTAGTGCTGGCATAGAGAAAAAGAAGCCAATGACTCTTGTTATTAAGAAAGACACTCAATGAATAATCGAATTGAATGGGAAATAAAGTGATACTCTGATGGCATTAGCTTTCGGTGAAATGCAGTCATAAGCTGAGATTGCTTTGAACAGCATAGCAACTAAACAAAAGAGGCTTGCATTGGTTTTGCCACCGGTGTGATGGCTCAGTTGGTAGAGCGTCTGCCTCACAATCGGAAGGTCGATGGTTCGAGCCTCGGCCGAGTCATACCAAAGACTTTAAAAATGGTACCCGCTGCCTTTCTCTTCTGGCGCTCGAAAAATGAGAAAGGAGTGGGGAAGTTAAACACGCGGAGCTACCAGTGGACCAGCCCCCCGCTGTAGCCCTCACTGCATTTGCAGACGCGTGGCCTAGGGCTATAGAAACGGAGATAGGCGCCGCCCTATGCGCCATTGGCGCGGGAAGGACTTTGACTTTGACTTGATTGGTTTTGCCGACCTTGGCGGCAAGTTTTCATGTGCCTGGCGGTATCGTCTCGTTAGGGAGTTTTTGTTTCATATGAAGTAGTAAAGCATTATGAAACGCATGCGTATCACAATTTGACATTAGCAAATCACGAACCAAGACCTTGGTCAATTGAATTTGGCTCGACGCAACTCTGTCATCGAAATCCAAGTCGCTCTTGTGCTCAGTAATCCAACAGAGCATCTCAAACTCAGTTACGTTTAACACAAGGTTGAGAGTCAGCTTTAGACTCTAAATTTGTATGCTAAATCTATCATGGATTTAATCCAATGGTTCTTAACAGGGATCTACATCAGGGCTTCCCAACCTTTTTTCGCCGTGGACCCCTATTTTTTTTTTCAAAGTGGCATGGACCCCCAGGGCGCTGACTTAGCCAGGATTTTAAATTAGAAATGGCTAATTATACTACTTGCAGTCTTAATAGAAAGTTACTTAATCTTAGTGTTACTCAGTATTGTGAGTACGACTAGGATGTGTTACAGTCCACACTAGCCATCGTTTATTTATTTCATCCAGCAACTTACGAAAAGTGCATCAAGTTTTATAAGATGCACTCATATGTGCACTCATAGAATTTTTATGTGGACCCCCTGAAATCGCGCTGTGGACCCCGTTGGGAAGCCCTGATCTACATGAACCATAGAAACCTCTGAACTATCCCTAGGAGTCCACAAACAAAACTTAACAATTTGGAGTTCAATGTTTGTGCCGCTATACGTCCAGCGAAAATTAAGAAACAAGCAAAGAACTTTTGATACTAGGATTTGATAAGAAGAGGTCCAAAAATTAAGGAACTTTTAAAATAGACATTGAGCTAGATTTCTTATATAAAAAGCGTTTATTTCCTTGCAATTCATATCATATCTAAATAAGTAGAAGCTGTTAATCAATGGTTCTTTCTCATTTCTTTTACACTTCTTCTGTACTATATACATTCTTCTTTATAAGAACAATTTCATAAGAACACAAGCCTGAAATTTGGTGGAAAATTAAGAACAAATTAAGAATAAGGCCAGGCCTGAGGCCTTGTCGTAAAATGTATTTCTGGAAAACGATGCAGACGCTTTCCACTAAAAATAGACATGAAACGTCCCTTGCTTGTTAAGCTAAGGAGAATTGACCGCCTTGTCACTTTTTGTCTTTGATTTTCGCAAATTAGTTGCTCTTAGTGAAACTAGATACTGTGCTAGCCTTGTCTGTTTATAAACTTTTTCAATAAAAAGCATTAATATGCAAATGGGATCATCTTGGTTGTAGCATTTTACTCTCAATCAATTAAAACTCCAATGTTCTCTTGTATATTGTCTTTCTAAGTATTTCTAAATGACCTTCATGCCACTAATTTAAGAACAAATTAAGAACAATTCAGCCTCAAAATGTGGGAAAAATAAGAACAGCCAGCCTGATTGTCAATTTTACCGGTTCTTATAAGAAAGAGTGCACACATTCATTTACTGCAATGAGTAAATCAGCATCTTTTAAAACCCGACACTTACCTGAAAGCAGTGTATCAGGAATTGTTCACAAGATTGAATAAATGCTCCATAGAGCATAATCGCAATATTATGTATTTGCATTAAACTACCTTCTCAGCCCTTTCAACTCCGGCTCTAATTCCGTCAGATCAAAGAGTTGCTCCAACACCATTTACAGCCATAAAACAAATGACGCTGGGCAACAGCGTCATTTGCTCAATCTGTTCGAAAAAACTGTCTCCTTTGTTAATTAAAACCGTCTCGCTGATTTCCATATTTCCTTTATTCTCATGGTAGTTTCGTTTATTCCTTCCTATTCCTCCGCCCGCTGTTCAAGAACATTATCCTCTTCATCTGATTTATTTTAATTTCCTAGTTTTATGTTCTGCTTTATTGTTGTTTTGATAAAGCTACATCTGCAGTCAGTTCATGGTTTTATTGGTAATTTCCTATTTTGCGAAAAACGAATAATTTGAATCCTGAGATCTGAGTAGCCACCCCCATTTGAAACGGTCAAAATATGGTGTACACTAGCGAAAAAATGTTTTTACAAAATTAGTGTTGCTTTTCAAGAAAAGTTCCATTTTAACGCCCACCTTTAGGGAGTGGTCATTAAGTATCTGTCATGGGAGGTGGAGGCTTTTTCTGAATTTTCAAATAAATTTTGATGCCCCACCCCAAAACGAAAAATTACTTGATACCCCTCATAAAGATCTGAAAAATAGCTCATGCCACCCCACAGAACAAAATGTTTAGCATACAGAACTATGTGCAGTTCATAAGTCTGGTCAACGCTCACTATCAGATACAAGCACCCGCGATGGAAGCTCTGGAAAACTAACTATGTTCGCCTGTTTTTAACGTAAATTTTACCACTCGTTTTCTGAAACACCTAATAAAATATAGAGGTACCTTCATGCAATAATATAAGACAACAGCAACAATGGCAATTAAAGACGTCAGTCAATGACCTTA
>OLMO02000294.1:10420300-10437105 GCA_900291935.2 Cassiopea xamachana
TCTCTCTCTCTCTCTCTCTCTCTCTCTCTCTCTCTCTCTCTCTCTAGGTGCCATATCCTTGGACGTAGGCGCTCATGTCATGCCGCAATTTTCTGCTCCTTGTTCTCTCTATCAGCTCTACTTCTTGATGTTTCACTCCTCTTTCTTGCAGCCATCCCTTCACACTGGACATCCATATCACTCTCCTCCCACCTCTACTCTACCCTTCTTGTCATAACCAGATTTTCCAAACTATCTTTTCTTGTGATGTGACCAATGAAATTCAGTTGCCTGACTCTTATATCCTTCATCAGCTTTCTCTTCACTTGAGCTCTGCTGAGTACATCTTCATTACATACTTTGTCAGTCCACGGCATCTTCATCTTCTTTCTAAGGAACCACATTTCACCAATGACTTTAGTAGAGTTGTTGAAAATGGAAATGAGATGGCCTTTTTTTGATCCACGAATTTGTGTAAAAACGGTTTCGAAGTCATTCATACATTTATAGATTACAGTGAACGGCCATGCAAGTATTGTCATCTTGAAGATAGAAGAATTGTCGGTGAATGTGGTGTGTGGGAACCCGAGTTGGAAGCCTCCATTCATTTATAGGCCTAATCATTCATTACAATTTGGTGAGACTTCGAATTGGTAACTCACAATATCGCAGTTTCTAGTACCAAGGAAAAGCGGGGGTTTTGTTCCTATGCTTAAGGGCAAAACTTCAGGGATAAAATTATTCTTCATTTTCTCCTTTCCTTACTTTCAAATATGTTCTTACTATAATCATCAAGTAATATCCCCAAATAGTACATGTGAATACTCATTTTATCACAAATAATTACATATTAGCAATAATTTTTATTTTTACTTTATATTCAATAATAGCTATTTTATTTAGCCATGTAAAATATCCACCAAACCTCATAGTTTATACTCAAATTTAAACTGCATGATGTTACACAAAAATGAACTGTTTTCATCTCACTAAGACTAGAAAAGAACAGATGTATATCAGGGTTTTTCTCACTGCCAAATACATGTATTTTAAAATATATATACATCGTGAAACTAATAGTCACAATTCTGCAGTTTTATTTTCTGTGTCAATCTACCTATATATATATATATATATATATATATATATATATATATATATATATATATATATATATATATATATATATATATATATATATATATATATATATATATATATATATATATATATATATACACACACATTACCGTATTTCCTCTAAAGAGCGCCCCCTCTAATGAGCGCCCCTCTCAAAATCATAAATCAGGCATTAGGTAGAAAAATCTCATTATTTATGTCATAAAATGTGGTTGTTTCAGCAGGCGGCACCTGCTTTTACCATTGTCGAGACTAGTGATAACGATGAAGAGGACATAGATTTTTCAAGCATTTAACTGCTTTTATATTCTTATCTTATATTCTATTTTAATATTTTATATTGTAGCTGCAAAAAACGTTTGACAAATCATCTCTATTTTCGATTAGCAACCTGAATAAGATCTGAAAAATTTAATGAACGCCCCCTCTAATGAGCGCCCCCCAAAAATGACAAAAGTTTAATGAGCGCCCCGAACGCTCATTAGAGGAAATACGGTGTATATATATATATATATATATATATATTTGTAATGAGAAAAACTTTGATGTACATCTGCTTATAAGTGTTTTTAACTTGAGACATATTTCACAGCAAGTGTGCTCATGCATAGTTGTATATATGCCTTTCTTGATGAATGTATTATGCAAATGTAGAGGCAGATTGATGAACAGAGTTGATAGTAAAATAGCCCTTTTCATAGATTGTCTGCTTTTTTTCAAAACACCCCTTTTTCTAATTTATATGCCCATGGGTTTGGAATGCAATTAAGCCCCTTTTCAGAAATTTTGCAGACACGAGTGGTTACACTTGACAATGGGAGTTGACCTTCCAGGCTCATATGTATTTGCTTTGCTTAGATGAAGTTATAGCAAAGCTATAGGAGGCAGGCAATATACACACAAATCTGTTTCATAAAATTTGACTGTGAAGCAATGGCAAGCAAATGAGCTAAGAGTTGTTGATTCAAAATGATATTTGTTGGAAGAACTACCCAATGCACTATAGAATACACAGTGAGCTATTATCACAACAGCAACCGTTCAAGGACAAATTAGATTAATTAAAGTAAATTCAATCTAAAAATAAACTAAATAGTAGAGCATGATTCAAGAGGCAAAGAGACAGAAAGATATTCAACCACAAATGCAAGATAATCAATTAATGAATAGGGAGCAAGCCTTCAAAACAAATTAAAAGATGTTGTGTGGTCACTCCTAAGTGGTATTCCTTCATTGGG
This sequence comes from Cassiopea xamachana, assembly GCA_900291935.2. Classification (NCBI taxonomy): domain Eukaryota; kingdom Metazoa; phylum Cnidaria; class Scyphozoa; order Rhizostomeae; family Cassiopeidae; genus Cassiopea; species Cassiopea xamachana. Next base: position 10,422,658 of record OLMO02000294.1, read on the forward strand.
TGAAGCCAACACAAGAGAAATCAGTTCAATTCATTTAACAGATAGTGACAAATACATTCAGATGATTCCTAGATTCTTGCAAAGTCTAAAGGATCTGAGGAAAAGTAGCCATTCTCTGTAAACAGAGAATTACTACCTTTCCTCAGATGCTTTAGACTTTGCAAATCATACTACACATTCAGCTTCAAAATGCAAAGGAAATAACCAAAGCGAAAAAAAAGAAAATGTGCAGCCAAAAGATGTCAGAAAAGTTTATATGATTGCTTTCATACTGGAAAAAAACTTGCTACAGGTGTTAACACTACAGTAGAATCATCAGATTATGACTGACATTTTAAACACTTTTTGACTGGCTAAATTATTTTTAAAATTTTGAAATATAAATAATTTTGGTTATGTACCCCTCCATTTTTTAGAAATTTGTTTGAAACCCTTCCTTAAAATTGCACTTTTGTTACATACCTCTCTCCAATAGCCTCCGCCCCCATGACAGATGCTTAATGACCACTCTCTTATAACGCCACGTGCTACTTAAAATTAATGTCATTTAGGGCGGCAGTAAAAAGGGCCGATAAGATATTGCTCATAAAGCATTATCTTTTACTATTAATGTGTTCCAGCAACTTCTTGTTAATGAAAATTATGAGCTTGTTTTTTGTCCAATGACTGTGAAGGGGTCCAAAGACAAAGCAGAATGGAAAAGGGTCAAAAAAGGTTGAGAAACACTGATTTAATCAATACATTAAATTCGACTTGACAGAAATTTAAAACAAGGACGACGTCCAACTTCGGCCTACGAACATTGCAATTAGAAGAGTTCAAAAGCGTGAATGTGTTGAAATTGCTGAACTCCAGCTATCGATGAAACAAAAGGCTTATTACTTAAAAGATATCTACTGTAAATAGTGCTTTTATATTCAAACACTTATTTGCTAAACACGTTTTCGACATTTTGCGTACGGTCTTTACCTATGTGTAAATTCTAAAACATTTTGTGGGAGCAAAGCGTGATGAAGGAGGAGCGTAATGAATTTTACAAACACTGCACCTGATATAGTTTAACTTGAAGTTGCTACAGTATTTGAACAATGAGATCTATACTCAGTGATTTGGGCACAGCGTTTTCTGTGACTTCTTCATTAGTAACAGTAGTTGGTCAAATGGTCCTGCGTCCAGTAAGTTGCCCTGCAGTAATACATTGTACTACTGTTTTTGCCCTACGAAATGGTAAATTTTCAAAATATGGAGGTGACCCACCCCCTAAAACACCCTTAAGATTCGTCTCTGCTTGAAACTGGGTCTGGCTCCGTTTGCTTTATTCTCCTCTGCTTAATTCTTTTTCTAAATATTCTTTAAATCGATATCTACTTAGCCTTGCCTGAATGTTGCTATTACATTGCACGTGCTTAGTGCATTTTGTTAAAAGTTGTGATATTCTCTGAAAGCCATTGGGGTCTTTGATTGTTAATAGTGGCATTCTATATTGATAATGGGTTAGTAATGAGATTTTATAATGACAATGGGGTTTTAAACTATTATCTTCTCTAAATTTAAATTAACATTGACATTCCAAGCATCATTTAAAAGCTAGCATATCAGAGAGGTACTTACAGCAAATGATTGATTAACCCCCAGTCCTAAATATGCCCCCAGTCCCGAATAAGCTCCCAAGTCCCCACTCCCAAATAAGCCCCCACGGGTGGTTATTCTAATTCAATGAGAGAAGAAGTACTACACCACATCAGCGAAACCTTTAAAGCATGTAGACTTCAGCTATTGATAGAAGTGATGATAAAGATATTCATTGCTTCAAATAAGCAAACCTTTGTCCGATTGGTCTTGAAATGCTAGCCCAACAAATTGAATTAACAAATGGACAAGAAGAAATCCATTTCATGTAGATCCCAGTAAAGTAATAGAAGCGGCACCACATGAAATAGGAATCTAGGAAGAGGAAGAGGGTGACAGTGACATTGAAATTGATTAACTGCTATTTTGATGTACATTGTTACTTTCAAAGTTTTAAAAGATATCTTCTATTATTCAAATGTCTTTTTTGCCAAAACTAATATGTCCCACTCCCGAATAAGCCCCCCTCCAGAATAAGCCCCACTCTTAAAAGTGATTTTGAGAAATAAATCCCCGGGGGCTTATTCGATCATGTACGGTATCTATGTGAAGTTTCTAATAACTTGAACTATGCCTAATAGCATAATGGCTAAAAAATAGATGAAAACCTTGAAATTCCTAACACTGGAAGAAAATACTAAAATTTCTAGGAAATGTCTTATACTTGAGAATAAAATATATAAGTGTCTTCACAAATATAGCAATTACTTAATAAGCTCAAAGGGAAAGCAAGATATCAATTTTCGTTTAGAAGAAAGCTGTTCTAAGCAGTACTGCTCTTTCTCTATTGTTTCCTGGATTCCATGGTTACCAAAAGCTATTTTTAGAAAACCTTGTCCTTTTTCAGCTACAGAAACATAAAGCCATGTATGTGCCAAAAATTTGCCAAACATGATGAGCTTTGTTCAATGTAGAATATTGATTGGTCCCCTACCGTAAGGTCGGTTGTGAGATGTATTGTAACTGCTTGCTTCAAATATACCAACCAGATACGCATGCGCAAGTTCCGCTTGAATGAATGTGTTTTGCTAATATCCATTGCAAAGAGTGTTCCATGCTTAGTATTTTGCTTTTGCCTTACTCATTTCAAATAGTTTGGTTAGTTTCGTCACCTAATTGTCGATGCTGCAACACTATGTGGGAAACGAATCTTAAATGTGAGAGTAATGAGGAAGAAAGTGATAAAATTCGCAAATTGCGCATCTGCTGAACTAGTTTCAGTCACGTCTTTCTTCACTGCCTTTCTTATGTAACTTTGGGAGTTAACGTAAGCAAGGAAGTAGCTTGTTAATTCTTAAGGGACTAGTTCATCCTATAAACTATGTGAGTCTAAGGCTTCTAACTTCTAACTTAACGTAATCTGTTAACTTTAAATTCTAGCATAAACTACTCTACATAAACCACGAGGTATATATCTATATCGCAACATCAACAATAATCATGGCTCCTTCACTATGCCATATCAACATAACAAAATAATGTCTTGGATATTACATTTGTCTTGCAAATATTATGACTGCTTTGTACTCATTGAGAAGAATCTTGTTCTATTTGTTTCTATCAGCAGAATTTCAAGTAATTAATACTTTCGGAGTACTATTGAAAACGCCAGGCTTTTAAGCTTTCCGCTTCCTTTCGGCAAAATTTATAGAGAACTGGTATGCAAATCACCCGAACTATAATAGATCTTCTATTTTACGATGTAAAATGAATAATAGGGTTCTATTACTACCTTTCCAGAGAGGAGACGCCCTTTTCCTAGCTCTAGGTTAGCAGTTTATTTATAACTTTGGCAGTTAAGGATATCTTTCGTTCAAAGTAAAAATTTGAAAAATCTCAGCTGAAGTTTAGGTATTATTAAGAAGAAAGATTGTATCTTACTTAAACGTATGAAGCCTATCAACAAAATAGAAAAGAGATTAAAGTTGCATCAGAGTATAGGAAGAAAGTTCTTGATACATGCTTTTTACAAGACGAAAGACACCATAAATGCCCGGTTTCATTTTTTAGGCCCATTACATGAACAACATGATGCACTCCTAGCAAAACTTGAAAATAGATACTGAAACGAGAAATTTCCTAAATAGAATGATGGGAAATGAGTTGGGAATTGCATACTAAGAGTTAAACAAGTAAGGCCTTTCAATGATAACTCATGGCACTGAGACATTCCATCTTTTAGGTGACATCGCTATCCCAACGTACGCTTCACCAGCAAATGACTATCAAATTTTGTTGTAACTATTATGGTAGACTACTATTATTTTCATCATCAATAATGCAGTTCTTTTAGTAGCTGGCCTGGATTGTATTATTGTTTTTGAATTCCCGGACGGTTTTGTTTTTAAAAGTCATTTAGGGAGGAAAAGCAGGGGTTGAGTCTTTGGGAGTTGTCAAGTTACAAGGTTTTTAATAAGAAACCACTTTATAGGCAACCTAGTGCTATACAGCCTAAAATTTAAGAAACTTTTCGAACTACAAGGAAATAGCTAAAAACTTTAGACAAACAGCACTTTGAAATCGTATCCTGGTTCAATGTAAAGATGTACCAAAACAATTTGAATATGACATTGCTTTAGAATTTAACTCGTACTGACGCATTTTGTTTGTTGTAGGACAAAGAGTTTGCTACATTCACGCTCAGCGTACGCTTTCACAGCAATTTAGTTTGTTATGTTAAGACACTATTAGAAAGACAATGTGGTCAAAAATTAAGAAACTTTTACTACTAGGGCTTGAGCTAGGCTTCTTATAAAAAAACTGTGTACGTCGATGTGTTTATTTTGTAAGAAATATCAACTTCATAAATTCTAAATATGTATGTAAATATCCCCATCTATACATCTATAATTATTGTATACATAAAATTCACCCTGAAATCGCTTGATGTAAACACTTGCGTTAATAAAGCCTTGCGCAAACAGGTGATTTTTGTCGCTATCGATGACGAGTTCTGTCGCTGATTGATTCCAGTGATAGAACTTGCCATCGATATCTAAAATCGATGGTATGAGGAGTTGGTTTGGCAGCAACTTTTGTTATCAGCGACAAATTGTATGATCTAGCATGTTAGATACTTGTATCTTCTTGTCGGATACTAAAATCACCAGCAACAAAAATCACCAGTGTAAAGTGATGATATGATATGATATGATATGATATGATATGATATGATATGATATGATATGATATGATATGATATGATATGATTGATATGATATGATATGATATGACATGATATGATATGATATGATATGATTGATATGATATGATATGATATGATGTGATATGATAATATATTGTGTATAAATGATTCTGCCCTTCAGCTTTTTTATTTAACATCAATAATACACAAAATTCCAAGTAGATATTATTTACAATAGCCTAAATAAATAGGTACCTAGATTTATATCCTAGGGCGCTGTTCTTCCAGGGGGTCGTGTTTCTAAGTGGCCAGCCAAGTATGTTTTTAATCAGCTCTTTAGGAACTCCTTTAATTTCTTTTTGAAGCGTCTAATAGTCGGGAGCTCCCTAACATCAGCTGGAATAGAAGTCCAGAATCTTACAGCAGAGCATCGATAGCTCTTTTTCGCATGTTCAGTATTAAGCCTTGGAATTTGTAGATCTTCACAATGCCTTGTTGCATAATTTAAGTGCTAAGATCTTTGCTGAAATTTACCCCAAAGATTTTCTGGACTTGATTTGTTAATTATTTTGTATGCTATGACTGATCGATCAAATCGGATGATGTTTTCAACGCTCTGCCAGTCACATGACCAGTTGTCTTTCAATCTGGCTGGTTCGATTATTGGCCAGGCCCTGTCTTGCAGGCGTTGCATCGCATCAAGTTGAGTTTTTGGCAGGCTACCCCAACTTTCATTGGCATAACGTAAATAGCTTTCGACTATGGCATAGTAGACAATACACAGTTTTGTTTGGGGAATAATATTTTTTAAGTTTTTTCAATGATGAAAGTCCCCTATAGATGTTGCTTTTTAAAGTTTTGTATTGTTCATCCCACGATAGATTCTCGTTAACTACTATACCAAGCGATTTCATTTTCATAGCACGCTTGATATTAGTTCCATTTATTGTGAGTGGAGTTGAGGTATTTAGTGTGTTCAATTTACGGGAATGACCTATGAGCTTGTGAACATTGCTAGATTGGGACTTTAATATATAGAGTTGTAGTTGGTTGGACACCCACGAAAAGGCTATCAATCAGTCCTTTTTCGATAAAAGTCAATAAAGTATGGTAATTTGCGATAAATTGCGTTGAATGATTTCTTGGCAAATGATGGAAGAATAGAAAAATGTCCGATATGCCCGCATTGGAGGACCAGGAACTTGTTCCAGTTTACCTCTACACTCCCTTAATCAACAACTTACTGCAAACCTTTGCTGTGAGAGTCCTATAATTCGGGGAGGAGAATAAGTGTTCGCTGACAACATTTTATACTATGTAATTCTTCTATAAATACAGTTGTTTTATATTGAATGGTCACACAGATTTCTAAGGATCATGAGAATCAATTTTGCTTTTCATTACGGGCTGGGCTATTGCCCCTTCTTAATCCTCTACACCAGGGGTCACCAACTTCCAGTCCGTAGCCAAATGCGGCCCCAGCTACCACTCAAGCCAGCCCCAGTATTTGAGGAGATTGCATATAATGTAAAAGTAATATACTTTTTTACAATGTGCTGGTATTTGTTTTACATTTTTAGTTGCTTTTGTCTGTCAAGTTCACGTTTGCCTCAGCAGCTCCGAAACTGATTAAAGCTATTGAAAATTGGGCTCTATATTGCCTGCATCTGGCCACGGCAAAGTTGGCGTATTGTGATTTTGGCCACGAGTCCTGAAAAGGTTGGTGATCCCTGCTCAACACCCTTGACTAGTTTGCAATCAGACGACGAAAAAAAGGTAGAATCAGGTAGAATCATGTGGAGCGGAGACTTCTTTCATATGGTTTGCTTTCGTTTACCTCATCAACATTTAGTCATTGCCAGATGGCTGCATACCGTTTTCATTGAATAGAAATTGACCAATTAGAAAGCAGAGCTAGGAGCATACGAAAACAAGTTTGCAAATCACACCTTTACTGCAACAGTCCAATACTCAAACGGCAGAATTAGTTGTTATTGGTAGTTTGTAATATCAAGGGTACATAACAAAAGGCTCAACAAATCACGTGTTTACTTCAGGTACTGAGTCATATCATTGATAGATTGGTAGAAGGACCTCTTCAATCATGTTAAGCATTTAAGGGCTGCTTTGAACAAGCTCTTTTCACTAGAAGAGAAGGATATAATCTTTTCCTTGCAGACTTGCTCTAGTACTTCGTAGAAGTGAACTTGCAAGAAAAATATGCAAATAATATTTAAATTAGATTAGTAATTCCTATTTGCTATAGGATGCTAGAAAAGAATATCGAATAGAGTCTGTGTGATGGGAAAGTAAACGTTGTTTCTACTTGCCTATCACAAATTCCTATTTGCAATTTACACCTATAATCTGCAGAACAGCGTAGATGAGGAGTACAGTAAATTGATTGCTATTTTAAGCTACCAGAAGAAAGGTGAAAATTATAGTTAGCAATGCAGATGAAATTAGAAACTATCCTAAAAGGATGGAGAGTCATTAACTCTATCATTTCAGTTTAAAAAGGAAAAGTTACAAACTGACAATTAGGATATATACATAACATTATCACTGTACCTTTTAAGCAAATGAATGACAATATATTGTGGGGTCTTGACTGATATAAGGGTTGAGTTAGACGTCGTGCTTTACTCGACTCGAGTCAATTGCAATTAAGTTCAAAAAAAGCGCGACTGAAGCTCATGAGAGCAATTCAATTTGATCTAGAAGTCGAGCTTTCGTCGCACCAGTTGCTCAGAAAGGAAGTATTAACGGTTATGGTTCCTCCAGCTGTAAGGCTTCGCCTCTAAATGCAACGAATTTATTATAATGCTTATGTTCAATAACTTCGGGACAAATTCATCATGGCGCCTATTTTCTACGAAACTATGCAAGCTACGTTTTCGCTAAGCTTCCATTTTAAGCTGTGCTTGGCCAAGAGGACATTCAGGGCATGTGTACAACACATTTTAACATAGATATAGACTCTCTTTGCAGGCTACAGAGTCACACCACTTTTTTATGAGATTAACTCTCAATACACAGCCCTACTATTTTCCTGGCCGTTTGTGGCAATGTTTGTATATTGATTAAGTTGAATTTTGGCGCCTAAATCAATCTATTGTACATGCGCAAACTGTTATACTTTGCGGACTTCACGAGATTGTAATTGATTAGAGTCGAGTGAAGCACAAGTAAAGCACGACGTCTAAATCCAAGCCGTGCTTTGGCCATGTAGTATGGCCACCTCCCTCGAACTTTGCATTTCACTCGATTCAATTAAAATTTCATGAGCCGATTCAATTCATACGTCGTGCTACAGTCGAGCAATAGTCGAACCAATCGACACTTCGTCATTTTCAAGGTCAAATAATTGACTCGAGTCGAGTAATGCATTAGTAAAGCACGACGTCTAAATCAACCCTAAGTCTTCTTTAACGCTTTTATTGCAGGAAACGTAGATGGCTTTATGATTGCAGACATTAACGTCAAAGTTTTGCTTCAGCAAATCCTCTTGTCAACAAGCAAGGCAAGGGTGCAGTACCGATTTAGATTTTTCAGAAATGACATTAAGGCCCCATTTACACAGTACCGGATGAATTTTTAGCCACTCAAATAATTGTACGGATTCGGGTTTCATCTACATTGTACCTTGCAGTCCGTACAAATATTTGTCCTGATTGCCGCTCAAAACATTTTTTTTCTATAATAATTTTAAGTTTGAAAAAATGCTATACGCTTTGTTTTCCCTTCAATATCTACAACAGGAAGGACGCAAATCATCTATTCTCAACTGTAGGTGGTGCTTTCAGTTTAACAGTATCAACTTAATACAAACAAAACTGTAGGTGGGGCTTCGCGCTGCTGATGTATTGTTCACATGAAACTCAGTTTCCATACAGCCACAAAACCGCAGGACTACCCACAATGCACCAGCCGACGGCAGACATGCCTAAAAAAGTTGACCTGCTAAGAAAGCAAACTAGTTGCAAATTTGTCCGGAAAAATATTTGAATGGCACAGTGTACATGCAGCTGTCCGCTAATATTTATGTTTGGATTGATAAGGAGATTGAAGTTATCATGGAAAGTGGTTGCTTGAGAATTCTACGGTTTGATTTTTGGCGGCAGTATTTTACTTTTCATTTGCCTGTAGTCTCTTGAAAAGTAGCGAAAGAGTAATAACGATTTAACAATCACGGAAATTTCAGTGCCTAGACAGATAACTTTATTATTAGCTATTCTAAACACATTGTGAGCTGCTTCATATGTATGCATAATGTCATAACTGCTATCTGCTAAAAGCTATAGGAGAAGACTTCAGCGGCTAAAAATTTATCCGGCACAGTGTAAAAGGGCCCTAAATCTCATAATGTCATGGTGACTTTCTTTGTACGTAGAGTCTCCCTCAAAGAAATCATTCTTCTTGACTAGAAAAAGTCTTATCACATTTTAATCAATCATGCATTGAGTGTAGTGGAAACAGAGAGCATGTAGATAGGTAGACCTCATTTCATGATACAGTATGCTAACATATAAAACAACAGAGTCATCCACACGACTGCACAAACGCAGTCAGCACATTTCAATCCATTTGCTCACCAAATCAGATACTTCAGTGTAGTAAATTCTGAAGCTAGATTATCAATCTCTGGCTTGTGGTAATAGCTAGATCTCCTTGCATTAGAATGAAAGAAGTCTTCTTGCTTCTGCAGCTTTTTGATAAAATATCTCTGACGTCTACTTTGAAAACATTTTAATGCTGAAGTTAGTTAATCAACCATTACTGGCGGTGCTAGCTTCCTCTGGATAGAATTCAAGGAGCCTTCCTATCTTCCGTAGCTTTTTGATGAAAAATCTTTGAAGCCTACATTGGAGACACTCTACTGCTACTTTGCACGAAAAGATTCTTGGCAGCAGTTTTAATAGTTTTCATTCTTATACAGTACACAATAGGGTTAATCACACTTGAAAGACAATAAACGTATATGCACCATATGAACAGGACGAATTGTTTGGAAGATAATATGCAAATGCTAGCTTCTTTATTCGGAGAAAATATCATAATTATGACAACAGAAGCCGGTATATAAGTTCCAAGGAAAACTGCAAGTAGAATCAATACTGTATTGGCTTTACTTCTCTCTTCTTTGTTACGATGCATTGTCTCTCTTTCTTCGTTTCCAATTCTACCAAGCTGCAAAACGCACCTTTCTTTCCTTACAATAACGCAATATAACCTTAAATAGCAAAATGTCATAATCCCAATGGAGACGATTGTAATGGCTCCGTATATTATCATGTAGGATGAACCAGATATGACAGGGATTAATATCTTGAACACCCACGTTAGCGCTAAAATGATGCAGTAATTTTTAATGCTTACATGCTTTTGGTACCAGAATGGGTGGCAAACAGCCACGTACCTGTCAATGGTTATGTAAAGAACAGTTGTGAAGGACATTCCATTCAGTACGATACCTGACATCTTAACAAATGGTGACAATGTTTCACTGGGATCTTCATATAGCAGTGTTTTGATCACAAGTGCAAGAAATGTAGGTTGGGAAATCGCACCCACCAGTAGATCACTGAAGCACAGAGCAGCAAGCAGCGTATTTGCGGGTGTATGAAGTGATTTTGTTTTGAATATCGCCAATAGAAGGATGGTGTTTGCCACAATCGTGAAAATAGTAGGAATAATATCAGCACCGACGAGAACTTTAGCGCCTATCGATGCACAAAGGCTGTTAGGATCCTCCATTGATTCCAGCAAATAGCAGCTGGGTGACATTTCTATCGTTGAATTGTCTTTCATAGCACCATTGCCATGTATTCTTTTTGTCATCCTAATAGGTTTTTAACTTGCAAGCTCAGAATCTTAACACGTCTAAGCTTTAACAGCTTTGAACCAATCTCACGCTCCTGTCACAAATCAATTGATTCCGTGCGTATTGCTCATTCCCTTTTATCCTTAGTGATGGCAGGTACCTCAACTCGTAGTAAATAATGATTTGTTGTTAATTGTCATATAATTGATTTTCAGCTAGTCATATACAGGATTTGCTACAATTAAAGTTCAGTTAATTTTTCATTGCCTGCATTTTGATGGCTACAGGCTTGTTTACTTTCTCTTCGCTGCTCAACGTGGTCAGGCTTTTTTTGCTCTTTTGCTTGCCGAGGTTGAAGAAAGACACTGCTAAAAAATTGGTTGTAGTTAAGTGGATATGCCCGATTGAAGTAAGAATTGACAATGGAGAGAGATTCTACTAGCAAAAGAAGGATGCTCAGGGGTGCATCCAGAGCTGGACTTTTGGGAGCATCTGATTCCTCTTGGTGCCTTTTGCATGCAAGAAGTTTCTTAACATGATTTCTTGCTATTGGAAATGTTATCGTTTTGGGATCATGACCCCTAGGGCTCCCCACTGGATCTACCCCTGAGGATGCAGTAGTAATCTTTCAGCAATGTAAATAATTTAAGACATCATCTCTAAGAATATGGGTTACTAACACTTAAGTCTGCTCTACTTTTGACGAGAGACTCTATCTAGAAGAACGTTTTTATTCTCTAGATTAGCAAGCAACCCGAGTCCGCTGACTAGCATTCATTGAATTACAATTCATCTTGTCTACCTGATTCTTTTGGGCTACATTAGACAAAGACATCCTGCTGCTACATTAATTCTTCCTACTTGTGCGTTTTCTCTATGAACATCTCTCCTTTAATACGCTAACTTGAACCACAAGATGATAAAAAAGTGGGCACACTTCTAGCTAAGGTCAATGGTCTGCAGAGATTGATTGAAGTATTTAGACATAATTATGTTGCGCCCTAATAGCTGCATGCAAACTTCTTCATCTAAACCCTTTGGCTCAGTTTCTCTATAATTTGCGCACTATTCTTGCGCTTGCTATTAATGTATCTAAATTAAGTACACATTTAAATATGTAAAGCAGATTTTAATTACTATCAATTCAAACTCAGTTTGCTTCCTTGGCTCTTGTTTATGCATCCAAGACTTTGGGCAGTTGTTTCAAGTAATAATGAAGATTGTCTTATTATTTTTCTGCTTCTTCAGCACGCTTCAGTTAATGGTGCTGCAATGAAGTTTGTTGCTAGAAGCACTTGGTATTACTATGAAGCATAGTGTTCTAGACCGTACTCTGGCCTCTGGATTCGGTTAAGTGTTTTATCTTGTAAAGATGACCTAAGGTAGTGGTCCTTAACCACCGGACAGTGGACCAGTCCCGGTCCGTAGATCAATTGGTACCAAGCCCCAAGGATACCTACGCCGGAAGGGCAGGGGGAAAGAATTGCCCTTCATACTGAACTCTGCCAATCTCTCCTATCTTCTGAAAAGGCATTTTCTGGCATTGTAGACAGTTTGATTCATAAAAATATTTCTGGGGGCAAGCCCCCAGACCCCTAAATTGACATTGTACTACTAAAAGTTTAACATAATAAGCATTGTCCTTCTGGAAAAAGTTTGAAAACTAAAATCCAGCTCTATGGAGTAACATACAAATACACAGATGTACTCTCAGAGGAAGCCTTGCCCCCCTTGCCCTAGGTACTTGCAGACGTCTCTGCCGGGCCCCGTAAAAATATCTTTCCTACTTGCCACATCAATCGCCGTTACATAACATAGCATTATGGTGAAAGCATACACACTGTCAATGTCAAAAATTGGCCGGTCTGCGGCAATGAAAAGGTTGGGTACCATTGATCCATAGACACAAGAAGCACTAGTCTGGAAGCGAACAATGGCCTAACGATCGAAAAAGTTGTTCGCTTCCAGACTAGTGCATTCTTGTGACTATGATTATTCTAAGGTAGAGTACACAAAACTAAAGCGAACAAGTGCTTAAGGTGTGGGAAAAGGAAGCGGGTAGATGAAAAGCATAAATCAATGCAGGATTTTCACAACATGTAGCACTACCTGTCAATGAAGAACAGGTGTAGATTTTATTGTTTTATGGAGCTTTTTTGTGAATAGCAGCTCCTATAATGCTACTTGATTAGCTGAAATTGTGTCCTAAGGAGTACCATATGTGGTATCTCACGTCATTCACATTTTCTGTGTTTTTTGTCTATCTCATGCAACTATGTAGCTGGGATGACTTAGGGGTCATTCGCTCGTGATGTAATGCCCACTTTATTGTTTTAAGAGCCCTTCCCTCTTCTCTTGTAACGCGCCATAGCACAACCCTTCATGTTAATGAAACAATACGATATAAAATCATAATCAACTCAGATGGAATTGCTATGTCTGATGATAAATATTTTGCATTGGATCCACCTTCAACTCCTAAGTATGCAAAAGGAAAGATGAAATGCAAGTAGAAATTGCCATGTAAAAACGGATTCATCTTACTAAGGGCTCAACTGAATAAGAATTTATCTGAAAATAGATTCATCTGAAAACAGGTTCATTTAAGAATGGGTTCATTTAAAAGCAGATTCATCTGAAAATAGATTCAACAGAATAACGGTTCATCTGAGCACGGATCCATCTTAAGCACCCTGGAACTTTAGAGTACATTGATGAATCTAATTCATTATCATCCAAATACCTTTCTTGGACGCCAGAAGTGCAATAAGTTGAGTAAACCACTAGCTCATAAAGAGTTTTCATTATCATTATATCTTATCGGCACTCAAGAAGTGACTAACAGGTTGGAATCTTCACACGTCTGTAAATTGTGAAAAATAGAACAAGCTTCTAATTCCCCGAAAGAATGTGATGTAGGAAAAATGCTCGAATGTACTCCATCTGGCTCAATAGATTTATTAACTTCATTTACGTACAAAATCCCATCTCCAAATAAATTAGACTTCGGAACTCACACCCGAAGGCATTGCAGATGATACTGCTGCTCTCACCATAGATGGAAAGAAGATCCAAGAAATTCTAAGGTTTTTGGAACGAAAGGTATTAATAGAATGGCTTATTATACCATATCATTATTAAACTAAATTATTATATCTGCATATTTGAAAATATAGGGCGTGGTTGCATCTAGACAACAACCAAATATGGGCGTGGTTAAACCTAGAGCCTTCCTTGGTAAAACTTTTGGAAATCACCACTGGACACGACATGCATAAATTATCCTCTAACTGGTCAGAAATTCATGGTACTATGCTCTGAATATGTTATCAACATTACTGCTATTCAGCTTAGCAGGGGAGGGTTCTTCAAAGAAAACGAGATAGCTAAAAAAAGTCGCTTTACGTCGATGATTTTGTATTTTTGGCAGCTCCATACTGCAGAAGAGCACAAAGCATTTGCAATACTGGGGGGGAGTTGTCTAATGCTAAGAAAAATTCCAGAAAAATTATAAAAAATTGCTAGGGTAGTGAACGAGAATCTAGCAAAGTATTTAGACACATTACTATTTTTAGCTTGTAATGATGATAAATTAAAGCTTTGGGGTAGAAGCGCACCGTGTGAATGGGACCGTGGTGTTTACCTTGAGCTCGCTTTTTCTTCCACCAAAGTTGTTATTCTATCTTCGAAAATGCCATCAAAACAAGCACGCATGTAAATCTCTGATGCCTACTCCTGATCCCTACTTCATCAACATAGCATAGATAACCATATTTCAAGCAGTGTTTCAAGTCTGGATAGGTCTAGAGTTGTTGTTGTTGTTGCTCATCCAAGCATGGGACCCCTAGTT
>OLMO02000294.1:10441488-10457249 GCA_900291935.2 Cassiopea xamachana
ACTAAATGCCGCATAGCTTTGAGAGAAGCGAAAGTGTTGCTTTTTACGTAAGAAGAGATGGTGTAATTTGACCCGCGCACAGCACGGAAGGAAACCATTCAGCAAATGTTGCATATCTATTGCTATGCCAAGCAAATGTCCGTTAATGTGAAGCCATGTTTCCATATGTACCGAATCTTTGTAGCTAACAGAAGCAAATATTTTTTAGAGAAACTTATAAAACACCCTCAGCATTCTTCACTAACAGTGGCAAGTACTTTAACGAGAAGCTCATATAACAAAAGCTTCCTTTGAGAAATCCAAATTTGCTGGTTCATGGATTTTCGTTGCTCCTAATATATACGTGTGCTGTTTTAGTACAAATTACCACAATATAGCATAAATCTAGTAGACAGAAGGACACAAATCAAACGAAGTCGCCCACCTGCCATTGGAATGGGATAACAAGAGCAACGAATGCTTTCTCAAAGCTAGAGAATGATGTTTTTGAAGTACATGATGAATTTGTACAATGTCTTAAACTCAATGCAAAGAAATGCCATTTCCTAGTACTTTATTAATGATTTGCGTGCCTCTTTGTATCTGCTTGTTGGCTTCCTGTATTTTCTTGCTTTACATTTTATGTAGCACTTATTGTAGTTGAAACCTGTTTTGTGTTCAGAACAATAGCTAACAAAAACAATTTTATACGGTCTGCAATTAGGGAAATATGCCGTCGTGCTTCTGCACAAAATGATTTGTGATATGAGCTTCAAAAATGGGTCCTTCTCTTCCCGCTTCCTGATTGACTGCAGTATACCTGGGTGAATAGACTCTTTGGATGGTAAATAGCATAATCAAATGTCTAATATTATCATGTCTAATGTTACATGTCTCCTTGCAAATAGTTTGAAGATTATTTAGAACTTCAATAAGCCCAAGTGTCAACTAATGGTAAATAACGCTCTTTATAGCAACGATATACAAAGTACATGAAATTCAGTGACGCAGAAATCCTTTTTGTAGACTAGGGCAAATAGCAGCATTACAATGCGTTAGTCAAAGATGTTTTACTAGGCTAGCTGGAACTTTCGACTAATAAGAACCTCTGAGATTTCCTCGCATTCAGGGTCCGACAAAGACGCGGGCAGCTTCAATCCTTGCAAGCAACTCTTGCCAGCCATGAAAAATCTGCGCCCATAAACAGCAAAACTTTTATTGGACCCTGCTCACATTGTTCGGAGAATTAGAAAACGGAGGACATTAAATAAGATGACAAGACCTGATGGTTGTTGATACATATTGTATTGACTAAATACTCCATATCGCTCTGTTGTATGTAGCATTAACGACGACGACGAACTCAGGAAACGCTAAACCTGCGGTTGGGAACCTATGGCTCGCGAGCCAGATGTGGATCTTTTCAAAAATGCATTTGGCGCTCTGGTTCACACACTAATCTTAGTAGACATTTCTTCAAAGCATTGCAAAATAGCGAATACATCCAGAACGAANATTTCTAACGTCACCTTTGGTGTCGTCTTCACGTGCCATGTAACTCGACAGAGCATTGGCCAAGTCAGTGCCGAATCAGAATATTATATAGTCCCAAGCTATACTAATGTCCAAAGGAATGTCTGTCATGGAAGAGCATTTTAAATCATGAGGCTTTCTTGGCTCTCTCAGCCAAAGAGGTTCCCAACCCCTGCTCTAAACCCTAAAGCAAAGACTAGTAAATATTTTGCATAGTAACAACCTCTACATCCTGGGATACACTGTGAAACAGTTTGCTGTAGAACTACTTGCTCTCTCTCTCTCTCTCTCTCTCTCGATCACAGAGGCATCGAGACCGGGGGATGTCAAGGGGCATCCCCCACGTTTTTGCATTCGACAGTATTTTTAATTTTTTTTACACCTTTTTCCACAAGAAGGTGCCATAAAAAACGATTTTCCATTTGTTCATATTCCAAGAGCTTTGAAAATGATGCTGTAACCAACACAAATAAGCCGAGTTCCTATATTATATCTGACCTTAATGACCAGGCCCCTCCACTTTGAAAGTCATATCAACGCCTCTGGATGGCAATATACTGTCCTAGCAGGAAATTTTAGTAGCTATACAAAATTCAGGGGAAAAATTGTAACACCCTATTTACACTAAAGAAAATGGAACGGTACAGTTTGGAATACTGTAAACAGAATTGCCCTTTGGGAGTTTATGTATTTTTTGGATTTTTGCATTGGGGCTTATTCGAGGGAGGAGGATAAAAATGTTCTTGGTAGTTGGTCGTAAACCAGTTTCAATCTATTACTAGTAAGCTATGTCTTTGATGTTACACATTCAATCAATACAATGTTTTTTAATGGACAGACAACATTTCGTTAATTAATGGCTGCTCTTTCTTTCCTGGCTCTATAAAGCACTATGAGACTCTCAAATAGGTACAGTCATGAGATTGGGTGGGGACATATTCAAGTGGGAGGGCTAATTCGAGAATTCATGGTAGTTCAATTTCCAATGGTTTCCAAATGTTTTGTATTCGTACTTACACGAGAGGAATGGAATGGTTCCAAGAGGACCGGTAAGTTGTTTCAACGGAGAAATTGCTATATCCAACAATGCTTTTGCTACTCTCATTTCCAATGCACTCTTTTGTAGTCGGTTCAATTTGGTTCTGCCCATTTATATGGGAGTCAAACGGAAAGGTTAGGAACGGATCCGTTCTTGTAGCGGAACCAAAAGGACACGGGTAGTTGATTTAAGCTGAAAAGTTCCAAAGGTTCTTGTGTGAACGCAAAACTTATTCACAACAGTTTTTGGTCAGTTCCATTTGAATCCTTCCGTTTGGCTCATGTTCAAACGGGGTCTGAGTCTAATTCTGTCGCATTCTTTTATCGAGTGAGAAATCACAACGGATATAGTTTGCATCCTACCTCTAAGATACTACAACTGTATCACATGTTTCTAACTTCTTCATATCTTCGTGCAGCAGCACAAGGTTTGATTGTGCAAGCTTTAGTTATTTTTTTCACGGAGATAGAAATGAAGTATGATAGGCCTATATTTGAAGGAACCAGCCAGCTAAGTTCATGCAAGCAAATCTCTTCTACGTCAGTAAGCAGGAGTCTCAAAATCATGATCTTGTTAATGATGTGTTTAATTGAAATCCTGCAGGGAAAACAACAAAAGGCAGTGCATTCGCTTTGCTAATTACAGCAGTAAATGTGTAATGTGACTATAAATTCAAAGAAAAAATATGCTAACCACTCAATTTGAAAATGCGTCAGCGGCAAACCTAGCAATAATCTGAGAACAATTGACTTAGCTAGCGTATTCTTGATTTACCCAACGGCCATAGTGTCCTCATGAGGTAAGCGAGCCTAACTTTCATGACAACCTGATTTGAAGATCGAGAATTAGTGACAAAAATAACCACCGGAAATGGTACTGAGTTTCTTTGGTATGGAAAGTTAAGAAAGTGAAGCAACTGACATCAATAACAGGTGGCGTGGCATTAAAAAATACAACGCTACAGTTGGGGAGATGTTCAAATTAGAACGATGCCTGTAATACACAAACATTCAGTTTGCTAATGAATTCAAGAAAGACAGAGATCAATTTGAATATTGAAGATAAATTATAAAAGTAGGTAATGGCAAACAATACAACAAAAGGAGAAACAGTAGGCTGTATATTGGGCCCATTGCTGAATCTTCCCCAATACTCAAACGCATCAGTTGGCATGAGCGTCCTCATTGGTGCTGAATTCATTGCAGCCATCTTCACAATTTTGTCAAATGCTATCATCCTATGGACAATTGCCAGAACAACATCACTACAAACGCCATCAAACACGCTTCTCGCTGCATTGTGTTGCAGTGACTTGTTTATCGGTCTAATTACCCACCCTACTTTCATTGCTACGCTAATGTGCTTGCAGCTAATGCGAGAACCATCCAACTTGTTGATGACAGTGCTTAAATTGTCAGGCATAGCATTAAGTGGCATGTCCTTCTTCACCGTTCTATATATAACCCTGGATAGATATGTGGCTGTATGCTTTCCATTCCTTTACGAGCGACAAGCAACCGTCAAGAAGTACATTGTCATTGTAGTATCAACGTGGATCTTTAACATATTGATTACTATCCTGAATAAAACTGCCTACACTATGTATTATGGCACTGTGACAATAATCGCATTTGGAGTGATGTTCTACTGCTATATAAAAATATACTTGGTTATTGCAAAAAAGGAAAGAGCCATTATACCACTTGGTACAATTGGCGATGCTCACAGGGCGGCAATACGTCACAACAGAGAGGAACGACGAAAGTCTTACACTATAATGATTCTTTTGGCTGTTTTTACAATAAGTTACTTACCACCGTTAGCCGTTACATTTGCCGTCTATAAGAAGCACGGAAATAGGCAATTCTGCTACCTGCCTCCAAATACGGCGGTAATGTTTTTGTGGTCGTTATTTTTCTTGACTTTGTCGAGCATGTTCAACCCTATTGTGTACTGTATCTTTATGACTCCGATAAGGAATGCTGCCATAAAAATCTTTTGCAGACGCAAAAATATGGTGTTTCCCATGTGAGGAAAAAATACCAGCAGAAAGAGACTGCAGATGTCGTAAGGTGGAGAAATGATAGAGGCGTCTAAAAAGTCCAGTATTAGCATATATAGATGCAAAAGATAGCCTCCAAATGCATCGGGTGATCAATATGTCCTGTAAGAAAGAGAATAGCTTAGAAACATGAGCCAATGACACACAGCACCACTTAAAATGTTTGGTGGTTTTCAGTTCGATAGGATGATTGTTTGTCTATAGGATGAGATGACGCCAGGACCAACTTGTGTTCACCATAGCGCTGGACGATCTTAAGTGGTGGAATGAGCTAAAGATAGTTGTGGGGCTACAAGGACGGGGGAGGGCACAAATGATATCTTGGGCAGAACCCCATAAAATTCTTGCTGCCAAACCTATTTGACACTTGCAAAATGGTGATGTTTTAGCTATACCCTTCAAAACAGGAGTGGCACTAGGAATTTTCCGATCGGGGGGCTGCCCCTTCCCAAGAGGGGGCTGAAATATGATTTTCAGGGTACTATAAATGCCAACAATCTAGTCTATACCCCCAGACCTCTCCAGGTGCCACCCCCTGCTTCAAAGTTGTATCTTGTATGATATTAGGCAATAATTTCAAATCTTAAGTTTATAGAGTGGTATGAAATATTGCGGAAAGCCAAGACTGAAACTTACATTTTAACAGTAAAAGCTAAATTATTATTTTGGATAGTGGTTTACAGCATGACAATTGATAGTGTATCATAAAGCCCATGCACACTTTTTAGTAAAAGCTTAGTCTGTGAGAATGCTAATCTGAGATGTAGGCAAGATGGAAGCAAAGCAACTAAAGCCTCAAATTGTAGAAAAAATAAGATTTTTTGCGTTTGTGTTATAAAGCAAGTGCAAATTTTGCATTGTAAGTAAATAGTACTTTTAGATTTAGTAAGTACCGCAATTTAAGTTGAAAACCGGATCGGACCTACTTTAATCACTATGAAATAGCGACTATGCTAAAAATTAATTGATTCCTGGGCATTGGGAATCTAGTGGATCTTCTTCAGTGACTTGTGCTTGGTATATGAAGGCTCTAATAAGCAACTACCTTCATTGCTTTGTATTACCTTGCATTGATAAGTAGGAAAATAAATATATGTAAAGTATTCAATATTGAATTGAAGACTCATGCTATCAGAAATCATTGAGACGCAGGTTTTCGCGAATGTTTAATAAGAAAATATTAAAGTACAGTCAAACCTCTAATAGCGACCAACTCTGATTGGTGGCCACCTCCCAATTACGACCACTAACCTTCAGTCCCAAATGCTTTCTCGAATCATTGTCCCTATGGTGAACCCGAGAATAGCACCCACCTCCAAATAACGTTAGCGGACAACTGGTTCGGTCCCAATTGAAAAAAGTTACTAAAGTGTCCTTCTAAAAATGGACTTGCAAATGGAGTTGTTCAAATACTTTTCATGAATTTGTTGAGATTTGGTCGTGAAGTTAACAAATACTTTAATATGATCACGCGCTATTGACTCTGATAGGACCAGTTTTGATAGAGGAGAAGCCTTTGGAATAGAAGTATCCTGTCTTTATGAATATAGAGGAGATTCCTTCAGCTTAAACTGGGTATGCATGAAGATCGAAGGATAGAACAGATCCATCGATGAGGCATGCAAAGAAGACAGGAGGAAAAAAGAGGACGTTGAAATAGCATAGGCCTATGTACCTATCATTTTATAACTTACATGAATTGATAATTATTTTCTTTTGAATCTGAACCTGTTTAATTAAAACTGCCTAGTATTACTGATATGATCAAGCAAGTATCCGCAAGCATGGTTCATAAGGCACCTAATGCTGAGGCACCTCTCTACCTTACAGGGCAGTTTACCAGAGTCTCTACTATAACAAGTAGAAGCTTCCGTGGCTCTAATTTAATCTTGAGGCCTCCAAGAATAAAATCTAGGCATGGCCAAAACTGCTTTGCTTACATCGGTCTGGAACTCCCTACCTAGTGAAATACAGTCTTCTTGGACTTTTGGGTCATTCCAGAAGAAATTGAAGGCCATACTTGCGGAAAAAAGTAGAAAAATTATTTTAGCTTTTTACTTTTCGTATGATTTTGTTTTGCATTAGATTATATTATTATGTAATAATTATTTAGTTGTATATGCATATTCCTTTGTAAGCATTAATTTAATAAGTTTTTAACATGGCCTCTAGTAAAACAGACATATGCTTCTGAGGGGCCACCGTGCTTAAATATTTAAAAATGAAAATGAAATTATTGAAGTCGTACTTATTTGCAACTTATGGATATATTCACTGCTGCCGTTCAAAGGCCGACAATTCTACTCAAGTGTCTTCAAAGCAGCATATAAACACATAAATTGCGATTAGGGCAAGATTTTGTGAATCTTTTTGTAAACCCCCGAATAACGGCCACTTGTTCACCTAAAAGTGGCTGCTACTAGAGGTTCGGCTGTATATACACTATATGAATTGGCTACCATATAAAACTCCATGAGTACTATGCTATAAATTATTGTAGAATAGTTAGAGTAGATAAATTAGTATTGTATAATATCAGCTGATTTGTTTTCGCTGGATAAAATTATAGTGTAGCTCTATCTTTAATGCGCATCTTTCTTACCATATACTCGTACGTCATATAATTATCACGATAGCAAGCTATTATTTATAAGTTGTTCAACCATCCAAAGAGCAGATTAACCTTGGCCAAGAAATTTGATGGCACAAAAGGGATTAGCGAAACCCTTCATGAAACAGGGCTTGGCAGCTACATAAACAATGACGTAGCAAGTGTGTACTACAGTCGTTGCACCAAGTGAAACAGCATCATGTATGCAATTGTTTTTCAAAAACATCCCTTTGCAATGCCAAATATTCATGTGGCCAAACAGCTGATTAACAGCTGAAGGAGGTAATTAACAAGCGAGTAAGATGCTGCATATCTCCAATAAATTCCATAATTAGAAAACTTTAGCTATAGATATTGAGGAAAGGTGAAATCTCAGCATGAAATTGGATATGATAATTGCCTATAAAACTAGGACTTACTGCAATTTGGAGACATAACGAAGGTTGTATATTTAAGCTTTGCCAGGACAGGTGCCAAATAATTGCAGGAGAAGTAATTAGGAAAAGAAAACATGTTTTACAGCATGAGGCTTCGGAAGTAATAGTAGTATAATTGCGATTTACCGATTGAAATAAAACAAAAAATAAATTTTACTACAGCACGCAAAAGCAGTCACATTCTTTTGACATACTAAAAACCAAATGTTAGAAAATTGCAATATGCGAAGAGTCAGCTGCACACTGCAAGATACAAACACGAGCAGCCTTTATTAGAAATATTAACATAGAGGGTGGGGATTGTTTTATGGTGAGCACCTTTCAATTTCTAAGGAAAGGTGTGGCTATTGGGATCTTTTTCTCCATAAACGCAACAGATTGCTTGCCTAAAACAACAGGAGAGGTAGACTTTATACAATTCTTCGATATGCCGTAAAAGAAAGTTGTTTTAGATCTCAGAAGGCTGCAAAAGATGTGTGAAAATAATAAGGAAATAGATCAATCTATGAGGTAGAAAAATACCGCATTTTCTCAGAAATAGGCCGACTTCCGTTCGAAACTAGGCCGGAAAGCTTGAGTGCACAACTCAGAAATAGGCCGATATCAAAAATAAGCCTACATATAATGGAGCATGGCATTAAATCTGCTTTGCTGGATGTGTTAGAAGGAAGCACCAGAATTATGCCAGAAAAGTTCATTTTTGCTTACAGAGCACAAAAATGATTTTAGAACTTAATGTTCTTTACCATTGTCCTGCATTTCGCACATATTCATTCAACATTAAAAAATAGACTGTTGCGTATTTTCGAGGAAATATGGAGTTGCACCCATGCCTGCTAGTTTCCAAAAGTGTAAGTTGTCACCTTTAAACTGGAACAGATTACTTGCTTTTGGGAAATAAAGGCGTAACGTTTTGCAATAAATAGTAATAGGATTTGTGTAAAATTGCAATTATAATTCACATGTACATGCAGCTTGTGCAGGTGCAACGTTGCTGAGGATGGGTTTTTCTAACTTTTCAGAATATCCATTTGTCAAAATTTTCACAGGAATTCGGTGTATAACTTTAATCACGATGTTTCTTTTGTATGTTGTATTGCACAGAGTTCAATGTTTATCATTTGTATGTTGTATTGCACAGAGTTCAACGTTTATCATTTGTGAAATGCTGCTGTTCTGTTATTATAAAGTAGACTTAACTTAGTAACTTGAGTTGTAGTAACTATTTCAGGCTACTTTCGATTAATGGCATATTGAACCGGCATCCATTTCTGGTGAATACCATTGTGCGAGCAATGCAATAGACCTGCAGCAACCCAAACGAAACTGAGAAAGAATGAAATCGTTAAAAATGTTTGCATATACAGTCTTGCTTACCATTCCTTTTTTCCATCTGCAAGAAATATGTTCCAGGAGAAGGGGCATGACGTAATAGTACATCTCAAGTAGTATTTCATGGGAATGGGCCAGTTAACGATTTATGTTTTCCAACTGGCGCATGCTGGATTTTTACTGTCTTCCAACAAGGACTTGGGGATGTATTGTAAAAATAGCTATGATTTTGCCAACACAGTCCCTACACCACTATCCTAGGATAGTCTATCGCTGTTCATGCTGACACTATCTCCATGAGCTCTAAGGCGATGACCGTCTGTCTCTAACAGTCACTATCTACTACAACTCTTCCCAATTTGAGATACACAATTGTTGATGGTGGAAAAGCCTTTATCTACTGGGTACAAAAGCGTAAGAGATGGAGACGGGGTGGTAGGGAGGCTGCAGCCCTCTTCAGATGAACAGAAATCTGCTACATTCAGGCAATTTTCTTGAAAGAACAATAGGAAAATTCATGACTGCCCTCCAAATCTCTTTACTCATTCGGACAGAAAGTTGACAGCCCCCTAAATTTGAAGTCCTCCTACGCCTGTAGCTGAGCAAGTTAGTTTGGTCATTGGAACACCCGTACCGTGTTAGGAATTTTCTACCCCCGCCCTATTTATGCTGTAGAAATGAGAAAGTAAACTCCCATCCCCTACATACAATGCTGAATCGTTAGCCAAAGCCCTTAGCTATTTAAAAAGTCCATCACAAAGATTCCAACGATTGTTTTGTAGCAGTATTGGAAAAAAGGACAGCTAACAGGGGTAGCACCAAGAATTTTCCGACGAGGGGGCTAAAATACTGTTAGCTGGGTACTATAAATGGAAAAAATCTTCAAAAATAGCTCTTCATTTTTAATGGGGACTAAAACCCCCTAGCCCTCTTAGTTAATATCCATCATATTCACAACTACATGAATTCATTGGTATCCTTATTGAGTACTATTCGTCTTCACTGGAGCGCGGACAGTGCCTGTGCAAGCCAAACATAGGTTCTACTTCTGCATGAAAATGAGTGGTGTATATTACAAAGGGGAATGTATTCGTGTAACTGACTAGTGAGGAAAACCAAACGTTTGGGAAAGGTAGGTATATAGTGAAATTTTTTGGTGATTAAAGCAATCAAACTTGTGCTGAAAGTAATAATTTTAAGTTTATATTGAAATATTTAGGAAATATTTAATGGAGATATCTCTAAGTCAAAAAAAGCCAAGTCCTTTCCCTCGCCAATGGCGCATAGGGCCGCGCCTATCTCCGTTTCTATAGCCCTAGGCCACGCGTCTGCGAATGCAATGAAAGCTACAGCGGGGGCTGGTCCACTGGTAGCTCTGCGAGTTTAACTTTCTCACTCCATTCTCATGTGTCGAGCGCCAGACAAGAAGGCAGTGAGTACCATTTTAAAAATCTTTGGTATGACTCGGCCGGGGCCCGAACCCACAACCTACCGGTTGTGAGGCAGACGCTCTACCACTGGGCCGTCACTCCGGTATGATATCTCTAAATAGTAGCTTTTCAATCGGTTCCATCATCCTTCATGATAAAGAAAATGTTGCAAGGTTTGTGCTGTTATTTGCATCATTGCAAGCACTAATAGCATGGTTAATGATATTCTGGCCAACTTGTTATATGTTTTGCTTACAGAGCCGATGGGTACAACACACACATTATTTTGTTGATAAGCAGGAAAGGTAGTGGTAGCTTGCAGCTGTTGTGCACCTGCTATTTACCCTACTTCACGTAGTTTGCTTAATGTCTCTATTAATTTCAATGCTCGAAATATCTATCAAATGCATAAATAAATTGCAGCTTAAATCAGTGATGGATAAACTTACTTTCTTTGAAGCATAGGTGTCCTGTTCCATTGGCAAAATCAATATTCTATATGCTGTCTTAGTATTTCTGTGGTTGAGTAACTTGTTATTAATGACTCTGTGATTCCCACGCTTCCAAGTTCAAGCACTTCGATAATATTTCTGCAAATTTATTCTCAGATTATCTTAAAACTGCTTATGTTGCATACTGCTCATGTTGTGGAACTTCTTGTCATGGAGCAATCCTATGTTAGGTGTAGCTTTCATTCCGACTTGGAGCTCTTTGACAGTAATGAACTTGTGAAGTTCTCGTGAACTTTACTTCAAGGGACAAAGCCTCTAGTGGGAATACGATGCTTTACAATGTTAAACATGATGGAACAATCTTATGTATATAACTATACTAAATACTCAATCTTACCTCCGTTTCCCCAAACTCCTGGGGCTTGGAGGGTGCCTCTATGAGGACTTTAGTTCTGACACGAACACTTAGGACCTGCGACAACTTGAGTTAGCCGAGCTTTTGTGATAACACCTTAAGAAAGAGTCCAACTCCAAGAGAGGTTCAGGGATGAAGATAAGTGCCTTCCCTACGTTAAAAAATCATCTTGCTCTGTTCTGAGGTTGTATTACAAGGTATGGGCAAAGCCTTAACTTATTAGAAAACTTCTTTCACCTTTTACCCAACCAATTTCTCGTCTGTACCAACCCCTCTGCAAATGATAGACGATCCCTTATGCGTAGTTACAAATTTATCTACCGAAGATTAGCATTAACTGTTGCGTAGTATAATTAAACTGAAAGCAAGCTGTTGTTTTTTTAAGTTGGAAACCCCAATGTATATTGCAAGTAGATTAACCTGGTATTGGGTGCTGTAACTGTCGAGTATTTGGCAAGGAGATAGATCTGCCAGGCTGTGAATTCGCGTGACTTCCTATTGTGTAAGGGGGGTGTAAAGCAGTAATTTACCGACAGAAACTGATAAATATCTGAATTTACCGACAGAGGATTCAATTTCTCGACAGAAGCGGATTTTTAGCAAGAGTTCCTTATTTTTACGGGATTTGTTGATGCAAGCAAGGGCGTTTTCAACACTCTTTTGACTATGTTTTGGCAAAAGATGTAGATATTTATGAGCAAAAGTCATTGAATCCAAATTTACTGACGAAATCACAGAAGATTGGGGTGGGGATCTCTGGTCAAGTAAACTTGCTGAGTATTGGCCAGCTTTCTGGGTTCTGAGGAATACTTTACCCATCACTTGTTCCCCCCATTTGGAATATTCACGATTGATCGAGACCTTGGATGATGTGGCAATAATCAACCTACTCTTGGGTTGCGAATAAGCAGGGGTCCTAATACGCGGGGGGGGAGGCTAGAAAATTGCTCAAGATGAAGTAAGCAGTTGGAAGCGTGGAGTTGGAAGTTTGGGCTAATTATTCACCCATCAGTATTAATACAACAATCTCAATAAGTATCACTACAATCAATTTCTTTTTGGAACACTGCCTCATACATATCTCATTCATTCAAGACAACTCAGTCACAGTACAAAATTTCTTGCAAATTTCGTCTAAAAGATTTGAAAATTTATTAAGCGGGGTCCCTAATGAGAGCGGAGGGAGCCGGCAACTTTTTTTGAAAAAGTGAGCGGGGGCGCTTATTCGGAACCTAAGAATATGATGTCAAATGTAATTGCTACAACACCCTTTTGCAAAAACAAATATATAGGTATTTACATGTAGCGAAAGCGGCTAATGATGTCTGTAATCACCAAAATGACTTTATTAAATAGGTTAGTACCTACGCATGTACAGACCTTAATATGAAATTTAAGTGTGAAATTGCAAATGATAATTGTCCATGCCACCAGTAATAACTGCAATTCGACACATAGTAGAGGTTGTTTATTAACGTTTTGCCAGGTCAGGTGGCAAACAATGGCGATAAGATAACAAGAAATAATATGGGAAAGACAAACGTTCCTAGGCATGCGTTGTCTGAAGTTATAGTAGACCAACTTTAATTAGTCACTTGTAATAAAAACAGAAGCTATTTGCTACAAAATAGCAGTTACGTTGATAAATGTAACAAAACAGCTGTTCAGTCTTTTCCCACAAACGTTTGCGGCTACTAACATTGATGCAAAAGTGGTGGCGAAGCATGATGTATGGTGCTAATTTACAATGTTCCATATACATTTTCATCAATAGTACTGGTGTGCTGAAGTAGGAGATTTGGGATGTGTCATATCCACCACTACTTGAAAAAACTGTCGCTGGTTCTTTAGCTTGTCGGTAAATGCTGGCGTTCTCATCATTCTTTGTCGGTAACTATGGGACATGTAGTTGCCTGTCGAAAATTTGTTTGTCACAGCACCCACTGATAGGTGCTCAGATACGTCACTGCACAAGCCTCGTTGTAAATGGAAAGACAGATATCCCACAATGCACTCAAGTTTTCCATTGCTTTCATTTTTCATATTTTTCATGTCACTTCTGCTATAGGAAGCCTATTAAGGGGGCAAGGGAGGCAAAGTGTCCCCCAGGTGGCATCGAGTTGAAAAACTCTTGGCAAAAGTAGGGGATATAAACTAGAAAGGTCGGCTACATCTCACATACTCGCAAGTTCATTATCTCTCTCATCCCTCCTCCCACTAATTTGTCTTCAAACACCACCACTGCTGCTGGCCAAGATGACTTGGGAAATGATTTAACTTCTACTCAGTTAGAAGATCGTGTCTCTCCAGGACTCTTCAAAAACCAATTTGATGCTTTTTATCTATTTAAGATCAAGTTGTTCGATTAATCTGAAAGAATGATTGGCTTTGCTGTGACCG
Organism: Cassiopea xamachana; assembly: GCA_900291935.2. Taxonomy (NCBI): domain Eukaryota; kingdom Metazoa; phylum Cnidaria; class Scyphozoa; order Rhizostomeae; family Cassiopeidae; genus Cassiopea; species Cassiopea xamachana. Next base: position 10,455,179 of record OLMO02000294.1, read on the forward strand.
AAGTAAATATGGTATTCCTTTGAAATAGTGAATTTTCGATGTAACGCACCATCTGCAGTACAGCAGCCCATTGACTAAACTTGCAAAATCCATTATATCTAATGATGGCTTCATACAAGAGTAAACAGTTGCTCCTCAGAAATGATAGGTTGTGCACGCAAGAAATAAAAAGGGACACATTGACATACAGATTTCACTGGGTAGTGATTATTTATCTTCTTGCACCTCAAAAAGAATCCTGTCATGATCTCGCACCTTGTACAATATAGGGGGATCCATATAAAAATTTCTGCATCCTAGGGGAAAGAGGGGATTAGCAACAATGCGGACAAAAGTGGAGAGGGTGGCTTTGCTGCAAGTGGACATCCTCTCTAGTGCGGTATCTTTAAGAGTGAAGAGGACATTTAAAGTCGTTTTATCATCATCTTCCTGTGTTATGGATTGAACAATAAAGAGGTCAACAAAAGATAGTTACTGTATACATGTTTCTTTCAAAGACGTTTATTCATCCATAGTTTTGCAGCTCTTTTACTGCCTTCCAATTCAATGCTCGCACGGAGGGGGAGGGTATTGTTACGCAAAAGCGGACATGCGTGGAGAGAGGGAGGGAGAAGATTGAAAACCAGAGAGATTTGGCGGACACCCTTCAAAGATGACTCCTATTCACTTTGTTCAAGGTTGCAGGAGAGCAATATCAATTCCCTGTCATTAAGATAGGAGTTCTCGCATCCCTTGTAATAATATTTCACATCCATGGTGGGGAGCCCTTGCACTAAAGCGAAGGTTTGGTCCTAAATTAACTTTTCAAGGCCTTCATTTTGGCAAAAGCAACAGAGCTACATAGTCTAAATTGAAGGGGACACAGAAGGGGCAGCTGTCCCCTCTCTCTTTTCTTCCATGGATGGGAAGGGGGAAGAAGTGTCCTTGACAATAATCTCCTTCTCAGATGGCAAATACATTGGCATATCTCTCTATGTCAGTATACGAAGAGTGCCTTCAATTCCATGTTCATTTCCGTCACTCCTATCTTGCGGAAGGACATTTTCCGACGTGATATGCAGTTTGGTTGAAGAAGACTTGCTTGGGGGAAGGTCCCCAGACCCCCACAACAACGTGTATTAACTATGGAAACAGTATACTATACATTATACTTCCTGAAGAGAAACTGAAGACCAAAATGAACTCCTGTGGAGGGGCATACATGTAGATAGATGCACAGACAGCGGACGTCCTGCCCTCCTCGTTATGCGCAAGCGCCCCGGGCTAGTCTTAAACTAATTTGGTTAAGCTATGGTCAGATTCCTACTTGGACCCAACACTGTTTGATATTGGCAACTGACATGTAAAAGTGAAAAATGCGAAAGCACTTTACTTTTCTACTGACTATTACAATTTTCTATCTTCTAAGTGCTCATGAATTCGAAAGAAATTGCTAATTAACTTTTACTGTCAAATACGTCAACAGGAAAGTTGTTTTCAGCCAACGAGTTTATAATTTATCACTCTAATGTAGTCTCTTTCTCACCTAAGTGGGCTTTAATTGCATCAAATTCCGATTCAAAGACCATAAATTGAGAATAGAACAAGTACCAGGTTTCACCAAGCCTTTGCATAGAGAATAGAGTAACTGTTATCATCAATATACAATAATACTTGGGCAAGGAAAACTTTCAAATGGGCGCAATATGAAAGTTATGAAGAGAGCAACTACATGCATACATTCCATATGCTACAGAATTTCACAAAGGACACATTACACTTTGAATCTTTTATAAAATTCTTTAAAGTAAGCAATGACGACCAGTACACCAACAGAGACAATAGTTAGCTGTTCATTGACTTCGTTGCTGGGTGAGCACAAAAATGCCAAATCATTGCTTGGCATAACCGTCCTCATCGGTGCTGAATTCATACCAACTATCTTCACAATTGTTGCAAACGCTACCATACTATGGACAATTGCCAGAACAGCATCATTGCGAACGCCTTCGAACACGCTTCTTGCTGCTTTATGCTCTAGCGACTTATGTATTGGTCTTATTACTCATCCTATGTTCATTGCAATGCTAAT
>OLMO02000294.1:10467045-10489809 GCA_900291935.2 Cassiopea xamachana
TAACTCAGGCTAGCCAATTACAAATTACCTTGTAATAGTGAGATTTGTAATTGTAGTTTAATTGAATTATATACGATTGTTTTCATTATTATGAGTGACAGCCAATTGTACATTGCCTTATATAGTGAGATGTATAATTGTAATTAGTTGATATATTGTTGAAATGAAAGTTTGAAAAAAAAAATTAACATTCTTGAATTGACTATTGGCTATGAGTCCAAAATCGCCTCAAATTCACTTAGGAAGAAAGCAAAATATAGAGTTGGTTTCGGAACTATAGAATAGATATCACAAGGTCCATTTTGCTAATCTGTTGATGGTTGCACTTGGCACATTGGGCAGTTCATCTTCACCGTTGCTGGATATGCTTAAAGACCTCGATTTTGACGAAGGAGCTCGCTCGTTGATATTGAAAAGAGATATTAATGTTTCACTTCGTACATCATATTATATCTATATCTTTTGTTGTAGGAAGCAGGCATGGACAAACCCTGAACGATTGAACATTTGAATACTTTCCTTTTCATGTTCTTGATATTTTCCTATGTATTTAATCAGGAACGCCTTTTGTAAGCTACCTACTACTAGCGAGGCTTACAATTTTATTGTATCAATTGTTGATCAATGAGAAGTTCTAACAAAAATTTATATAAATCTCCAAGGAGGGTAGCTCATTCAGCTATGGCTGTTTTTCAAGAGGCCCTACGTCTATCTACTTGTCTACAATACTTGAAATAAAGAAAATGCATAAAATCAAGGTTAACTTATAAAGTCTAAAACAGTTTTCATAAAGTGTACAATATATGGAAAATATCATAAAAGGAGTAACATATGCAGATACTAAAGGATTTAATGTCCATCAATGCTGGAGATCAATATTTTTAATGATTTTTTAAAGGTCAGTAGCTCGATTTGATTGGTCCGGTAGGCTGCTCCAAAGTCTGACACCTCTATATGAAAAAGTTTTCTGGCCATTTGAGGAGCTTTTCTTTAGTATTGTGAAGTCGGTGGCAGTATTTCTCAAAATTTATAATGAATTTGTAGAGTTGGCCACAAATAAGCCAATCAGGTGTTGTGGGGCAAGCCCATTAATTGATTTGAAGACTATGATTTGTGATTGAAACTGAATCATCTCTTTAATTGTTTTCCAACTTAAGGTTTCAAGTAAAGGTTTACTAGGGGCGTCATAGTTGCTGCCTGTAGTGATTCTGGCAGCCCGATTTTGATTCTTCTGTAACTGCTGGATTTTGGAAATGCCACCCCCTCCCCCCCACTCACACACACAAAACAGCAGTAATAGAAATAAGGGTCAATGAGACTAGTATGGAGAGTTTAAGTGCAGGAAAAGGGAGATATCTTTTAGCATATTTCAACATTCCTATAGACAGCTTTATCAGCATTACTGATAAAACTCTAGAGAAGTCGTTTTTGTCGGCAACTTCGGCTCCACCAGTGATCCTCATTGAGTTCCGTCTTGTTGTCCGACACCAAATTGACTGCATTTGTGAATATAGCTGTTAACGGATACTAACGCCATCAGCATTAACATCACAGGAAAATTGATTCGTGTCATCGGCATTTTTTTAAGGAAAGACGCAAGTCAATAACATAGATGTTGAACAGAAGAAGCCCAAGGGCAGACTCTTGGGGCACTCCTATAGGAAGTTGCTTCCAAAGGCTATGAAGATTCATTGGCATTAGCGCTTTGCTATCTGATACAAAAACCTTTGAATTAGAGGCAGGGAATCATAACTGAAAGGGGTAGGCGTGCAATTTGGAGTTTGGAAAGGGATGTTTGAAGCAATTAAAGACATGTCAAAGGTGCATCATAACATCACCTACATTAAAAATTTAATCAATTATCTTGGAAATGATCAAAGGCACTAGCTATTATTTTTAAATGAATTTTAAAATGAATTTAAATGATTGAAACATGCTGGAGGTGTGTATCAGATCGGATTGGGAAGTAGCAATCCGATAAATGGCATACTTTAAAAATCCGAATCCGATCCGAACTCCGAATCCTATCCGATCCGATCCGAAATTCTCTTCTTCAATCCGACCCGAAGTTGTTTGATCCGAATCCGATCTCATCTTAAAAAAATAATGCTGCATATATGTAGCAGAAAAATAGCTTTACAACTAGTGCAGACGAATTATATTTAGTGTTGATAACTTGCTTGTATCAATAGATGTCTTATTCCAGGTCTTAAGAGTTGATTAATGCTTAGGGATCTGGAGATTCTGGCTACTTCTCGTATTGTAAGATGAGAAGCTAGACCGTGGTTTATGTTTTCTAGAAATCTATCTGAGCAAAGCATGCGCATATTTTCATAGGCCTTTTATAATCTGAATCCGATTCGCAATTGACAAACATGCTTTGCCAGGATAGCTTCATAGAAAGTAGAAACCACAGTCTAGCCTTTCCAGATCCCTGATTGGGCTCAGACCAGAAAAGTTGATGACCAAAGTGTACAGCTGTTTGAGTGAAAACAACCCACTTTTCTTGAGAAGCCTCTTGAAAAGTAAGCAAGTTACTTATAATCTTCGAATAATGGATCTTGTTCATACGCTAGACACTTCAATAATAAGTTAATTGTTTTGTATGGTAAATGCACAGTCACAGTTATACAAGGCTTAATGGGGGTTAGACTTGTTTAACCCAGTTAACGGCAGGAAGCTCTTGTCGTATTTGTCCAATCCATATAATCCAATCGTATTCGTACCATGAATGATGGGATGTTGGAAGGAATGGAAGCACATGGGCACAAAATAGTGATATGGGTAGAGAGGTGATGCTATGGAGAGGGAGGTGCTGCCTGTAAACCATAAAGACAAGTTGCCACTGATTTGTTTTGCCCTCACCCTTCCACACAATTTTTTTGTATTTAGTCTTTATATTGTTAATCTTCATCTATTCCTCAGTTTCTCTGTCTGTTCTTAGCTTCCTTTTTCCTCGCGGTTCTGTGTCAAACCATTTTGAGGCAGGTGAATTGCTCTCTTCTTTGACCAGAAATTTATTATTTCCTGAGCCAAAAACGGAAGTTAAAAAGATTAAATTATCCAGGAAAGCTAGGGCAATGCACAAACACCCATTTTCCTGGCGCATCTAGACATTAATTACGCAACAGTGAGTCAGTAGTGGTATGGAGATGCTTTTGATTCCGAGGGGCCAGCATGTATAATCATTTAAAAATGAAAGGAACTCTTTTTGGAGTAGTTTGTCGAAAAAATCGTTTCTTTGTCAGTGACTTGGTCATGCCTTTGCATGAATGCAAAAAGTATTTTATATATATATATATATATATATATATATATATATATATATATATATATATATATATATATATATATATATATATATATATATATATATATATATATATATATATATATATATATATATATATATATATATATATACATACATATATATATATATAAATATAAATATATATATATATATATATATATATATATATATATATATATTTAAGTAACAGAATGCGCTTGCTGTGCTTAGGGATCTGGAGAATTTGGCTATTTCTCTTCATGGCGGAGGTCTGACACCCCAGACTCCTTACATCGGCACACACATGTTTGTGGCTACATGATATCCATCGCTACTACTTAAGAAATTTGCCATGCTAGTAGGCCCACATTTGCTCTCCTCCCTACAATGAATTTGGGGGAAAGAAATCTGTTTACTTCTCCCGTTATTGTATTGAACACAGAAAATAGTAAATACGTACCACCTTCACAATTATAAATGTTTGTAACTAGGGAGATATTACAAAGGGGGGAATAGTTGTTTCGAGCATAAGCAAGTTGAAATAAATGTGATGGATGCGAATCAGTTGATGGGGTGGAGTCTGTCGTAGGCTCTGTATGCACAATAATCTAATTTGACATACATACACCAAGACTCAGAATGATGAATAGAGGTACTGAAGGAAGCAGCGAGAGATATTCTCAAATAAATCGCCTCGACCTCATTGAGCTTGAGCCTCGTAGGCATGATCTCATTAACAGTATTGCTAAGCGAAAATTAAGAGAAGAATTCGCAAAAAAGCTGTTTTTTTCTCGATATGATTGCAGCTGTTTCTGAGTAATGTGCTCATAAAATCGATGAATGCACTAGCAACCATTCAACAGTCTTATACACAAGCAGTTATCTAAGCAACAATGTGGCAGCAGCTGTCTCAAGCAAGCACTACTATGACTTACTATTTGGCCGTTCGATAGTTGCGAGAGAAGTGAGTGTCATTACAGCCCATTTAGGTTCATAAATTTGAGACGAAATGCAATATATTTAAACCTCTGTAACTGGGTTGTATCCATCTGTGAAAGGGGCCTATAATACTCACAACTGAACTTGCTTTGGAGCTAAATCGCTATAGCATCAACATGACAAAGAATACAACCACAGGGACAAAAACAAGTTGTCCAGTGATACCATTGCTGTGTCATTCCAGCAACACTAATGCATTCATTGGCTTGAGCGCTCTCACGAGTATTGACTTAATTGTATCTGTTTTCACGATTGTGACAAACGCTATGATACTATGGACTATTGCCAGAAAAAGATCACTGCAAACGCCCTCGAACATACTTCTTGCCACTTTGTGTTCCAGTGACCTGCTTGTTGGCCTAACTACCCATCCTATATTCATTACAACGCTCGTATATCTTCAGCTACTGCAAGCACCGACCAAAGTGCTGCTAGTGTTACTTCGATGGTCAGCCGTAATCGTAAATGGCATGTCATTCCTTACCGTTCTCCACATCACTCTGGATAGATATATGGCTGTATGCCATCCATTCTTTTATGAGCGAAAAGTAACAGTCAAAAAATACATCATCATCGTAGCTATAACATGGGTGTACAAAGCATTAGCACCAATCGCGACTGGAACTACCTACTATGTGTATTATGGCACTGTGACAATAATTGCATTTGGAGTCATGTTCTACTGCTATACAAAAATATACTTGGTTATTGCACAAAAGAAAAGAGCCATCTTACCACTTGGTACAATTGGAAATGAGCAAAGGGAGCTTGTTCGTCGGGACAGAGAGGAACGACGGAAGTCTTACACTATTATGATTCTTCTGGCTGTTTTCACAATAAGCTACTTACCGCCCTTGGGCGTCACATTCGTTATCTATAAGGTGAACAACACTACAAACCTTTGCAATGTGACTCCAAATACAGTAGTCGTGTTGATGTGGGCGTTATTTTGTTTTAATCTACCAAGCATGTTGAACCCTATCGTATACTGTATCTTCATAGCACCAATAAAAGAAGCTGCTTTGAAGATTTTTCTCAAACGCAATAGCGTTGCAAGTCTTAAATGAACATTCAGTACCTAGAGGACATTGCAGAGAAGAAGACAAGTATAATAGTAATGTAGAGACAGCAATTTAGAATGGTTATAAGAAACTATCATTGGCAAGAAAACAGGCTAACTTCACTAGGGTTACGATCCAATCTAACGGTCACATTCCTTGAAGTAATGTAGGTCATTTCAATAAATATAAGAAAGAAGAGTAATAAAGAAGAACCTAAAACAGAAAAAGAAGAAAATTTCAGAGAAGGAATCACAGGATTTAAAACATCATTTACTTTTGACATTGTGCTATTCTGGAATTTCAGTATATAAGTCTTCATGTCGTATAAACTTAGTAATAGATTCATAAAGAGTAATATATTTAGTAAGGGCGTCAATTTGCATGTAAGTTGGCTATTTTACAATTATATGTTAAACAATTGTTGACAATAATCTGCTTTACTTAACTGGCACAATCGACATGCGAAAACGAGTATTGTATGATTAGCAACCTATTTGTCATTTATTTAACTATATAAAAATATTATATTGTATATTAAACTCTAACATCACTTTGTTTACATGGGTATGTATAGATTTACCTCATATCTCAAATACTATAAGTCATGCCATAAAATTCTGAAAATAAGCCCCCCGAATATGGCCCCCTTATACTAATCCAAATACCCTTCTACATATAAACTCCCTTGAATATAAGCTTAGAGATTACATTTGGGGTTCTTTGTGGATATTTAGGCTAATGAATGAATTCGGACAAAGCATATATACTCCGTATTTACATTTGTTCTCTTCTGAAGCTCTATGCATCAAATGTCATTATTAGTGTCTCTGATTGGACACCGAATGGTGAATTTAGGCATACACAAATCACCTGTTAACCCAAAAGCCCTCCGAACAAAAGATCCCTCGCATATATGCCCACCGAATATGAACCCGCCAAAAATCCTTATAAACCTCTCTAAGCCCAGGGCTTCTATTCGGGATTTTACGATATTTAAAATACAAGTCAAATATTTTCAATTAGCAACTTTTCTGATAAACTTGATTACATTATTGGTGCTTGCGTGATCTTTTATAAAATGAGGACATGAGATCTGCACTAAACTATGTTGTAAGGCATTGTCATCCGCTGTTTTGTATAAGAAACATGTCTAAAAGAAACGCGAGGCCAAAGTTAGGAAAAAATTCAGAAGCATTTAAGAAACAATGGCAGGCTGTGCTTCAAGTGTTAACTCGAAAAAACAATGTTTGCAAGAAAATGTTTGATCAAACTGGAAATAGTCACAAAGCCGCCTGTAAAAAGACTGGGGGGGGGCAACCAGGCCGGATGGGTATGACAGCCACACCCAAATCTAAAGATGGTGCTTACTGGACACACAGGGAAGGTAAGGAGTTTGAGGGCTCCCATTGTAAATGTTTTGATCACCACCCCTTCTACGTTGGCTATATTTTGAACAATGTTATTTATAGTCCCATGATAGCAGCAAATCAAGACCAAAACTACAAAGCAGGTAGGAAAGAAGTTTTGTATTGCAAAAGCATAATGCAATGGCTACAATTAGCATCGGCACTCACTAAGTAGAGAGGCAACGGCTATAGGCAGCTATCGAATGAGTAGAGACTACTCAATAAAACATTTGAAACAAGCATAGCAAGTAATCCATGCGAGTTTCGGGTACAAGTGAATGAAACCGGCCACCTAATTCTTGATTGTTTGCAGCTATCAAAACTTTTCAAAATGATTATAGAAAGAGACAGCATAACCAGGAACTACTTAATAAAACACTTGGCACAAGTATAGCAAGCAATCCATGTTAATCTTGGCTGAAATTAGTAGAACTGGAGTCCTAATTCTTGATTGTTTCCAGCTATCAAAATTTTTCAAATTGAAGCGATTCTATAAGCCTAAGTTTTCTAAATATATGAACCTTTTACATGCAGGCTCCTTCTAAAGTGGTTCCTTACCAACCAAACAGGACGTGTTTCATACTTGCTTCATCTGGAATTCTGTAGTTACTGGAACTTTTAAGAACTGAAGAAACAATATCTGAGGCTGGATTAGACAAAGTATTATAATCACTAGGGGTGAAGGTAGAGAGTCTGTTTCTTATAAAAAATCGTGTACTACAACCCGCAGGCCATAACAAACCACATGACCAACCAAAGAGTGGTATATGTTATAATTTGCTGTATGATAACAATCTGTGAAGGGTTCTTTGAGTTTTTAAAAAGGTCTTCTCAACCCTTCTTTTTCTATCTCATAAAAAGCTTGAAAAGGACAACAAACAAACGTGTTAAATGGACTACAAGCAGGTCACAACAGGAAAGGACTTGCTGGTCAGCGAGTTCTCGCTATAACCGGCACTTAAAGATTTTTAATTTGAATACTTAATACTGTGCAATACGCTACTAACACTTAACACTAGATTTCTTAATCGGAGGCCTCACGGATGAGGAGATTAGGCTTTGAGATGGAAAATCTTAAGTTCATAAAGATAAAAAATAGCACAATGACAGTGCATACACATATCATTCTTTCACTGGGTTCTATGAGAAGAGATCTAAGGGTGATATTATGAAACAACAAGGCTCAAGGCATCAAGATTGAAGTCAGAGAGAGTGTGTGCTATAAAAAACGTGTACTACAGCCCGTAGGCCATAACAAACCATATGATCACCCATTAGAGTAAGACATGCTATAATTTTCTGCATGACAATATTTAATGAAGTGTTCTTTGAGCTTCTCAAAGGTACCTTCTCAACCCTTCCTTTTACTGGGTCCTGCGAGGAGAAATCTAATGGTGATGGTATTACCATGCCCAATTACCATGTCAGCTATATTGGTATTTCATGTGGCCAAAAAGCTCATAAAGTCAACGGTTGAAGGAGGTGATTAGTATACAGATGAGTTTCTGGCGTATGTCCAATATAGACTGCAATTGCTGCATTTGATTTCACTACAAGGAAGAAATAAGGTGAAATCTGGGTTTGAAATTGCATATGAAATTGCCAATTGCACAAGCAATTACTGCTGTTGGACACATAATAAAGATTGTTTACCAATGTTTTGCCAAGACAGGTGCCACCACGTAATGGCAAAGAGATGTCGAGAAGCAATAAAGAAAAGAAAGAAGTTTGCAAGCATGAAATGTCGTAAGGAATAGTACACCAATCATTACTTGTCGTGTGAACTAATACAGAAACGGACTTTCATAAAACGACAGGCACTTTGACAAGCAGAAATGGGCTATTATACAATTTTTGAGGCCTAAACATGCGCAGCTATTATTAGTAAAATAACAGAGTTGCAATGCATTGCATGCTCATTGCTAGTGGCGTAACTGACAGGTTGGAGTAAGAACAACTCCTAAGGAACCTCAAGCGTTTGAGGCCCAGAAGGGGTTCCCAGAGAAGTTATCAAGAGGCAAATGTTTTGAATTATTTTGAGGGAAATTTAGGATGGGGCCCCAATCCTACTCAATTCCAAAAGGTCACGAGTGTCTCTGCTATGTCCCTGCACTATCATCTTATTGTTTGTAGAGTGTTGTCAATTCTTAACTGAATTTATATAAGGAAACAAAAGGATTGGTGTAACATGTTCTCCAATGAAGATTGCCCAGTATCCCACACAAACAATACTCTAGAGCAGAGTTCCCAAACTTTTTTCAACGCGGATCCCTTTTTGGTTCAGAAAACTTTCTCGGGAACCCCAAATTCTAATAATTATAAACGTCCATAATATAAATATTTTTATATGCCTTCATAAATAGTATGTACGTTTAAAAGCAATTAAAAGGCAATACTATTGAAATGTGTGTTTTTTGAATAAAGTTTAAAACTAAAAGATTTTACTTTCCATATTTCCAACAAGCACATAACACATAAAACAGAAATACTAGCAATTTTAACACAGAGTTTATTTTGTAATCATCATGTAACTATTCATGTAATCATGCACTAAAAAGATCATATAATTACAATAATTTTGTGGTGCTTAATGAGAATGATGTTTTTGTTTCATATCATCAAACAATGTTTTAATGCTTGGCTTAATAGTTGAGAGTTTGATTCTTAAGTCAGTAGCAGCATTAAGTCTACTTCGGTATTTAGTTTTTATGGCAGTATAAAAGGAAAATCCAGCTTCACATAAGTAGGTAGTGGAAAATGGCAATGTGTGAGGCTCTTGTTTTGCAATAGCAGGAAATTCGGGAACCAGATAGCTCCAAAAACTGACTAGTGATTCATCCTCGAATCTTTGCTTCAATGAAGAGTCTGATGTTACTTCAATAAGGCTTTCATAGTCTGATACAGAAATGTTGGCTGGTTTTTCTGTCACTTGAAATGGATTATTGATCCAACTGTTATTAGTCCTGTCTTCTGAGAAGTACCTGACAAAGTTTTCCTGTAACTTTTGTAGATGCTCAGTTATTTCTTGATGAAAGTTTTCATGCAGTCTATCATTAATTTCAACAAGATAATCATGTAATGTTGAAAAACACTCCGTATTACTGCTCTCGATGCAGGAATGCCAAAACTGCACTTTGCGAAATATAGCTCTGATTTTATCATGAGCTTTAAACACTGTGACGTCCTTTCCCTGTAGTGACAAATTCAATTCATTTAGTTTAGCAAAGATGTCGGCCAGATATGCGAGTCTCTGCAGCCAAGCTGAATCTAATAAATGGCTAGATAGTGAAAACTTCTCTGTGTTGAGGAAAACAGATAGCTCCTTTCCCAATTCAAATAATCGAAGAACGACTTTGCCGCGTGACAGCCATCTTACTTCAGTGTGCAACAGTAAAGCTGTATGGTGACTACCCAATTCATTATACAAGATTTTGAACAATCGTGATTGTAGAGGTCGCGTTTTAACAAAGTTAACAATTTTCACTGCATCATCCAAAACCAGCTTTAAAGGGAGAGGAATATTTCTAGCTACAAGTGCCTGTCTGTGAAGAATACAGTGACTACTGGTACATCCCAGTTCAACACTCTTTATTCGTGTCACTGCTCCAGAGAATTTTCCGACCATAGCCTTAGCACCATCGGTGCAAACATCAGTACATTTATGCCAAGAAATGTTGTGCTTCTTGATGTAATCGTCAAGCAAGTTAAAAATCTCTTTTCCGCTAGCATGACTCTCCAATGATTTACATAGAATTAAATCTTCTTCAACTGTTGCATTTAGTATATAACGCACAAACACCAGCAAAATAGATACACCCTCTACATCTGTGGAATCATCGAGTTGTAGTGAAAAGGCGTCACAGGAGCGTAAACGTGAGATCAATTCTTCCTCAATACTGTTGGCAATTGCTTGAATACGTCGTTGCACAGTATTGTTTGACAAAGGAATTACATCAATTTTTTTCGCACTTTCATCATCCAGTATACATCGCACCATCTCCTGGCACACGGCTTTATTAAAGTTTCAGCTATTGTGTGTGCTTTCCCAGTCTGAGCTATGCGATAGCTTACCTGGAATGATGCTTCTGCTGCATTTTCAGTGTTTCCTTTCATAATCTTTGCCATTACCGCCTGGCTACTTTTGAGCGTATCCAACTTCCTTTGAAAGAAAGTTATATCTTTTCCTTCGTACTCGGGATGCACAGTTTTCAACTGTCTCGAGAGTTTCGCAGGTGCTAGACACGTATTTGACAATATTTTGTGGCACACAATGCATTGCACTTTTGGCTCCAAATTATCACCAAATTGAATAAATCCATAAGCGAGATAGCTTTCAAAATACCTCCGTTTCTTTCCGGTTGTCACATTCAATTTGCTTGGTCCAGGAGCTTCCAATTGTACACCTTCTACTGCATTTTTTGTCATAGCTTCTTGTTGCTGATTCACATCATGTGACTCAGTTGTCTCACTTTCTTGCGATGAGCAAGCCTTATCGTGTAAAAAACCCTCTTTCAGCCAACGATCCATGATAATTGGGGTTATGGAATTTATAAACTGAAAATCACCCGAATGTAAACACACAAATGTTGCGCTAACGAGTCTCGCAGAAAATATAGTTAGGTGGTATGTACACGCGTGCGCAACTTTATTTTTCTCTCGCCCACAGTCCTCTCATTGGCACACTTGCATCAATCGAAGTCGTCTTTGCACGCGTATTCGGTGTGCACGCGGTGGCAGTGAATCAGACTGCGGCAAAGGCTTTAAATAAACCTAAACTAGAAACGTAGAACTGTTAAGCACACACAAGATGCAATCATCTATCGAGGTCGTTGTGCGCACGCTGAGCGTCATGAGATTATGGATTCCCCGTGTCGACCAATCAGAGATAAGGGAAAATAAGTTGTGCACAGAATATCATAATGAGTGATTTAGGTATAAATATGCATTTTAATGTTTTTTCCTGAAGTTTTTCGCGGAACCCCAGAATGTCTGTTGTGGTACCCCTAGGTTCCGCGGAACCCACTTTGGGAACCTCTGCTCTAGAGTTCTTGTTTTCCAGAAAGGCAATCCTTTCTAATTCAAAACTGGGAGAGAGCCAATTCTCTCTGCCCTATATGCGCACCCATGACATAAAATGAAAAGGACTAACAATTCTCGTCTGATGAAGAGCAGCGTTCTTCAAGTCCAAAACAGGGGGAGCTATTTCTCTCCCCTATATGCGCACCCATGGCATGAAAAGAAATAAAATTTTGATCTGACAAATAAGCATCCTTCTTCAAGCTCTAATTTCATATACCACATAATTTAACTTCATTTCTAACAAAATGATGATTTTGATCCCTTAACGTACGAGGGCTGCTCATTTACGGATCAGATTAGTTGTGGGTGTATGGCGTTTAGCAGGGTCTTTCCGTTTCTTTCCGTGTGTTTTTTTCTGTGTATTTATGCAATGGCCTCGGGGTAGACATTTAATATTGCTCCCCCAGGCATCGTTCTTATAGAAAAGTAGTTTCGAATAGTGAATTTGTGTGAGGCATGAACAAACATTAACAATTTATTTCATCATAATTCTCAAGAAACTATAATTCTCTAATATCATAAGTCTAAATTATATCTGATTTGGATTCGAGGCTACAATTTGAACAGGAATGTCCCATGTCATGCTCTCGATTTTGATGCTTTTTGGCACAATATGGTCCCTTAACTCCCTCCGAAGTCTATTTTCTAATAAATTGTTAGCTGTACCCCCGTTGTCTCTCTCATCAGTGCTGACCAAGTCGCTTCGAACTGACGTCATAACCTCGCAATGCAGCCGCCACCGGACTGAGACTATGGGCAAAGAACATAATAGCATTAGAAATTAAAAGGGCTAATTTCATTATAAATATAAATACGTTTGTTCTGGGATGCAATTCAGCTATGAAATGCAACTGTTCTTCAATTCTTCCAGCCAAATAAAAATACCATCTCCAATACACTTACAATGTACATATACATATCGTAATTTGATATACATTTTTTTTTATAAGAAAAAAGTCTATAAGAAAATGAGGCTCAAATGGTCAAAAGCTGAAGAAAATCTTGAGAAAATCACGAGGCTCAATTCCCAAAATTTAGTGTTTCTATGTTTCCAAACATCGATATTTCGTCATTATTGCATTCAGGATGTTAAAGATGGAATTCAAATTCAAGTATACAATATTAATAACGAAAGTGTAAACCATTTTAGTCATTTTATTTCAGAAGAAGAAATTAAAAATTTAAGAAAATCGCAGGCTCAATGTTGGGAAAAGTTAATAGAATTGAGGCTCCGGCAAAATTACGGTTTTCTTAAAAAAACGACGTGTACACAAAGAGATGATGAAAGTAATATATGGACTAAATAATCTGTTTTCCCTGACTTGAATAAAAATTATACAAAATTCCCTGACTATTCCAGGTTTTCCTGGAATATTCCTGGTTTTTCCGACAAACCTTTTTATAAAGAGTGTATTGACAACTATCTTCACTGAACTTTGCAAATTGTGGAATAAGTAAACAAGGAAGAAGCCTGCACACTCATGTAATCAATGCATTGGGAGAATTAAATAAAAGAAAGATATAGTGTGTTGAATATTAAAGAATATTCTCAAGGGTAGGCTATGACAAACAACACAACAATAGGAATAACAAGCAGCTGTTTGTTGGTCCCGGTGCTGGGCTACCCCAGCCATGAAAGGGAATGCATTGGTATTAGCATGCTCATTGGCGCTGAATTGATAGTAACTGCCTTCACTATTATAGCAAATGCCATCGCACTATGGACTTTTGCCAAGGTACGATCACTGCAAACGCCCTCAAACACTCTGATCGCTGCTATATCTTCCAGTGACTTAATGATTGGCCTAGTCAGTCATCCTATGTTCATTAAAATACTAATGTACCTTCAGCTATTAAGAGAGCCATCGAGCAAGCAGATGCTGGTACTAAAGGGGTTAAGATCAGTATGAAGTGTGTTGTATCTCCTCACCGTTCTCTACATAACCCTGGACAGATATGCAGTTGTATGTATTCCATTTATATATGACCGACATGCAACAGCAAAGTTTACAGCATGATCGTAGCACTGACGTGGGTGCTCCAAATATTGCTTACGATTACATCTTCCAATTTTTATGTTATGTATTATGGCACTGTGACAATAATCGCATTTGCAGTGATATTTCATTGATACATAAGACTATACTTGGTTATTGCTCAAAAGGAATGAGCCATTTTGCCTTATTGGTACAATTCGAGATGCTCGCAATGAAGAAATTCATCGGAAGAGAGAGGAACGAAGAAAATTTCACTCTATAGTGATTGTTCTTGCTGATTTCACGATAAGCTACTTACCACCCTTGGTCGTCACAATAGTTGTCTACAGGAGTGCAATGGCGCAAAATTCTGCAACCTGCCTTTCAATACGGCGGTGATGTTCTTGTGGTCGATATTCTGTTCGAATCTTTCAAGCATGTGCAATCCTATTGTCTACTGAATCTTCATGAAACCAATAAGGAAAGTTGATTTGCAGATCCTTTGCAAGCGTAAAAATATGGTAGTCCCTTTTAAAGTAGAAAGTACGATAGGAAAACAAATGCAGGAGAAGGAAGGTACAAACTGAGGTATTAAAGAGAAGATAACGGAGCCTCTAAGAGTCTTATAATAGAGGTTCGGTTAACCAGGCAGCCGCTACCACTTGAAATTAAGAAGGGCATCTTCCCACAAGCATTTAAAGTGAAAAAGAATTAGGATTTTCTTATATTACTTCTATTTTCTATTTATTGTAAATTTCTTTTGTATATAAGTGTATGTTTATTTTTGAAATTCTTTTAGTATTATTTCTTAATAATTGCATTTTACTAAAATGCATTTTACTGTTGCATTTTATTCTGAGTATAATTTAAAGTAAATGGATGTCCCTTGCAAACCAGCTACTGTTGAAAGGCAACCCACCCAAAATTATATGAAAATGAAAAATGACAATAAAAGTCTCTGCTTTACAATCCAATGCTGCTAAAAAGCAACTTGCTATCATGTGACAAGTGGGCTAGCCCGGCAATCCGGGATCGCGCTTTCTTCAGCCGAGATTCCGGCTAAGTGCTCTGTGATTTTCTCATATGATAGCTCCAGTCCAATTTTTCGGAGGTAGGTTTAATGCATTTTTCATCAATTTTTCTGTCATTCAAGAATTCTTGAGACTTCACACGACCAATAACCTGAAACGATGCTTGCTAAAACATTCAAATCGCAGAGAACTGATTATAGGTCTGTAAAGAGGTCTGGACCGGTTAGCCCAGCTTGTGTGATAACGCCTTAAGAAAGAATCCAACTCTAAGTTAGGTGCAGAGCTGAAGATAAATGTCTTCTCTAACAAGCACTCCCCTACGTACAATAGTATACGGGACTATCTTTACTTTATCAACTGACTAGCTATGACTAGATAAAATTCTATTATGAATCTTCTATAAGGGACTTTTCATTATTTAAAGAAGAGGGGTTGGTATCGAAGAGAAATGATTTCTCGTTAACAAAATCATCTTACCCAGTCCTGAGGTTGTATTACAAAGTATGGGCAAAGCCTTAACTTATTAGAAAACGTCTTTCACCTTTCACCCAACCAATTTCTCGTCTGTACCATTAGCATTAACTGTTGCGTAGTATAATTAAAATGAAAGCGAGCTGTTGTTTTAAGCTGGAAACCCTTATGTATAATACAAGTAGATTAGCCTGGTATTGAGAGCAGAAACTGTCGAGTATTTGTCAAGGAGATAGATCTGCCAGGCTGTGAATTCGTGTGACCTCCTATTAAATAATGGGGGAGGGGTGTAAAGCAGTAATTTACCGACAGATGCTGATAAAGATCTGAATTTATCGACAGAGAATTCAATTTCTCGACAGAAGCGGATTTTTAGCAAGAGTTCCTTATTTTTACGGGATTTGCTGATGCAAGCAAGGGCGTTTTCAACACTCTTTTGACAATTTTTTGGCAAAAAATGGAGTCATTTATCAGTGGCAGTCATTGAATGCAAATTTACTGATGAAATGACCGAAGATTGCGGGATCTCTGATTAAATGAACCTTCTGAGTATTGGCCAGCTTTCTGGGTTCTGAGGAATACTTTACCCATCACTTGCCCCTCCTTGCAATATCCACGGTGGATTGAGAAATGTGATGATGTGGCAATCATCAGTCTTCTCTTGGGTTGAGCATAAGCGGGGGTCCTTATAAGGGGGAGGACGCTAGAAAATTCCTCATGATGAAATAAGCAGCAGGTGGGAATAAGCGGGGAATTGGAAGTTTGGGCATATTATGTACCCAACAGTATTAATACAAAAATGTCAATAAGCATCACTACAAGCAATTGCTTTCCGGAACACTGCCTCATACATATCTCATTCATAAACAAGACAACTCAGTCACAGCACCAACTTTCTTGCAAATTTCTTCTAGAAAAATTGAAAATTTATTAAGCGGGCGGCCCTAATGAGAGCGGAGGGAGTTCGAAACTTTTGTTTGAAAAAGTAAGCGGGGGAGGCGCTTATTCGGGAACTAAGAACATGACGCCAAATGTAACTACTACAAGACCTTTTTGCAAAAACAAATATATAGGTATTACCATGTGGCGAAAACGACTGATGATGTCAGTAGATCACCAAAATGATTTTATTAAATAGGCTAGTACCTACGCATGTACAGACCTTAAGGTGAAATTTAAGTATGAAATTGCAAATGATAATTGTCCATGCCACCAGTAATAACTGCAATCGGACACATAGTAACGGTTGTTTATTAACGTTTTGCAAGATCAGGTGGCAAACAATGGTGATAAGATAACAAGAAGTAATATGGGAAAGACAAACGTTCCTAGGCATGCAATGTCGGAAGTAATAGTAGACCAATTGTAATTAGTCACTTGTAATTAACACAGAAGCTATTTGCTACAATATAGCAGTTACGTTGATAAATGTAACAAACAGCTGTTCAGTCTTTTCTCACAAACGTTTGCGGCTACTAACATTGGTGCAAAAGTAGTGGCGTAGCATGATGTATGGTGCTAATTTACAATGTTCGATATAGATTTTCATCAATAGTACTGAGGTGTGCTGAAGTAGGAGATTTGGGGTGTGTCATATCCCCACTACTTGAAGAAACCGCCGCTGGTTCTTTAGCTTGTCGCTAAATGCTGGCGTTCTCACCAAATTTTGTCGGTAACTATGGGACATGTAGTTCCCTGTCGAAAACTTGTTTGTCACAACACCAAATTTGAAAATTTGTTTGTCAGGACATTTAAAGTCGTTTTATCATCATCTTCCTGTGTTATAGATTGAGCAATAAAGAGGTAAACAAAAAATAGTTACAGTATACATGTTTCTTTCAAACACGTCTATTTATCCATAGTTTTTGCAGCTCCTTTACTGCCTTCCAATTCAGTGCTAGCACGAATGGGGAGGGTGTTGTTACGCAAAAGCGGGCAGACGTGGACAGAGGGAGGGAGAAGATTGAAAACCAGAAAGAAGTGGCGGACATCCTTCATAGATGACTCCTATTCACTTTGTTCAAGGTTGCAGGATGGCAATATCAATTCCCTGTCATTAAGATAGTACTTCTCGCATCCCTTGTAATAACATCTCACATCCATGATGGGGAGCCCTTGCACAAAAGCGAAGGTTTGGTCCTAAATTAACTTTACAAGGCCTTCATTTTAGGCAAAAGCAACAGAGCTGTTACAATTAAGTCTAAACTGGGGGGCACAGAAGGGGCAGATGTCCCCTCTCTTTTCTTCCATGAAGGGGAAGGGGTAAGAAGTGTCCTTGTTAACAAACTCCTTCTCAGATGGCTAATACATTTGCTTATCTCGCTATGTCACTATACGAAGAGTGCCTTCAATTCCATGTTCATTTGCATCCCTCCTATCTTGTGGAAGGAAATTTTCCGACTTGATATGCAGTTTGGTTGAAGAAGACTTGCCTGGGGGAAAGCCCCCAGACCCCCACTTCAACAAGTATTAACTATGAAAACAATACACATTATACTTCCAGAAGAGAAACTGAAGACCAAAATGTACTCCTGTCGAGGGGCATACATGTAGATTGATGCACACACAGCGGACGTCCTGCCCTCCTGGTTATGCGCAAGCGCCCCGGACTAGCCTTAACCTAATTTGGTTAAGCTATGGTCAGATTCCTACTTGAATCCAACACTGTTTGATATTGCTAAAGGACATGTAAAAGTGAAAAATGCGAAAGCACCTTACTTTTCTATTGACTATTACAACTTTCTATCCTTTAAGTGCTCATAAATTCGAAAGAAATTGCTAATTAACTTTTACTGTCAAATACGTCAACATGAAGCCCACTAAAAGCCTAGAAAAGATGCTTTCAGCCAACGAATTTATAATTTATCACCCTAATGTAGTCTCTCTTTCTCACCTAAGTGGGCTTTAATTGCATTACAGCCCGATCTAAAGACCATAAATTTGAGAATAGAGCAAGTACCAGGTTTCACCATGCCTTTGCATAGAGAATAGATTAACTGTTATCATCAACATACAATAATACTTGGGCAAGGAAAACGTTAAAATTGGCGCAATATGAAAGTTATATAGAGAGCAACTATAAGCATACATTCCATGTGCTACAGAATTTCACAAAGGACATATTGCACTTTGAATCTTTAATAAAATTCTTTAAAGTAAGCGATGACAAACAGTACACCAACAGAGACAACAGTTAGCTGTTCATTGACTTCGTTGCTGGGTGAGCACAAAAATGCCAAATCATTGCTTGGCATAACCGTCCTCATCGGTGCTGAATTCATACCAACTATCTTCACAATTGCTGCAAACGCTACCATACTATGGACAATTGCCAGAACAGCATCATTGCGAACGCCTTCGAACACGCTTCTTGCTGCTTTATGCTCTAGCGACTTATGTATTGGTCTTATTACTCATCCTATGTTCATTGCAATGCTAATTTATCTGCAGCTATTGCGAGAACCATCAAGCGCGCAGTTACTAGTGCTTAAATGGTCTGGTAGAATATCAAGTAGCATATCATTGCTTACCGTTTTCTTCATAACTCTGGATAGGTATGTGGCTATATGCTGTCCATTCCTTTATGAGCGGCAAGCAACAGTTAAAAAGCATATCATCACAGTAGCACTAACATGGGTATTCAACATAGTAATCATAATTCTAAGCAAAGCTGCCTACACTATGTATTACGGCACTGTCACAGTCATCGCATTTGGAGTGATAATATATTGCTATGTAAGAATACACTTGGTTATTGTGCAAAAAGAGAAAGCCATGTTTGCAATTGGTACCATTGGAGATGCTGACAGGGACGCAATTCGCAACAACAGAGAGGAACGACGAAAGTCATACACAATAATTATTCTTTTGGCTGTTTTTACCATGAGCTACTTACCAACCTTGGCTGTTGCACTCACTGTCTACGGCAAGTACAATGGGGCTCGCGTTTGCAACTTGCCTCCTAATATGGCTGTAGCATTCATGTGGTCGTTATTCTTTTTGACTCTGTCAAGCATGTTGAATCCTATTGTGTACTGTATCTTTATAAAGCAAATAAGGAAAGCTGCTTTGAGACTCTTTTGCAAATGCAAAAATGTGGTAGCTCCTTTCTAAGTAGCAAATACGATAGGAAGGAAGCTGGTTATGTAGGGAAATAAAAGGTGAAGGTATATAGAGGAAGAATGAAAGCTTTCATATATGGTGGTAGCAATGGCATTGAAATATTAAGAAGAGAGATACAGGACATGTTGGGCTGTCAAGTTACAGAGATACCCCACTGGCTTTTATCCGTCAACTGTAAACTTAACGCTAGAGTTACACTTAGCATTGCATTGTCTTTCCCATTCACCACCTGGCCATTGTGTAGTTATTCCTTTGTTATGAAAGAGATAATAGACTTCTTTTAAAGCACATCGGAGTGATTTCGAACTTGGCACACCTGGTTGGTAGTCGGAAATATAGACTATTCAACTATCGTCGTATGATAGCCGATTCACAATTTAGTTTTTTTGTGCGAGCTGATTTAGCGCCCAAAACCAGAGGATGACATGATTTTTTCTACGCATAGTTCGCCAGAAAGTTTTGAGAGGTTTTAGAGTCGGCATAAAGAGGTAGAATTCAGATAAAGAACGTGAAAGGAGTAGTGTGAGAAACTTCTACATTCGTGGCATAGTAGGAATTTTGAAGATACTACTGTATTGTATATAGAAGGATCTAGTAACCTATTGAATGTATTTTTCATGGGTAAATTACAAGCAGAAAAGTACTGCCTATGTCGAATATAGACTACAAGTGTTTTAGCTCCATTGAACACAAGACAAGACAACGAAAGGTGAATTTGTGATATGAAACTGCATATGATAATTGTCAATGTCACCAGTCACAGCTGTAATTGGATGCATCATGAAAACTGTAAGTTAATGCTGTGACAGGATAGATGCCAAATGATGGCAAGAGATTGTCAGATGCAGACCCATAGCCATGGTGTGGCATGGGTTGGCAAATGACACCCCTGCGGAACAGGTTTTCTGCGTTTTACGATCCCTGGAAATTTATTCGCAATTTTTTATTGCATCTTTACTATTTAGCTAAAGAGAGATGTCGTGAAATCTTTGTTGAGCTCAACGAAGGCATTTGTAACATTTTAGAAAGTTCAATGTTTTTTTGCACACATATTATCTATATGATAGAAATAACGTAAAGTGCGGAATAAGTTCTCAGGTTTTGCATCACATGATTCCTCCAGGATAATTTTGCCTCTCCTGAAACACAGGCCTGCCTAAGGGCTTGGTGAGATGTAACAAAGAAAAGAAACAGCGTGCTAAGGCATGATGTGTCGAAAGTAATTGTATGGAAAATGCAATCTATCGCTTGGAATAAACGCACAAGTTAAGTGATAAAATATTGCTGACAACAACTATTTTAACAAATGTAGCAATGCAGTTACAGGGTCCGACAAAATGTTTGCTGATTGCATGGCAGTATTGTCTGTCTGCACTTCCTACATAGATAAATTTACTGGCTTCCTTTATATCACTTATAATGAAAAGTATTTATATAATTCATCTTTTATTTATGTATGCTGATAGGAGTTAGTGGATAGACATTACAGAGATTAAAATGAAATAAATGGTTGGAGTGAGCTGCTTGCAAGGCTTGAAAATGTCTACGGGTGGTGCCCGTGGCGCTCACATCTTTGTCGGCGTGCCCTGAAGAGCTGAACAAATCTGCCAGTGATAAATGTGAAAGAACATTGCTAGTATTATCAAAAAGGACAGCAGTGTATTTACTGAAGTGGAGACTGCTAAATAGTCGATAGAATGCATGGATCTCGAGCTCCTGTCCTCCACAACGTTAAGTCTTTGCGAACCCAAAACAATAGGGAAACTATTGCTTTGAAACACGCCCACCAACGAATTAAATTAGGTTGGATCTCAAAGGTATATGCAGATAATAAGTAAAGAGCAGTCTATTAGGCCATAATCACTCGCTTCCTAGCTGTTAGTTTCCAAATCTCAAACTGGCAAACTTGGAGTGGCATTCATTAAGTATCTTAGGGGAAAATTGCGTATGGTACCACTAGAAATCAAAGAGTGGTGTGGTCTAAGCCAAGATAAAGCTGTGATAGAGAGATAGAAAAGAGAAGATGCTAACTACGGAAAATACAGAGGAGAAGGTGGTAATTGCAAAGATGAAAAGAGAAGAATAGAACCGCAATTTTAGAAAGCAGAGTAGTATAATATTTAATGATGTAAAAGCAGAAGGATGTAGCTGTTACAAGATAGAAAAGAGAATATAAATAATATAAATGCACCTTGTACAGCAGCAAAGTTGATATGGTTGGAAATTTTCTAATGATATTTGGGAGTTATTGTAAATAGGTTTTGCTGCGTTTTAGTATTTCAATTTTTGTACAAAAAAGCTTTCTAAGTATGACAGTTCTGGAGAATTAACTTCCATAAAATTTTGTTCATAACTTAACAATGCAATTTATTTTTTATTTAGTGCTATACAGAATCCAAATGTGATTGTTCAGAGCAAATATGATTACAGATAGCATTACACAGATGAATAATCACATTAATTTTGTACAGATCTTGTAATTATCATTCAACTGTAACATGTTTTTCATCAATGAAGATTTGAATATAACCTTTGATTTTCAGGCGTAGTTGCACATAGGATATTTAAAACTACTTTAAGATTAATCTAAGTCTCAACACCGAAAAAATTCGAGAATATCAAAGCTCAGAAAAAATTAGGTATTCTTATAAAAGGAGAAATGCGTACCTTCATCAGAAGAGAGAACTCAATTGCCAATAGATGAAAGGTCTTCACTGATCTCTGAACGTTGCACTAAGGGCCAGTTCATGTAGCTTTTTGCTTAGCTTCCTACTGTGGAAATCCATATCATATTGAAATTGGTTGCATAGCAATGACGTCATCAGTTTCATTAACTTATTAATTTGATATTAATTATTAATAATTATTAATTTATATTATTATTTATTGTTATTGTTAGACCATTGCATTGTATTAGTTTGTATTAGATTTATTGTATCATTGTATTAGATTGATTATTATTGTATTAGATTGTAGTTGTATTAGTTGTATAGTATTATTAATAGTTGTATTAGTTGTATTTCATACATTTTTGTGCTACAAGTGACAGAGCATAGAGCTTGCTACTAATATTTTGACATAGATTGCTTACATGTTGCTCAAATGTGAGCTTGCTGTGTAGAATCACTGCTAACAACTTGTCGACATTTTTTTTAGTGATGATTGAAGTGTTAATTCTAACCTAAACAGAATCGTTGTTTATGTAGCATCAGTAGTGCTAGTTCATGTTGCATTATTATTATTATTATTATAAAAGATATCGCACATTGTTCTAATCAATGGATAAGTTTTCTATAGGCTTGACGTCAACAAGACTGGTCAAACCTC
>OLMO02000294.1:10493440-10512569 GCA_900291935.2 Cassiopea xamachana
AATTTTTACCATCACTCGATTATTCGGTACCATAGAGTATGTAAGCTATCAGTCTTAAACTAACACCAGTAAATCCAATTTCTTCTGTCATGAAATCCAAATATTGAACAAAGATATTGACAAAAATATGCCGAGCAAATTTTAGATGTTATTTTTCTAGTTAAAAAGTGAACCAGGTTACACAAGCTACACGCCTTTTTTTCTTAAGAAACATGTCTATAAGAAACATGACGCTGAGATTAGGCAAAAATTAAGAAACATTTAAGAAACATAGGCAGACTAAGTTTCAAATAATCACTTGCAAAAACTGCTTTTAGTAGTAAATATTTGATCAAACTGGCAAGAAAATAGAATGAACATACATTACATGCCTCAAAAAACCTGACCATCCTTTTTCTTACATCACAATTGCCTGATCTGAATTGCTATTGTCTTTGGAAGTTTTTAAATTTAAGAAACACATAAGAAAAATTTAAGGCTGGATTTGACGAAATATTAAGAAACATCCAGGCTGAAGCCAAAGGGCTCATTTCTCATTATTTATTAATAGAGAAAAGTCAGAAACTATTATCAGATATATTAGGTCACACTTAAATGTAGCAGATGCTACAATAAAAATAATGGTTCTTTTATTTCAATGATAACAGCATAATAAATCTTTAATCGTCATACCTTCATGCATTTCACAGCTGCATCAGTAAAGTCAAAAGATCCTTGTAAATCTTCCCCAATACGAAAATACGATTTTGACAAACTAAATTTTCCGGCACAGCCTTGGCTACATGAGATGTTATAGACATCTTAAAAATAAGAATGATTGGCTATAGTTTTCATCTTAAATCTTCAAGAATCAAGGAGAAAGCTATTCACTGCAGTGTTGAACTGTACATTCAAAAAAGTAAGAGTTTACACAGCTTATTTGATTTCAGTTGTAGCATATAAAGGTCTGAAAAGGATTCTACTACATTTCAAAAAGGGCATTTTTACTCCCCTTCTCTCCCTAGTTAAAGACAGAAGGGGCGCTTGCTCCCATCTGCTCCCCCTCTCTGGCGTCTCTGGATAAGTATCTCACAAATTTCCAAAGCTCAAGAAAGGGTATACAATGTCTGCCAAAAGTCTTGGAACACTTCCTGTGATCTGTGCTATAGACGGAACTACAAAACACCCTCCCCTTTAAAATAATGTTGTTTGATGGGCACATGATTAGCACGATTGGGATAAGTGATGATTTTCCAAATGCTAAGGGCCCTGGATACAGATTTAACATTGTTTGAGAGGGGAAGGGGATTTACCATCTCGTTAACGCCTCGGAAATAGCAAGGGGGTAGAAAATTCTCAAAACTGTAAGGAAGTTTCAAGTACTTTTGGCAGACATTGTAGCATTAAAAGTCTCAAAATTTGAGTAAAGATATAGCCCTTCCTCTAAAAATCAAAATTTTGAATATCTTATTTATAAAAAATTATGTGTAGCCATGAGTACAAAGAGCCTGAGCAATTGTTTTAGTGCTAAATATTGCTATGACTCTTTTCAAGTCTTCATTGTATTGAAACTTTCGTTCTCTTCAAGCAAAATCATGAATAGAATGAGATTAGTGGTCATATAAAAAAAGCTGAAAAAAGTTGCATTTTTATCTTGCTGATTAATACAATGCAGTTTTACTTTCTAACGCTACTTGATCTAAGAACCCTGCGTGTATGCATGCATGTGTACACGTGTGTCGTAGGAGTGCAGGTCCAAGTTTCAAAGGAAGCCAGTTGGTTTGCAACAGTACAATACATCAATGACAACCCTGATACGTTGCCTTGCTACTATTTTGCACAGAAATTAAATTTCTTAAAATATTATTCTTATTAAAGATAAGGAAAGCCCTTGAACTGAGTAATACTTGTATGATGCATTTAAGTACTTACTTTTATTTCTTTGTGAAGTAAGAAAAGTCAAACGGTCTACTAAAACATCGCAGAGAGAATGATCTTCACTCTCAATGTCATCTAGGAATGGATTCCTTGAACTACATGTTGCAGTGAGCTCTTGTTTGTCCACAAGAAGTCCTTCAGAGGAGAAATAACGAGCGTTTTCAGACATAACACAAGAGGACACAAAATTCCTCCATAGAAGAATAACTCGTGGGCGATTTAAACAATACTAAATTAAAGCAGGAGTGGATAACATATAAGAATTGAAAGAATTAGTGGTTATTATATATAGAAAATGGAAAACAAAGTTCTTAAAAACAAATAAACAAGCAATAAATATAAATATATATATATATATATATTATAAATAAATACTAAATATAACATGTGTATAATGTATATAATAACATAATGTAAGATAATTTAACATAATATAGCATAATATAATATGATATAATGTAATAAATATGTAATAAATTACACATATGCTTACCAGAAATGTGTCATGAAATTTGGCAAAAATGAGGATGGAATGAGGAACATCAGGATAAAATTAGGCAAAAACTAAGAGACATTTAAGAAACTATGGAATTTTATAAACTGGCCATTACATAATAATTTGAATTTGCTATCTTTGACATCACATGATTCACAGTTGCCTGATTTGTGTTATTACAATTGGAAGTTTTAAGAATATTAGGCACTGTGAAGAAACAGTTAAGGCTGGATTTGATGAAAACTAGGAAGCATCCAGGATGAAGTTAGAAAGTTTGTTTCTTATGTAAAAAATGTGAATAATATAATATAATGATACCCATTTTTTATATGAATAATATCTATAAGAAACATGAGGCAGAATTAGGTAAAATTAAGAAACATTTAAGAAACACAGGCAGGCTGAGTTTCAAATGATAACTTGAAAAAACTTTTTTTACAAGAAAATTTTTAATAAAATGAAAAAGAAAATAGCATGAAAAATCCCTTGCACGCCCAACAAAACCTGAGCAAGAATCTTCTTGCATCACAATAGCCTCATCTGGGTTGTTATTGTCACTGAAAGTCTTTAACTTTAAGAAATATTTTCAACAAACATTATGCAAACTGTACATATACTGTGTGCATCTGCATATACTAGACATGTGCTTGCATGCACATACAGTCAAATTCACATAGGTTGGATCAATTCAGACCTGGCAAAATAGTCTGACTTATGTGAAGTCCAACTTACACATAAGTCAGACATTTTCTGATTTACATGTAGTCAGGTATTTTCTGATGTAGCAGAGGACATAAAGAGTAAAAAGCTAAAGATTTTAATGACAGCTTCCACTTCAAAAACAACAGTTAAGCTAAGTTAAACAATAGGCAATAAAATTCAATTGAAATAATCATTTATTGATGAAACTTTCTGCTCTGGAAATGAATTACTCCTATTTGCAACCAGACTCAAGTTGATAGTGGAGGTTAGAAACATAATATGTATCATTCTGCACATTTTTCTCAACTCTGTTGACATCAAAATCAAAATCTTACTTACACAATGCTATATAAGATAAAAATGCTCCGACTTATGCAAATATCTGACTGATAAAATCTGACACATGCATAGAAAAGGTATAGGATTTGTAGCAATTGGACTGGGGCTGCACAAATTTGTCTGACTTGTAAGCAATCCCACTTATGCGACTCTGACTTATGTGAGTTTGACTGTATGCAGCACCAGCACTAAGTAACTAACCTTCAGTACTTAGAACTCTGAGTGGAAGCCTAATAAGTTTGGTAGGGCCTTTGATAGTTCCGATGCCAATTGTAATCTTATATGAAAACCTCAATGCATGTCCTTGATACGAAGGTGGAGCAGTAACAGGAATGTCATCAGAAAAATTGACTGCAATATGAAAACAATATTAAATGACTTAAGAAGCTGAAAATAGTACAAAAAATAAATTATATGTATGTGAAGACACCAGATCCATATCAGGGTAGAGGGTAGAACTTTGGAGAAAAGTGCTTGTAAAAATTAACAATACAGTGCATTGATGTCATGATATGATATCAGAATTCTAACTTGCAGATCATTTTTCACAGCGGTTGGTCTCAAACCATTAGCTTCGAATATTTCTTCATCATCCCAGTTCAGGACCCCTTTCTACACTTGCACATTCTATCCTACTGATTTCTAAAGGCTGAAAAACACAAACAGTTTAAACCGACAGTTTTGAAAGATTGCAGAAGAACTGATTTTGTAGTTTAGAAAAGACTGGTAACTTTGCATTTTTCAGTTCAAACTGTTCAGCCATTCTAAAAGTTGGATATGATCAATTTTCTTAACAAAACTGACTGCCAATCATCCTTGCAGCTGTTCATCCTCCTAATTCCTTCTATAAAAATACTACTCAATTAACTGGACAGACATTTAGCACAGATGTATGCTAGCGTTACTTTTGGTGCTATGGAACTTCTCATCAGAAGAACATGTTTGTGGGCATAGACACAGAATGCAAGGAACTTGGAATCTGCAGCCCCCCACCCCAGTAGGGTAGAAAATAATTTCATATGGGAATTTTCTTTCTAAACAATAATAGCAAGTTTTACAATTGCTCCCCTAATATTTTTGTTCTTTCAGAAACAAAATTTTTTTACTTGATTTTACCTCTGTTTTCCCCAGATCCTTGGGGCTTGGAGGGTGCTTCTAAGAGGACTTTAGTTCTCTTATGTTGTGCATGCCAGCTGATTTTTCAGACAAAGTTGATAGCAAATAATGTCAGTTTCAACTGATCAGTTTTAAAAGCTTGTGCAGTTAAACCTCAAGACTTGTTCATTTTTCATTTCATAGTAATGTGAAGGATAAACAAGATTCATAACTTAACAGATTGAATAAACATACTACAATATTCACATGAGACCATGTGTACTGATCACTCTCAACTTTACTCTATAAACAGACTAAGAAAAGATAAGAATTGGAAAATTGAACACTTGACTTTGTTGTGTGATTTCTTTGACAAGGAAATTTAGTTTTTCACAGTTTTAATTGCTGATAGCAGAAGGGGGTCAAGCTTAAGAGATGGCTGCAAGAAGATAGTATGAAAAAAGCATATAAACAGACAACATAAAAAGCTTAAGTGTGTATCAATTTATATGCATATGAGCAATTACATGGTGACTCCTGTCACAATCTCAACATTTGTTTGAGATGTTTAGCAAATTTTGTATGGCAATAGCCATATTATACATAACAATGATAGTATACTGGTAGCTCTGGAGCAGTATCAAAACTTGGCACAACGTTTTTTATTAAAATCTCATTCTGGTGCTTTGTGCACAGAAGAACATTTCTCTGACTCACATGACCTCATTTGTTACAAAAGTGATACCTTCCGTATGTCTTTTGATATTCCTGGGACTTTACTGAATAAATCCTGATGAATTCAATCCAAATAAGTTTCTAAGTTACTTCAGCAACATATAACAGAAAATTGAATCAAAACTGATTGCAGTTCTAGAGCAAGCATTAAAAAGCAAATTTGACTCACATGACATAAAAGTGTGATATATGTATAAATTAAATATGGAATGGCCCATATGTCTAAATTGAAACATGGTATCTGCATTTAAGAGCATGTTTGAGATACAAAACAGTGCAATTAATCATCAATGTTCTTGGAGCATGATATTTAGCACTACCATACCTGTCTTTGTTTTTCCTCTCTGTAATTTCAGATTACAAAATAAAATAACTGGCTTTGTGGACATGAAGCAATAACCAGTCTCTCCTATGAAAAGAATAGGACAATGTTTTTATATCTGCTTTGAGTATTTTTATATAGAAAAGGTGTTAAATGATAAATACAAAACATGAATCATGTCATGTCAAAGATAGTAATTTCAAATTATGATGTAATGGCCAGTTTATAAAATTCCATAGTCTTATTAAAATTAAATGTAGAACATATAAATATTTGAATATAAATCTATCAATAACTAGCATGATCAAAAACTACATCAAAACCAGCAAATTATATTCCAGTGGTTTTTTAAAATAATATATTATGTTATTATAAGTTCTAAAAACATAACACAGTCATAAATTAACTATGTAGAATTAAAACTAGGAAATATTCAAGGTACTTCCAAAAAGTTTTAAAAAGGAAGACTATGATACAAAGGAAAAGCTATAATACAAAGGGAGAAATATACTACAGAGGAGGAATGAAACACAAATTCCTGCGAATGATAGAATACTAAATATCAAATATCAAGTATCAACATTTTTTATAGTTGGTTTTGAATGCTAGTTAAAAACTAATTAATACCAACTATTTATTTACAATACTATTTTTACATTATTGGATTTAACATAGATAATTAAGAAAAAGATAGAGAACCCATAAAAGCAATAAAAAGACACTTTCTATGTGCAGATGTGGCATGTACAATTTTTGCCATCCCAGTGTCGTATTTCTTTTTTAAAATTTTTTGCGGAAGTTGTTAATGTTATCTCATCACTTAGTGCATTCCACAAAAGACTTCCTCTAAATGATAGGGATTTTTCCTCTAAAGATTAGTAAGTTTCAAGCCAGTTTGGAAAAGGGCAAATTTTAACTACTGGACCTCATAGCTTGGAAACTTTATTTGCACATAAGAAAAATATTCCAGTCCAGGAGATATTGAAAGTTTAAAAGTGCTAAAATACTTGAATTGATTTTTGATATTAGCCTACTGTGTATTCTGAAGTCTACTTACCACTAGTCGGTATGAAGCTGGTTACGTTTCCTGGAAACTGATGCTGCCCTTTGATGTTATTCACTGAATTAACTCTTGACTCATCTATATGGCATTGACAGTAGATTTGTGCACTGGCCCATGCAACCGTTA
Source organism: Cassiopea xamachana (assembly GCA_900291935.2). Lineage (NCBI taxonomy): Eukaryota > Metazoa > Cnidaria > Scyphozoa > Rhizostomeae > Cassiopeidae > Cassiopea > Cassiopea xamachana. The sequence goes on from OLMO02000294.1 coordinate 10,500,236, forward strand.
TATCCTCTGGGATAGACTGTGGGGAGCCGGAATCAATATGGTTATGTTCAATGCTCAGTTTGTCATCTCTGGTGCCGTGGTTATTGACTGGGTCCAAATATGTAAAAAGGATTTGACATTGTACAGTTTCACCGCTAAAAAATACAGATCGGTGCAGTATTTTTGCTTGAATTGCTACAGGCATTCTACAGTGACCTGCTAGCACTCAGCAATGGCCTCAGAAAGCATCAATACGATCTGGCTGGGCAGAAAAATTTGTAAACTTGCGGCATCAAAATGGCAATACTTGAACTCCACAATCCATATCACATAGGTAAACTTCAAGATTTAGTTCAACTTGTCCGTAAACCATGCAATAAATTTCCACATAACCCAACACTATCAGGATAAAAAAATTGTACAATCTGAAGAGACAGAAACTGTTGCCTTAGGCAGTTAACTTCATCATGAAGAAATACGACTATTCTCTAATATCAACCGAGTTAGAACAACGCAAATATACTGCAAATGACAAAATTCAAGAAATTTTGTAACTAATAGCACTTCTTTATCCGCTTGACAGTGCGTTGCCAGGCTGATCGCTTAGTTGACCTTTGGGGTCGTTACTTCTATCTGTCCGCCATGATGGTAAAAATGGTGTAGAAAACAAGGTAGTACCCAGTCCTTTTTTCCACACTTAAAAACACTGTCACTGTCACCTTGAGCCATCAAAAAATACTCTTTTTAACTTTTGAATACACGTTTTTTTTTATAAGAAAATCATTATTTTGCCTGAGCCTCAAGTTTCTTAACTTTTCAAGAAAATTGAGCCTGAGATTTTCTTAACTTTTTCTTAATTTTCAATGAAATAAACTGGCTAGATTGGTTTACACTATCGTTAATGATATTGTATACATGTATTTAAATTCCATCTTTAACATTTTGAATGCAGTAACGACGAAATACCGACTTTTTTACCTATAAAGACGCTTAGTTTTGGAAATTGAGCCTCGTGATTTTCTTACGATTTTCTTAAGATTTTGACGATTTGAGCCTCATTTTCTTATAAAATTTTTTCTTATAAAAAAACATGCATTTTCCTACATCGAAAGTGCGAATGTTAATTTTTCATCAGTATTATATCTCGAATACACCTAAGAATTCCACGTATCCATGAAACTTGAGCTTTGCATTATCCTTGAATTAGTCTTAAATTTCAGCTAATCTGAGCCCCCATATTCTTAAAAACATTATTCTTGCAAAGAAGTGTAGATATTTCATTGGCTGCTAATAGAACTTCTTCGAGTTCTTCATAACGATCACCATATTGACATCATACACCTCCATTTGCTTGCACAACAATGGATAGTATGATAGAGGCATAAGGCTCTCTTTATGATCGCAGTGTTGCATTTCTGGCGTCACCCATACATTTTTGTCAAGGCCTATGAAAACTACAAAGATTTACACAATAACAATGTGAGCACTAATTGTCGCTCAAAGTCCTCTTCAAGCAACGATTGGCTATGCCTCCCCAAATCTAACCCACTCCAGCATCTAGAGGTACAGATCACAGGCTCCTTTGCTCGCTTACCTTTGTAAGATAAAATGCAAAGTACAAGAACAAGAATGTTTTGAAAATCATGTTACAAGACACAACGCTCTTGAAAAATTTTGTAAAACCAGTAGCTAAAAGATGAATAGCAGATAGATAGGGGCGTCGTGGCACCTGTAAAGTAGGAGCGGCGCAAACTCAATGATTTTCCGATAAATTTCGGAACCTTTATCTTTACTGTTGTGAGATTCTCCGACATCTTGATGTAGCCGCCATCACTGGCGTTAGCAAAACTTGCGCTGGCAAGACGTGTTTGTAGGACTAAGGAAAGTGGTTTGTATTTTGATTATTGTACGTTTAACTAGTGTACTACTGTGTACGTTAACTAGTTGTTCTATTGTGAACGTTAATTTTTTTTGTTTACTTGTACATTGCTGTTGTACAAGAAGATATTAGTTTTAATTTATTATTACTACTGCTACGGAACTGTCTGTTACAGTTTGCAAGGTGGCGTTGGTGGTAACAAAGAGAAGTTGGAGGTTATCTTAGTTAATTATACTACTTTTATACAACATTTACCAACATGAAAAGTCCGAAAATTTTCCGACGAAGCATTAAAATGTCAGAAAATTCGACAATTTTGAACAATTGCGGCCATAGTTCCCCCCTGCCTCCCAGCTACGACGTCCCTGCTGATAAATATATGGAAATTCCATGCTGAGGTATGATTGAAATCGAAATTCCAATACAATCTATGAAGCAAAAAGCAAGAGACATTGAAGATTGGACCCTTCATTAACAGTCAGCAGTGTGTGTGAGGAAACTATGAAAGAAGGATGAGAATTCGCTGACAAGAGCACAATTCAAAATTATAATCTATAAGTATTTGTGCAAATTCGAGGAAGCTATTGCTTCAATATATGAACTTGTAAGCAAAAAGAGGCTTGTGTTTCTCACTTATCTCTACTTAGCGATTGGAACTGGGACGTTTCTGGAGGAATTTTTCATCAAAATGTGGAGGACAAATTTAACTCTAGTGCTGCGAAATAGAAACACAAATGAAATTTCCCAACAAGGTACTCATACACACATGAAAGGAACTTCTGTAGCATTAAGAGTGATAACATCATAAAATGCTATATTATTCTACTTCTTGGTGCTAATTTGACAGACATAGCTGCACATAATTTCGCTCCTTAATGTTTTGCATGTATGTAAGTGTGGTTAATGGGTGTTTGATTGCGCAGCAGTTCATGCGTCAATATTTCAAAAATATTACAAGATACTATGTAAAAACACATGACATTACGTGAATACTATGTTACATAATCAAAGCTAGTATGTATCATTAAAGGTGCGGGAAAAACTATAAAAAAAACTCAAGGCCAGTAGTAATATATGTGAATAAATTTTAAGAGAAAAATAATAAGTCGACGACACAATCATTGACACACATATACAATAAATCTTTGAATAAGCCCCCTAGGGGCTTATTTGCACAACCGGATCTTTGTGTGGTGGGTTATTAATAAACTATAGGAACTACAAAGATTTAAAATTAGAAGAATTTAGGAAAGATTTACGTCTGGAGATTAATAAACTACAGGCAAATAAAACTGATATCCTAAGCTACCGTCAATTTGAAGAAGCTTTCAATGAAGTGATAGACATGCTCCCATGAAGAAGAAATTTGTAAGAGCAAATCATGCACCGTTCATGAATAAGAGTCTACGTAAGGCAATAATGTTACGCTCAAAACCACGAAATCGTTACAATAAATCTAGAACATCTGAAAATTTAAATAGCTACCGTAAGTGGAGAAATATCTGCGTAAAGTTGTTAAATTCTGCTAAAAAGGATTACTATAACAATCTGAATATTAATCATATCACTGATAATAAGAAATTCTGGAAAACAGTAAAGCCAGCCTTCTCAGATAAACCTCATCAAAGCAAAAAGATTGTGCTGGTTGACAATGATGACATAATATCTAATGATGCTGATATTGCTGAAACAATTAATAAGTTTTTCGTTACGATAGCAGAATCACTCAGTATAAGAGAAACTCCTAACAAACCAGCTTCGACCGAGGGTTTATCTGACCCTGTTTTTGCAGCAATCAATAAGTTCTCTAATCACCCTAGTATTATAAAAATTAAAGACACCTGTCACCGTTCTGAATCCTTCTCATTTAGAACTTTTACCAGACAAGAAATCGAAATTGAGATCGCAAACCTAAACTCAAAAAAGGCAACAACCTTTAAAGATGTACCTCATAAACTTCTTAAAAACGTATCTGACAGATGCACTGACCATTTACTGGAAATATTTAATTACTGCATTGAAAATTCAATCTTTCCAACTGAACTCAAGTGTGCTGATGTCTCTGCACTGCATAAAAAGGGTGAGACAACTAAAAAGAATAATTACAGGCCAATTGGCATTTTACCCACAATATCAAAAGTACTTGAGACTCTGCGACAAGCAATTGTCTGCATACATAACAAATTATCTGTCCCCGTTCTATTGCGGTTTCAGAAAGGACTTTAGTACTCAACATGCTCTATCACGCCTACTAGAAAAATGGAAAATATCTCTCGATAGTGGATGGAAAATAGGAGCCATTTTTCTAGATTTATCCAAGGCGTTTGATTGTTTGAGGCATGATCTGTTAATAGCTAAATTGGAAGCATACGCATTGTGTCATTGTGCATTAACATTTATTTACAACTATTTACAAGGCAAACAACAAAGGGTAAATATCAATGGTTCCTTCAGCTCTTGGGAAGAAATAACTTTGGGTTTCCCACAGGGCTCTGTCCTTGGACCGATGTTCTTCAATATACTTATAAATGACCTCTTTCTTCAAATTGCGAAAGTTGACATCTGCAACTACGCGGATGACACCACACTATTTGCCTCTGACAGGGATATAAATAGGGTGATCTCCAGATTGGAAATTGGCTCAGCTGTGTCTAGCAAATGGTTCAATGACAACTATATGAAGCTCAATGAAGACTAATACCATCTAATAACTTTAGGCGCCAATCATGCAGATGCAATTTCAATCAAAATTGGAAGTTCAACTATACATGAAAGTAACCAGGAAAAACTACTTGGTGTTATAATCGACAACAAACTTACATTTGAGGATCATATACGTAACTTATGTAAAAAGGTTAGCAATAAACTATACGCACTTTCTCGTATCAGTCATTTACTAGACCAAGAAAAACTAAGGATTTTAAAGAGAGCTTTTATACATAGCCAGTTCCAATACTGCCCATTAGCATGGATGTTTCATAGAAGGAAACTTAATAATAATATTGATAAACTTCATAAGCGAGCACTAAGAAATACCTACAGAGACTAATACTCAAGCTTCGAATCCCTGTTAAAAAAAGATTCATCTACAGCTATCCAAGTCAAAAATATGAAAGTGATGTTAACTGAAATGCTTAAAACTAAAAATTATCAAAACCCCGATTTCATGAGGGAAGTTTTCCCATTGCGTAACAACTCCTATAATCTTAGATATAATAATGAACTCCTGCTGCCCAAAGTAAAAGCGGTTTCATATGGGATGGAAACTATACGTGTCAGAGGACCACAACTGTGGCAGACACTCCCTTCTCATATAAAAAGCTCCACTTCCCTGAAAGAAAAATCAGAAATTGGAATCCCTCTGATTGTCATTGCCGTCTGTGTAGACCCTATATACCATCGCTGGGTTTTTTTATAACTTACGTGTTTTCTTTAGTTCTGCTAGTGGTTTTATCATATTTATTGTGATCCGGTTTAGTAGTCTTAGAAGTTGGTTTTAGAAGTTGGCTTAGATTAGCTTCATTATATTTTATTGTAACATAGCTATGTTTAGCGCCAACGTTAAATAAAGTGATTATTGTTATATCATTATTATTATTCGAGGGGGAAGGCTTATTCAGGGGAACTTATTTCAAACTTGGCATTTTCTTCAAAGGTTGCCATATAAAAACAACATAATGTTCTTCACCAACAAAATGAAACAACTAAAAAAGGCTATTTTGCAAACAAAGTTTATGAGGCAATAACCAATTCTTCATTATGATCATAAAGGTCATGTTTCTTTCTGCTTTTTAGTCTTCAGTCAAATTAAGTAATACTGTATAGATGTTGTCCTGTGGAAAATAAGATATTGTCCCGCAATAATGCTTCCCTCGAATAAGGCCCCAAAGGGGCTTATTTGCAAAAATGATTTCTTATGTGGGGGCTGATTCGAGGATTTACGGGACATGCTTTAAGGCAAATCATGGAAGTGGATACGTATTGTAACAAGCTAGAGTACGTTGAAAGCAAATGGAACATAGTACTCTCAGGTGCCAAGTAAACGTGCTCCACCCGCTGATTAACTTTACGATTTTTTTCCAACCCCCCGAACTTTATTAGGACCCCCGGATATTAATTTCGAGGAAATTGACTCTCCTTACAAACCTTTCATTTCATTCCCTTCTTTGTTAGTACTATTTACGCTCAATTTTCGTGGCAAAATAGTGTACGGCTGTATATATTTTAGCTTTATGCTTTATGACAACCTGTTTTGTTCTTTCCGTCCTTGTATAATCATTTAAAGCCTTTTCTCAAATTCCAGCCCCCGTTTATTTTGACTCCCCGTTTATTAAATTTCGGAATTTTTTTCCAACTCCCCTGTCTACTAGGGCCCCTTGTTTATTTGCCACTTGAGAGTAGGCTAATCGTATGATTGTCTTGCTCCGGAAGCGTGATGTTAGTCAACATCGTCATCCTCTTCCCTTGTGTCTCAAACCTTATGCACTAGTCACTATTTAATAAGCTCAAGCATTATGCGGCTATTCAAAATTTAAGCAACCGCCTCAGAAATTATGCAACTGCCTGTCTCAAAATTTATGCAACTTCCTCAAAATCTATGCAAATGCCTCAAATTTTATGCAACTGTCTCAAAATTTATGCAACTGCTTGCCTCAAAATTTGTGCAACTGCCTCAAAATGTATGCAACTGCAGTCCATGCCCTGAGACACGTGCAATCCCATATACCAAATAAGGACTTCGTTGTAGAAATTGCAGCTCTAGTGTCTGCCAACTTTTGCTTTCATAACTCTGCTTTATCCTGTTTTATTCTAAATGAGACATCAGACATGCATCAACAACAAGAAACTCTGTATTTCCGATAAACAAAAAGTTTTTGATCACTCGTGCCATTCCAAATAATTAAGACAAATCACTCGTGCAGACAAGGGCACACGTGCGAATTGATGCTGTAGCACCTATTTCTTCCGGGCATGAACTGCAAATGGCTTAAAATTTATTTAGATTCAAAGGAACGAGATCTCAGTCAATGTCTCCATATTACAGCAACCTGTCTTTATTGCATCACAACAAAAGGATGACACCTTCACAATCCAACTTCTGAAAGAAAAAGAATGGGTTGCCTGATAGGAGCAACGGGGAAGCAAGGCAAGTATGTGCTCCTATTGTATGTAAATAGAATTATTAGCTAACTTCCTTTTTCCGCAATGGCCTCACGAATTTGCCTGTCTAATTCAGATATTATCTTATCGCCTGTTGAGTATACCCCTGTCCGCAACAGAGTGTCTCTTTCCTCGATAAGTTTTGCAATTCTATTCTCTACAAAAGTGTCATTTTCCGGCTCTGTAGTAAAGCTCTTCTGTGTTTCCACAGGCTGCTTTGGAGCATCGTGATTTTGATTTCCTTGGTGTTGTGAGATATTTGACTGCTCCACCTTCTGTGATTCTTTTAACCTAAATGAACAGAAGCAAGATACGGTAAGAGGGATGGCTAGGGCAAATGAAGTTGATGGTAAGAAATTCATGGGTTCTCGGGGAAAGTGCATCTCTCAATAATAGTACAATTTTGAGACAATGAGTTTTTGAAACAAATCTCAATTACGTTATCTGTCATAAACTATTCTAGGAGAAACTTGTGCCCTAAATATTTCCACACTTTCTCTTCAATTTTAAGAGAAACCCAAAGAACCAGCTTTCATCAACTGTGAAGGAGGTAAGTACCTTTATATCCTTCTCAGTGACTACGCTCATTGACAACATTGTTCTATAGAACCTATATTAACATATGCGTTAAAAAGTAATACACTCCTTTTTATAAGAGCCAGTAAATTTGAGGCTCAGGCTGACTGTTTTTAATTTTTCCCAAATGCTGAATTATTTTCAATTTGTTCTTAGATTATTAGCGTGAGGTCACTTAGAAATACATAGAAAGACAATATACATTGAACAACATTGAGCGTTATGATTAATTGAGAGCCAAATGTCAGTCAAAGATGATCTCTTTTGCATATTAATGTTTTTTATTGAAAAAGTTTATAAACAATTATAAATAGACAATGTTAGCACAGTATCTAGTTTCGATAGGAGCAACTAATTTGCGATAAATCAAAGAAAAAAGTGTCAAGGCTGTCAATTCCTCAGGTTAACAAGGAAAGAAGCTTCATTCCCATTTGCTAATGGAAAGCTGCATCGTTTTCCAGAAATACATGTTACGACAAGGCTTCAGGCTCAGCCTTGTTCTTAATTTGTCCTTAATTTTCCACCAAATTTCAGGCTCGGGTTCTTATGAAAGGAGTGTACCGGAAGACGGGTACTCTCAATTGCTAAATAAACGGAGGGTTCTAATAAACAGGGGGGCTATTTTGCCATGAAAATTGGGCGTAAATAGTACTAACAAAGAAAGGAAATGAAATGAGGAGTTTGCAAAATAGTTCATTTCCTTAAAATTAATAAATGGAGGGTCCTAATGAGGTCCGGGTGGTTGGAAAAAAATCGAAAAATTAATAAGCGGGGGCGTTTATTTGGCACCTAAGAGTAATGTTTCTTCTGTACTCTAAAGAAAATACTCTCATAGCAAATTACACGTTCCTTATAAGAAACTGGTGTAAGAGAAAGTTATACAGTTATTCATACAGTTATTCATAAAGTTATTCATAAAGTTATGAAAGTTCAACTTTGGAATTTTGAAACCCAAGAAAGTTTACTAGAGCAAATGTATTTAAAATTCGATTTATGTGTGTATAAAATGTCATGTACGCCATTTTCGCTGTCCTCTAGCAATTGAACTTCCACTATTTACTAAGATTTATCATCACGTACGCATGGAGCTTTTTCACTTTGCTCTAATGTGCATGTGCAAAAAAGTGTGCAAGTGGAACTCAGCAAATTGCTCAGAAAGGCTTGAGAAGTTTTCATACTGGAATCATGGAAAGTTAAAAAGTTTCAGAACTGAAACGTGGAAATGAAACGTTATGTCTGGAGTTAATAAGGCAAAATATTTGAGTAAAAACATAAAAACAGTCAAGATGTGGGAATGTGTTCTAAGGATAAAGATGGCTAAGCTCTCAACAGATTCTGAAACAGAATTTTTCCTTCTCTTTTCCAACGAAAGCTTCTGTTTCCCACCGTTAATTACCTATGCTTGACATGCAGTGTTTGCTAATGCGGGAAATTTAACATCAATGTTCGATTTCTCGTGAGTAAACATACATGCAAATCAAAGTTTTGTCAGTATGATAACAATAACATTGCAACAACAGTGTAGTGCAATGATGGAAAAGCAACGACCAGCGGGTAACATGCGGCCTTCCAAGTAATTTTTTGCAGCCCTCCAGTAACTTTTCAGAATTGGCACGAGAGTTGTAGGAATTTCCATTCTTGGTTGCTTTCTCACTGCAAAGACAGTGTGTAGATGACGACCCTTATGGGGAAAATCTCACTTCTACATCCTGAGTGCAATCCATGTAGCCCATATTTGAGGTAGACAGTCTTTCTTGGTGAACTAGTGTGAGGTTGTTTTGCTTGCAATATTAGCTTGCATGCAAAAAAGGAAAGCTTGACCTTGTCTTTCCCTCTTCGTTATAAATCTTCAAAATTCGATGAAATCAGGTTGAGGATCAGCTTCTCCTTCTCAGCATGAAGATCAATGATGAAACAAGTACATGCTGTCGTGCGAATCGTGCGAATCGGCGTTCTAGAAGGCGTTACCTCGATAAAGGTTTTCTGGGGGCAAGTCCACAGGCCCCATTTTTCAACAATAGATAGGGTTCGAATCCTCTCCGATGCACTTTCAAAACAGCGTATCAGCTTTTTTGAAACTACCAACTAACTGAACTATGGCCAGTGTGGTGAATGGGCAAATTTAAGCAATGCTTTACTTTCGACTATTTGTGCAAAGTTAACTTCAGTTGAAAGTTAACAGATAAAGAGCAGTCAACCAATAGGATGCAGTGCCGAAGGACATCGAAATTGCCACTTCTTATTTGCCTACAAGAGCAAGACTATTTCCGTTTTAATATTATCTAGATTGAAGAAATCATTACCTCTGGAGTTCTTCTTTCATGCTGGCTAATATGTCTTTATCAGCTTTCATCATCTGTGAACGAAGAAGAGAATTCTTTTGTAGCGTGTTAATTATCAGCGGGCAATTTTCAATTCTGTTCTATTGTAAATAAATTGCCAAGAGGCTATTAAATAGAAAAAAGAAACTATTGCTGTTTATTTGAAGAGAATCTACAACAAAAGAACTTTCAAAGAAAGCTCTTAAGTATACAATTGAAGAAAAATGACCAAAGATCTTAATATTTCTTGCAAAAGATTATCTATACAAAGGTCTGGCATATCGACATCTACTGTAGTTTATCAGTGCTTCAAGGAAGCGCAAGTAAATCCTTTTTCAGTGCTCACAAATTGATACTGACCTCTTTCTCCTCTGCTGCAAGGTATCTCAATCTCATGTGCTCCAATTCCCGCTCTTGTTGCTTCAGCCGCATTTTTGCAGCTAATTGCTCGTTTTGCTTTACTTTAGCAAGCTCTCTCAATGCTTTCGCCCATTGCTGCTTATATTGGGTTCTCGATTTAGAAATTTGTTCCAATTTTCTTTGTAGCCCTGTCTATAGTAAAATCAACAAAAACGTATAACAAGGTAATCATAAAATAAATAAATAGTAAAATATAATTTAAAGCTACATTAATGCCCCACGTAGAAGAAATAGCATCTTCAATTTCAAATCTGGTGCGCTTCTTACAAATGGAGATATAAGCTTAAAAAAAACATGTTTTACCATTGATCAGCTTTCTTTCAGCTTCACCAGTTCCTTATATAATTAGGGTGCTGTTTTGAGAAGCAGGGCCTGCGTTTCTTACAGATATGTTCCTTCCAAGCGGGACACAACCCTCGGGGGGGTAACTTAGCAGGCCCGAGGTTAGGGGGACATGCCATTATTTACGGGTGCCTTTTTGCTGAAATTTGCGGAATTATGTGTACCAGTTTCTGAAAAAAGTGCGTAATTATGGGCGACAATTTTTTCAAACATGGGCGGAATTGTGGGTCCAAATTTTGGATCTGAATGGCAAGTCCCCGTCCAAAATTAGGTTTAGTAACCCCCCCCCCCGAGACACAACCGTATTTTGTATTAACTTAAGTGTCATGTAACGCTACCTTCTGCAACGCTTCACACGCAGACTTAAAACAACTACACAAAAGTAACCACAGGTATTTTTACCCACCGCAAGAGCTACTGGAAAACAGCTAAATTCGCTTATAACCAGGGCTCTACTAGTTGCATGCTCAATAATTGGAGTTGCAAGGTGGAACAAAGCAAAGAAAAATGCTAGAGAAAAAGTTGCTATAGGAGCAAAGCAGGTTAAAGTTGAGCAGAAATAAGCAGACAATAATTTGAGGTGTTCAATCAAGGATTAAAGAAATTATATCAGAGCTATAGTCGCTTAATGCAAAGAAAACCAGTGAAGCAACAGTCTAACAAGTTACGAAAAGGTTTGTGTAATCTCTCTTTCGACGTCTAAAGAGACTTTCGATGCTTATTTATACTTGAAGCTCCATAATTAATAACTTTTACAGCATAGTGCTCAAGTTATTTAAAGATTAAAACCATTATCACAACCAAATTCTCTCCATCTCTTCCACTAATAAGAGAAATTGACTTTATCACTGAGCGGCTCTCACAGTTAAATGGGGAGACCATTTTCAAGGGTTTTTGGAGCGTTTCTAACTGAAACTGAAAAACTCAAACTGAAAAACTATATCGGGAGACTTTAATTGTGATCAGAGGCTTGAACCAATCAAAAAATTGAAAGCTATGTTACATTTTATGGGATGCCAAACAAGAGCTTGGGGAGACAATAAATTTGAAAAATTTTCTAAGGCTCCTTCCAGAAAACGATGAATGCCGATGCACAATTTGTCATCAACGATTCTACAAATTGGGATATCATAAATTCTGAATTACAACTGGCACATTTTCGATGCCTAAAATACCGAAAAATCCCCCCCAAATAAAGGCCCCCTGCAAACTGACCCAAGTACCCTTCCAAATATAAGCCCCCCAATATAAACCCAAGGCTTACGTTTGGGACTCTGTGTGTTTATTTAGGATAATGAATGAGCCAAGCCTCATTAAAAGTATTTTGTGCCTGCGAGTACAAATCTGAGAAAAATGTGCCTGCAGAAGAAATAGAATGTAGTAGATGGTCATAAACAGATTTGAATGAAAAGTGCCTGCAGAAATTTGATGTGTGAGATTCTGTGCCTGCAAGCGGCGCTCGCGACTCGCGCAGATTAATGAGCCCTGGAATGAACACGGAAAGAGTATATAGAGCCTCTGTATTTACTTAAGGCCACCAAAAATTGCTTGCGAACCTCTAAAAACCCAGGGTTTATATTCAGGCCTTTACAGTCTGAGTGTAGCCAGTACTACTTTAGGGATCGTCTGCACCCACCTTTTCCAATAATACTAAATT
>OLMO02000294.1:10544050-10592182 GCA_900291935.2 Cassiopea xamachana
ATATATATATATATATATTTATATATTTGAGATATATATATATATATATATATATATATCAAACCTTGCGTACATTCTATGGTTCTATAGGCATAGTCTTTACCTCATACTTGCATTAGATGCTTTATACCAAATTTTACATGATATTTTCCGGTTTACCGTAATTCCTCGATTTAGCCCCCTTGGGCTTATTTATCTTTTGGATTTTTGCATGGGGGCTTACTCGAAGGGGGGAGGGGCTTATTCGAGGGGGCTCAAACGCCGATGCTGCACATACAAGCAAAAGGATGCTTTTAAAGGACAGGCAAATTTTCGTTAAGTAATGACTGCTTTTTCTTTGATAGCTCTACAAAGCACTAATAGACTCTCAAATAGTTACATTCACACGCTTGGGTGGGGCTTATTCAGGGGGGCTTGTCAACAATTTGTAGCTCTAAGCTGGGGGCTTATTCAAGGTGCGGGCTAATTCGAGGATTTACGGTAGTTGTCATTGCTCTAATCATGTCAATATAATTTTCGATATTTAAACAAAGCATCCAGAAAGATGTTACACAATAGGTTTACTATTCCGTGTCTATGAGGTAGTTTTTATTTTTATCCGTCCAGCCATTGTTTGTGAGTAATCTGTTTCCATGCCATTACCCATCAGCTGCCATCTTATGGTGTAATCGCCCTTGCGTACTAACCCTTTCGTTTTGCTGTGTCATGTGTTTTGCTGTGCCATAAAATGCCAACGCCGTATTGTGTAGTTCAATCCTCAGTAGAAGTCGCAAGTAGAAGTTAACAGCGTAAGCCGTCCGTGAGTTTACATTTTCGTGAGTTTGAGTTTAAGTTGCTTCTGTACGTTGATGTTTTCTGTTGTCACAGTAGGGACTCGTAAGTTGATACATAGTTAAAGTCATCAATTGAAGAAGATTCGCGAACTTGTTGCTGTTAATCGTGGATATTTCTATCTCGTCACCGTAAGACCCCACAAATGTAACAAAGCGCAATCCCCGAAGAAAAAAATTGCGGCTGATCGGGTAATTGGCAGAGACAAAAGTTTTCAGAGCAATGAATCATGTTTAGCGCTAGATGACCAAAAACACAGATCAGTCCCATGCCCGGAAATGCTTATGAGACTTTTGGCAACATTTATTCTTGCACCTTTTGGAAAAACCTAAGAAATCTACCTCCAACAGACCCTTTGAACCTGTAACTGGTACCTTTCGACGGCAAGATAATTTTTAACACCGATAAAGAAAACATAAAATCCATTTGGATTGGATGCTTTGACGTCACATATTAGCAGATAAGTGGAGGGGCTACAGCCCCCGCCCTCCGGCTCCAGGGCGCCAGGCCTGTGAAAGAAAGTGTGAAAGTTGTCCATTGAGATATTTTCTTAATCACCCGTTCATTCAAACCCTCTACCTCTAAATTTTCAAATTTTCCAATTTCCCAATTATCTCCATCCACTCTCTCCGGTGCTCAATACAAGGGGGTGGGTGGGAAATTCCTTAAGAAACCAATAAACGGGGGTCCTATAAGTCGGGGGGGAGAGGAATTTCCAGATAGCAGGCTTCTCATGAGTTTAGCAATAAAATAGCATACTTTATGGCCAAATATATTCTAAGGCACCATCCCATCCTGACAAAATAGCAATGAAAGTTGGTAGATTTTGCCTGGTAATGTACCTAATCACCAGTAAGAACACTCAAAACGTGACTGTAGTGGCGTGGTATCTTTTCAAACATACAAGTCAAAAAGCTACTTTCTGAAAAAACTGATATGGGCCTTTGCTACTACAACTTACTAAGATTAATAAACGGGGGTATCAAGGTAGCAGACCCCTATTAGGACTGTAGTAAAGATATTTATCTTTAAAATGGCAGTGGAATACTGTTTAAACAAATTATATGCTTGAAGACAGTTCTGTTGAGCTTCATGTACGAAAAAATGAAATTCATTTGGAAAATACTATGGGCGTGGTCTTCTACTCATCTTTCAATTTTAGCCACGCCCGGTTTTTTCAAAACATGATATCTCAATAATGACTATTGATACAAGGCTGATTTTTTGTAGAAATAATACCAGCATTATAATAGGGGTTCTGAACTAGGATCAATAAATTTGGCTTATTGATAACAAATATATGCCAATTTAGCCACTTTAATAAACTTTATGAGATGCCTAAGGCATCTTTGACCACACCTAACTAGGTGCAGGATTAAGATAATGCATAAGTTCTAGTTCATGACCTAAGTTGATATATATTCCACCTTCTGTGATAAAATCAGCCTTGTATCAATAGTCATTATTGAGATATCATGTTTTGAAAAAACTGGGCGTGGCTAAAATTGAAAGATGAGTAGAAGACCACGCCCATAGTATTTTCCAAATGAATTTCATTTTTTCGTACATGAAGCTCAACAGAACTGTCTTCAAGCATATAATTTGTTTAAACAGTATTCCACTGCCATTTTAAAGATAAATATCTTTACTACAGTCCTAATAGGGGTCTGCTAACGTCCGTCGGGATGGGAAAAAATCTGGAAAATTAATAGGCATCCCCCCGGACGTGTATAAGCACCCAAGAGTAATTGCTCACATCTATAAAATGCCTTATCAAATTGCCTAGGCTTAAACGACTGTGAAGTGAATTAAAATTAAAAATCATGCAAAAATTAGAAACTCCAAAACTATCATCACATAAACATAACAAAATCGAACGCTTTCGCTCCAATGAACACGAAGTCCCGTACTAGCGGATGCAGGGCTCGGCTAAGGGCAACAGAAACTTAATCGGCGTAGGTATCAATAGGCTGACAAGTAGTATACAAAATATATTTTTACTGCGGAAAGATCCAAGTTGCATTACTGCAGAGCTCGCACAGAATAAAGAGAATCTTAGACAGAATGCAGTTTCACATTGGGAGATTTCCACGTGCCTTACTTTCACTTCTTATAAGATACATCGGTGTCATTTTCATTATTACGATTGGGTCTTTTATTTTCACCCATATCGAAAACGTTGCCCTTGAAGAAGAGATTTCCCAGTTGAATGCAACCGAAGGTTTGAAAGCACTCGAGAAAGCGAGGCTTATAAAGGAATTTGAAAGAAGGCTTAATACAGAAATAAATGCGACTGTGTTTGATGAGCTGATCCACAGAATACGCAATTTGACGACTAAAACACGACCGAACAAATGGGACTTGGTAACTGGGGCTCACTATGCTTTTACGATTGTCAGTACGATAGGTAAGTGTCTAAATCGAAGTAAGTATTACGCTAGAATTTACCATGAGTCATTTCTACAAAACAGGTTGTAGAATCTGTAGCGTTGAGCGTACTTGGCTGAAACCCTGGGATACACGTCCCAGTTCAGCCATTGACAATGTATTGTTGTTCTACCTAAATCCCTGTCTAATTGTCGTCTTTTTATTGCTTAAATCTATTGTTTTGGTTCGCTCGAGAACATAGGAAGTGTCTAAGGAACAGCGGGACATTTGACAAAATACCCGAGCGCCGGCATTGCGTAGTGGAAGTGAGTGGTTAGCGTGTTGGACAACGGCAAGAGACTATGGAGGGGGATTTTTCCATTTGGGCCCTCCTCGCTGCCTTTTGATGACTTTATATATATATATATATATATATATATATATATATATATATATATATATATATATATATATATATATATATATATATATATATATAACATCATTTTCTAATCTTTTTCCGAAAATTTTTTACGCGCGCGGGCTCTTTTTTGTTTTACTCTCTGTATAAGGGATTACAGTCTGGCCTGCTTTGGGTTATTGTATAATTCCTCATCATAGTAAATAAAACATTGACTTCCTTGTTGATTTACAGCTGAAAAAAATGAATGCAGCCATCGAACTGATACAAAACCGACGTATAAATTGCGAATGCAATGTTGATAATTCCCAATGATGCGGTATTTATCTAGACAAACTTGAAAAAAGAAGCTTTAGAAAATAAAACAAATTTGACGTGGGAGGAACAAATCACGAGCGCGGGGATGATACACTAATGTTATTTTTTTAAGGAGCCATATGTATATATATATATATATATATATATATATATATATATATATATATATATATATATATATATATATATATATATATATATATATATATATATATATATATATATATATATATATATATGTTGCTTGCTGCTGCTGTGTTATATATATATGTGTTTATATTGTCCGCCTTCGTTTGAGTGGGCATCTGCGTTCAAGCTATACATACGCCCTTTTTTATAACAAATAAGGTTTTTATAGCAAATAAGGTTTGCCAAATCTCTTTTTAAGCTTTTGAGATTACAGAGATCAACATTGTTATAAAAAATAATGGTAATTTATTTTAGCTAGTGCATGGAAATCACAATTAAGAAACTTTTGAAAAGATCTCAGCTTTACAATATTTGTTTTGCGGTCCGGTAACTTGATTCCCTACATCTATTGATCGCAATAAAAATTGTACCAAGGTCTGTTAGGGAACGGAGCTGTCAGATAAACTTACTTTACATATCTTTTGCTCCCTGTTGCATCTAATATTGTAGTAATTGGAAACATTTTAAGCATACCAATAGGTACCAGACTGCAAACTGACAAAAAGTGCAACTAAGGCAATTAGTACAGCCCTTATTGGTGCTTAGCTGTTGAGGTATTACAGGAGTCCAAAAGTAAGCTCATACAAATGAGATAGGAGATATGCTGGCTTCTCAATTACATTTGATTGCTTTTTGTTCAGAGCATCATCAGTAAAAGGAAGTTTTTGTTTCGGTTTTCTGACTTGTAAAGATCTTTGACCGGTCCGTTAGGCACAATTGCACGAGCTACTTCATTCCCAAACAGGATACCTTTACCACTGCGCTACAATTTTATATTTATATATCTCTTTTCGAACTTACGAGGTTTTAAATACAAGTTATCTCCGTCCAGGTGTTACCCTTAGCAAGATGTTTATATTTTTCGCCGACTTTCAGATTTGACTATTCAATTAATTGTTTTTAAGGAATGTATTTCATAGTCCTTCTTCGAGCTCAACAAGAATATGTGTGCCATATATTTTAGTTAGAAACCACAAAAGTATCTGCTTAAGAAACAACCGCTGCAGCAATTTTTTGCATAGATAAAGGATCTATAGTTTCTATACAACCAAATATCTTAAATTTTTAAATAGTCTCTTAGCATTATTGAAATAAATCCTTTCCTACTTAATCATGCTGGAAATAAAAGGATGATAAACATGCTCGGTACGCGTAAAAGCAATAATGGTGGCTATCATAAAAATTTATGACAACAGGTATTTTTTTATAGTAATGAATTGGTGCACCAGCCACCATTCTCAATGATCCTTCAAGCTCAAGATAGAAGAAGTAGTCAGATGGACAAATTTGTGCCAAATGTGGCGTCAAAAGCTACGGCCAAGCAACGCTAGAGCAACACCTTGTGCCAATTTTCCACATCACTATTTAAGCGTTTATGACCAATACAGTGGGCAAGACCAGTCTTTTTAGGCCATATAATAAACCTGATGACGAATGAATTTATGCTTAGGACAGTAGCTGGTGCAACAGTAAACTGCAATTCTTAGCTTCTGCCAAAGCCTCCGTCTTGAAGTAGAAAGCTTTCAAATAGAAAGTTGTGAAAATAATGGTTGGATATGCGCGATACAGATATGCAATATGTCTGCAAAAAGTACTTGAACCCCCACCAGTAAATCTCAAAAATATGTATTACACAGACTTGGGGAAACCACAAGAAATTCTCTCTATTTTACAGCAAAATTCAGTCCCAACGACGAAGATTGTATTTTTTGTTACGAAAATCAAGACTTTGAGCATCTTATATCAACAGAGGGCTTTTTGAATATCAGATAAGCTGAAGGGCAGCTTTGCTTAGAAATGAACAATGAAATGAAATGAAACGTATTAAGGTTGTGCTTTAGCTTAAAATGGTATGCCGAAAATGAGTGGCTCTTGAAAAGCATGACATGCAAGCTAGCCAATAACAGTCGCCATTTGAGTCATTATAAATGTCATGGGTATGGTGGCAGATCTAACTCACTGTTTTGCAAGAGAATGAAAGGGATATAATCAGATTAGAATTAAATTCTAAGCTCAATCAGGATTAACTATGCTTTGCTAGGTATCTTATTGATAATCAGATAAATACGATCGCTATCACGGTCTTTACATTGTTGTCAGCCGGGCTATTTGATGGCAACCACCTGCATGTCCTGCAGTTTTACGACAATCATTCAGTTCAACCATTTTGGTATCAAAGGGCTTTCGCACACGCCAAAGTTGAATATGGAGGGTGAAAATAATTGCAGGTAGCGTATGATAACTTCTCAAGCGGCTAAATTTGGCTTCAAGCGTTTGAATGTAAAGAATAGTAAGCAACAATGTAAAGACCGTGATAGCATAGCTGATCATTTTCCAACCTTTGCCACAGCATTCGTCCGTTACATGCTTTGAATAGCATAGCTAACAGCGAACAGCCTAGCCATGCTGTCACGCTAATTGTAAGAAATACATGTTGTGCTATTGGAAAGTTGCTTTTGGCCCAGTATTAAACTTTCTGAACTTTTTAAGCAGTTGAGTACCACTTTCCTATAAACCTCTTTTTTATATAAAAAGACGTGTATTTACAACCTGTAAGCAAATAGGTTCAAGAGAAAATTTAATTAGCATTGCAACTACAATAAAAGGCGGTAAACACGGCAAAGATCTCAGAGCAAAGATCGAGTACTTTCCACAAAATGCTATTGGCCCTTGGTCGACGCATTGTGAAGACCCTACCTCTATGCTAAAAATAGGATTGAGGGGAATTACTGGACAAGTAAAACTGTAAGAAAGTTCATGTAAACTATCTATCAATTTAGACGGGAATGACAGCCCATTTCATTAAGCTGCTTTGAGTTCTCTTATACCTAGAATACAGGCGTCAAATACAGACAGACAGACAGACAGCACTGTGATTGTTGCAGAGAGTAGAATGCAACGACTTCTTTAACAAGGGCAGTCTATGCCCAGAGGCACGTGCGATCGCACGCACGGGCGTCAACATCACTTTCAACCGTGAAATCGCACTTACCAAACAGGACCTTCCTTGTGGCAACTGTAACACTAGTGACAGTCACTTTTGCTTGCATAACTCTGCTTTATCCTGCTTTTTTTATCCTAACTGAGAAATTTGACACGCCAAGGCAAAAAGAAATTCTGCATTTCGTTTACACAGATCTTGGATCGCACGTGCAATTCCATATAATTACGAGCAATCACTCGTGCAGATTAGGGCGCACGTGCGAATTGACGCTTTTGCACAAATTTCTTCCTGGCATGAACTGCAAGTATATCCAAGTTTTCAATACAAATTCTTGTTTGCTTTAAAAGTCAGATACTTCTTGAAAAGCCTATCTCCCAGGTTTCTTCGCATTTGATGCATAATCATACCCCCAAAGCTGGATAAGCGCCTTGTTACTATATGAAAGAAGTTTATAAAAAATTAGTGCTCAACTGTTCAAAAAGTTGTAACGTTTTCTTAGTCAGAGTCGACACAGAACAGAAACACGTCTGAATTCTGATGCTTATTTTCAAGACTGACTAAGTCAATTCAAGCTACCTGTTAAGCATGCATGATACGTAATGGTGCTAATTACTGAACATGTTGAGAACCAACAGGCTAAGTATGGCATAGGGTGCAACTAATCCCTTTGACCTAGGACCTTATTAACGCTACACCTTCCCTCCCCTTAGGGCCTGATTACGTGGGCGAGTTGACCCTCTGGTAACTCGGCTCTGACTCGCCAAACTTTCAGGATTATGTGGGGTGCTTGACCCGCTTTTGCCTCGGCTGTGACCTTCAGCCAACCCGGCTGAATCCGATTGAAAACAATTCAAATGCTTGTTTTTTACTATCCACAGCCATTTTCACTTAGTTCGCGCTTGAATATTCCTAAGACAAATGTCAGAACATTGATATTGTGTTGATTCATGCCATTTTCCATTGTTTCCCTTCGTGTTGACATTGTTTATCACCGCCAAAATACCATTTGCAAAGGCTCCATTCTAAACGTGAAGTCAATCAATGAATTTATCAAAGTTTCCACCATTTTCGAAGTCCCAGTAAATTTCTTCGAACATACAGCAACCATATCACCTATATTATTCATGATTAAAGCCATAGAAATGGTCAAAACATCCGTATGCAGTGGGTCAATCCGAAGCTGACACGTTTGCGATAGTACATGAGAAGGGTTAACCCGTTTTAACGGTTTGACCCACTTTCAAAAAGCGAGTTAAACCGCCTTGCCGGGTTGCCTCACTTCAGGTAACTGCGACATAGCTGTCAATAAGGATTTGACCAGGGAGTCGAGCTAGGTCACAGAGCCAGACACGAGCCAGACGCGGGTCAACTCACCCACGTAATCAGGCCCTTAAAGTAATGTGACTAATTAATGTGTTACAAAGTGAAGAATGGTCGTTACTGGAATCTTAGGACCACAGAAAGTGGATAGGTATATGTGCATTTAGAATTCAAACCATATGTTTATAAATGTCACATTCGTTATGCTCGCTTTTCTTCAACAGTTTAGATATTCTATAATCACCAAGGTATATCATTAATTTTGGTGTACATGAAGCTATATAACGACCCTTCAATGTCCATGCGTAAATTTCCAGAAATTAAAGAAAGTTTTACTAAGAAAGTGTTAAAAAAGTTTTGATACAGAAATCATGAAACTGCTGAAACAACTTTTACATACTGAGCGACATTAGCCATTCTTCTAAAAGAAACGTGCAGTCTTTCAACAGAGGATGATGTGTCGGACACACTGTACATATGGATTTCTCTCTAACAATGGTGCACTCTAGTCAAAATCTTTAGAACCTTGAATTCAGCCTTAGAAGCCTCGCAATCTCCTATTACTATAGATTCCTCAAAATCATGCCAGGTTCATGCTTGGCAGAAAAAAACTTCCTATATAAAAAATTGATTGGAGGAAAACTAGGACTGTATCACCAAACCTTAACCCTGGAGAGCAAGCTAAAGGAAATGCCAATTGCTTGTGCAATATCTCTCAAAAAAGGAGAGAAAAATATTTAAAGCACAGAAGCTACTGTCCACAATGAAGTAGGATGTTTGGTCATAGGGCACTAGGCCAATGGTAAGTTTTCTTTTCAGGCGAGTACTGTTTTGGCCAAAAAATAACAGCAGAGGACTTTTCATTGATGCTCATCTGAAGAAATATACTATAAAAATTTTTTTCGGCCAGCTTTTATGAATTCATCATCTTCCATGTTCTAGGGGTGTATTGGGCCTAATGGCAAAAGTCACCTGATAGAATGTAAAAAAATTCGAAAGACGGAAGACATTGGAATCCTGTAAGAATGCATTTTCGAATCATCTGCTTAAGGCCCCGTTTACACTATACCGGATAGCTATCATCGCGCCGCGAGTTTTCTATCGGATAGGGGGTACCATTTACATCATGCCAATGCCGGTAAGATACGCTCCTCAAATGAGAGGGAAGGTCATTTCCCTCTGTAGGTGAATGAAAGTCACGCCGTATTGTGACACTATCCGGTATAGTATAAACGATCTCCCTATGCGAAAGAGATCATTCAATGAAGCAACTCGACGATAGCAACTGCTTTAGTGTAAATGGGGCCTAGATGTTTTACAAAGAGGAAAGGGTATTTATTATTTAGGATGATAACTGACCTCCGAGTCATACCAGAGAAACTAAAATATACTCAACTGGGTGGTATTGCTGTGCTTCAACAGATGACCAGCCGTCTTAACTTAAATGGTGTGAAAAATGTATGACTTTTTCTTAAGAAAATTAAAATAATGATTTCTTTGGCCCTTCGAAGACAGAGGACGAGTTTGTTGGTTGAATTTTGTAAAAATGTTAAAGCCTTCCTATAAATTTTATGGACAACACGATTCAAAGCCGTATCAAAGAAGTGGTAACAATGAGCAGTCACCGGATGAAATATTGATTTATTCATTGTAGCTTTTGTAGTCACTTCACTGTTTCTTTATAATATTTTTGTAGCTAATTAATTCAGGCTTTGACCACTAATCACTTCAATCATTAAAAATGGACGCATCCCCGATACCACACCATTTGATGTGTCATTTGATCATATTTTGTGCAGCATACCCGCCATGATGAAATTGAGCAACCTGTGTAACACTTTTGACCCCCTAGTGTGTGCATATATATAAACATATATTTATATGTATATATATATATATATATATATATATATATATATATATATATATATATATATATATATATATATATATATATATATATATATATATATATATATATATATATATATATATATATATATATATATATATATATTTATATACACACACATATATTCTCTTATTTTATATATTTATGTTTATACAATATCGCGTTCTATCTTACTCTGAAGGCTATGGTGTCATTGTACCTACAAGTGACGCAGCAAGACTTGCCACTATTTTGTATGCATTGGTTGGCATTCCCATATTTCTGTATGCAATGGCTGCAGCAGGCACAGTAAAGACCATCCTTGGGGAAAACCTATTCTACGCTGTGGAAATCAAATTGATGAAAAGGAGCGAGATAAGGCATAAAAAGTGGAAAGTTATTTGCTTTGCAATAACAACATGTATCTTAGAGCTGCTTGTATCGGCGGGGATTGTCTACAAGGAAGAAGACTGGTCCTACTTTCTAGCGTTCTATTACTGGTTTGTATCAGCAAGCACTATTGGGTTTGGTGACTACGTTCTCAGTTTCAAAGGCAATAATAAACTGGACTCAGCCATGCTTGTAGTCTTCTTTTTTGTAACTCTGGTTCTTATGAGTGACCTTGGCTGTATCTTTAGCACTCTCTCAGAAATTATTGAAGAAGGCGGCAAAGGTCGGAGAAAGAAGGGCTGCTTAAGTAGGAGGTTCTGTGCAAATGATGTAAGTGAGGACGCGGAAAGCAATGCTGAGCAAGTAAGCATGGAGAAACTGTGAACTCAAAAGATCAAGATGTTTTGAAGCAATATGGATGAAAATGGCGCAGAGTGAAGAGATAAAGAATTTCACATGATAAAGGGATGACACCAGGATTTTTCCAATAGGTGGGGCTGATAAATCCCAAAAAGATACTAGGATATAGTTGGAAGGCTATTAGAACTGCTCTTTTAAATTTGCTGTTGTTGTTGTTGTTTACCTTATTTTGAGTAGGCTGTTATACCTACCCTTTTCAGCTAATTTAGGCCTACTATGCATGCCGCATCCAGGCATGGGACCCCTAGTTTAACGTCCCCTCCGAAGGATGGCGGAGTGAGCTGTTTTGATCGTTCACCTGGAATGTCGCCCATCAAGTTTCTGACTGTACACAGCCATGCTTAACTTCAGTTAAGCTAATGGAACTGGCTTAGCTGCTTGGCCATTCACCCTGCTACGAGAAAGAGTTCATAATCGTCTGACAGTGGCTGGTATACTACTACTATGGGAGATATAGCTCCCTAAACCTCTTTGGCGCCATCCTTGCCATGGCACGGGTGATGATTAGCCAGTTGGTAAGCTCGAATATTTGTGGCAATGGCAATGCAAACCACTGGCTACTGAAATTAGCATAATTTAGGCCTTCCAAATTTCAGGGAATATACTCACTGTAAATAATATAATACCCTTCTAGGGAGTATTTAGTAGTTACAAATTTCCATGAATTTCAGTTTGTAGAAATAGCTACACTTTTTAAGTCTCATAGATAATACCAAATGCAAGCCTTAATTCAAGTATTGAAGTAATCGTTAGAAGTATAAATTTTTGTTGTAATCACTTCACCTGAAGGTGATGCCTCATGACTTCAGCGAAAATTTTATTTGGTATAACGAAAGCTTCATCTTTTCTGTTACGTCCGTCTCGCCAAGTGTGGCAAGGGAGATTAAACGAATACTAGAGCCATCTATAGAGTCCTTGATTTGATACCAATATTAAGCATTGGCAGCCATGTTTTATTCATCAAAGCTGCCCCATTCTAAGACAAACCTTTGGCTGATGTTGCGACCAATGAGTTACGCATTTCTCCTACCATCCTAATACATTGCTCGTTTCCCGACCTATGACCTTGCACTTATTTCACCATACTAAATGAACGTTCATTTCCCGACCTGACCAAAGCACCTTCTTACCGTATGAAAATATTGTTAATTTCCCAAAGTATGATCTAAGCGCTACTCTCACCATACTAGGAAAATGTTCGTTTCCCGATCTGACTTAAACACTCTTTCTACCGTAGGAAAATATTATTAATTTCCCGATCTATGACCTGTGCGATCCTCTTACCATACTAGGAAACTATTCGTTTCCGGACCTGACTTGAGCACTCTTTCTATCGTAGTATTGCAATGGATACGCAGTTTCTAGCCCCATTAGAGAATTTATTAAGAGTTCCCCCACAGGACCACAGCCTTATTCAAAGAGCCTGCAACCGATGCTTATTACCAGAGCCTATATTAAAGAATTTTTCCGACACCACACTTTGCTATAATAGAGCTTGAATTCAACCAACTTGAGCTTTCTTATGGACCACGTTTTTCAAATAATCCAAAGTTTCATGTAGAACCTTTTGATGTTTGACACCTAATGGAAATAAGGTTTTTACTGTTCTCGAAATTTACCTAAAACATATAAATTTTTTATGAGAAAAGAGTCCATAGGAAATTGAGGCTCAAGTGGTCAAAATTTTAAGAAAATCACATAGCTCAACTTTCAAAGTTTTTTTTCTTTGCTGAAATTGATAGTACGTCATCACTACATTGGAAATGTTACACATAGAACATCAATTCGAATATAAAAGATGGACAACGAAAAGGTAACTAGTTTTAGCCAGTTTATTTCAATTAAAGTTAGGAAAATATTAAGAAAATCTGAGGCTCATTTTCAGGAAAAGCTAAGAAAATTGAGGTTCTGGTAAAGTTGCAAATTTCTTATCAAAAACGTGTATAGACTACAATGTAGCAAGACTTTTGTAAAGCAAGAAGCATATGAAAGAGAAGGAGTTAACCTGTGAAGGAGTTAACCTCCCTTTTAAATTTCTAAGACCATACTCAAGATTTCTAGGACCACAAAGTGTAACCAAAGCCACTCTAAGATAGGCGTTGCTCATTACTATTTGAAGCAACTTCAAACCCTTACATTCTCTATAGGAGCCAGAACAGACAGACCTAGTGGCATGTCTTTAATTTCAACGGATGTAGGAAGGATTCTACACCACTGAAGCAAACATTCTTTACGTAAATAGATAATTTTGCCATTTCTGTTTGCAAATCAAGAAAATTTTGCATTTTGGACTTTCAAGAAGAAGAGCTAAGTGCTGCGACATAGCGTATAGCTTGCAGTCAGGCCCATTTTGTCGGACAATTGTAGGTCTTGCACCTACCAGAAAGTTGTTAGGAACAGCTATGCTTATAGAGCGATCACCGCAAGATGCATCACAAAAAATAGATTCGTGAGTGTAAAATCTATCATGTATAACGTTTAGTCAAGGTTTCTACCTACGGAAAACAAGTATAGGTTATTGAAATCTGCTTTTATCATAAAAATTACCAGGACTGAATCGATTTCATAAATTTCTCTGATAAAAGTTTCTAATATGCCAGCTAGCTGGCACATGACATTTGTAGTGAGCAGAGCTTGCATATTGGTAGCAATAACAGTTATAATCTCTACACAAAAGAGAGAACGGTATTTCATACAAGATTAGAGCATAATAATTCTCTCCCATCAAGTTCATCAACAGACAAAAGTAACAAAGCGAAAGGCTTACTACTGAAAAAGTCTCGAATAAGTAGGGGAAAAATTTCTAATAATCTTTAAAAAATCTCAAAAATCATGGGAAAGCTCATACTATGAAAATCTTTGAGAACCTTTGAAGCTTGTAGCACAGCATTTCTTATATTCTTTAAAAAAAGAACTAAAAAGCAAAAACAGCCCAACAGCTGTCAAAAATTTTTTAAAATATCTCTAAATTCTCAAAAACTTCTGAAAATCTCAATATTTTCACTATATAAACCTTTATAAATGTTCTAAAAATCTTAGTAAATTTTTATAATCCAAAAATTTTTGAGATGCGAAAATTTTTCAAACTATTTGAAAAATTTGGAAATCTCAAAATCTAGTATACTTTCCCCCTGATTTGCTCTCGCATCGAAGTAGTTGAAAATATCAAAATTACGAATGCTTACTTCGGTTTCACCGAGCTGTTGGTTGATGGTATTACTGGCTTGTGCTACTGAGGCTAGGAATTCTTCATTTCTAAAAGCAATTCAAACAAAATAAGTCAAGATCAAGAAATTATGATGGAAATGGTGTATATTGCAGTCTCTGTACGATAAATCTTTACAATACACGTCTTTTGTTTTGAGAAACAAGCTTTTTGGTTTCATCTTAAATTTTTCTTAATATTTCATCATATCCAGCCTTAATTGTTTCTTAACTGTTTCTTTGATTATTAAAGCCTCTATTAATAATAATGTTAACCCTGATTAGGCGACTGTGATGCAAGAACAAAGATGTTTAAGTTTGGAAGACATGGAATGGATGCAGCTTCTATTGCCAACTTGATAAAAATTTTCTTGTAATAAGTCTTTTCAAGTTACTATTTGAAAATCCGCCTGCCTGTGTTTCTTAAAGGCTTCTTAAGTTTTGTCGAATTTCAGCCCCATTTTTCTTATAGACATTTTTCTTATAACAAACGTTTGTATTAGAAAAGGGCCTAAGCAGTTCCCTTCCCTTTTTGTTAGATACTAAGTTGTTGAGAAAAATGGCATTAGCTAAATAGATTTTTTGCACATTCTCAAACTTGCGTCAGTATGAAGAGCTGACATGCAAACTGGAGTACCATATCAATATTCTTCAAAGAAAATATATTCTTTAAAGATTCATTTTGGAATAAATACTTTTCAAAATAATATTCTTAAAAGACTCAATTTTTTATGTCTCATAGAGCCCATGTGTATGTTTCAGAGAGCTCCAATGTTTTAGGGGATGGTCTTTTCTGGCTTTTGCTGGCAAGGTGACTGTTTATTAAATTGCTAAGATACACAGTGTTTTTGTAAGAAACAAGCTTTATGCTTTCAGTCTGGACTCCAACTGTGAGACTAAAAGTCGATTGTTTAGGTTCTTTGAAGCATGCATCTGTAAAAACATAGAGAGGTGGATATTTTCTGTACTTATTTTCTACTTTCATTCTTGCAAAAACAGTCTTTTCAAGCTAACTTTGAAGACCTGTCTGCAATGCTACTTTGAATTCTTGAAGCTCCCATATTGGGCAACTGCGAGACCAGAAGCAGTGCTCAGGTTCTTTCAAGCATGTACCTGTAAGAACGCAGAGAGATGGATATTTTCTGTTTTTCAAGTTAACTTTGAAGGTCAGTCTGATTTTGTTTCTCAACCGTATCCTAATGTTGGCCTAATTTCCAATTTGCGTACTTAATACTCTGAGTATTGTTAATAATATCATCTTGAATTTGAAGAATTACTTTCAAGACTGCTCCCTTTGCTTGGGAAAACATTATGTTTGTGATTTCAAANAATCGATATTTAGAGCTTCGGGTTGTTGGAAGATGTCATAGGATTTATGAGATAGACTGTTGTCTTCAGCATAAATGGTTCCAGTAGATTGTTTATTAGTTTTGGGAGATCATTCATGCAAACCATGAATAAACATGGCACAAGGCAAGATCCTTGCGGAAGTCTGATGTCAATGCTTGAGAGTTCGGAGTCGTACCTACCGAAGCGACAGCTTCTGTTACTGGCTGCCACAAGCTAAACTAACTTATTGCATAGCATAACATGATCAGCGGTATCAAAACTATTCTTTTGATCAATGAACCCTGGACCCAAAAGTTGACCATTATCCATCCTGATGAACACCAAACCAGGCAACTCTAACCAAAAATTCTTCTAAGAACACTACCATGCTATAAAGTTCAGATAGTGAATCTTATC
The DNA here is from genome assembly GCA_900291935.2 of Cassiopea xamachana. Classification (NCBI taxonomy): domain Eukaryota; kingdom Metazoa; phylum Cnidaria; class Scyphozoa; order Rhizostomeae; family Cassiopeidae; genus Cassiopea; species Cassiopea xamachana. The sequence goes on from OLMO02000294.1 coordinate 10,560,092, forward strand.
TCCTGCTTTTGAAAACAAATAATGATCAAATGGTTTCTCCTGCCGTGGTCCTCCAACAAATCTGTATTGAAAGTGTTAATAACAAAGACAAAAACCTTCGGAAGTAGAGCGTTTACGTATGCAGCACCAACTGAATAGAACACACTACCAAAAAAATTTTGAAAGCAACAATCTTTCAATCGAATCCTTAAAAAACTCCTCAAGTCACATTTTGTAAGGTTGCATATGGAAAGTGACATTTTGGACGGTTTTATTTATTTTGCTCTTATTAAATGATGCTCTGACGAAATTTTATGTGAATGTGCATCATTTATTTTAGATATTAGATTTTAGGATTTGGAGTTCAGTTTTCAAACAAACATTATTATGAACTGTAAATTGCAAAGCGCAACGGAGTACATCGGCATGGGGGAGCAATAAAAATCTTGCAATGTCGTACTGACATCGTTGTGCACAGCTCTCAATTTTCATAGCAAAATTGGACTTCGATTTACANAATTATTGTTATTTATGCTTCTCCTGATATCAATTTGGATGCAATATTTGCAATTACTATGCTTCGGTTATGATTTATTTGGATTGATGCTGTGTTTGTGGTTTGCTCTTACTGTTGGAATAGACATGCGCAAGGAACTGGAGTTTGATAAGCTACACACAGAATTCATAGTGCGAAAGCTATCTACAATCATTATCCGATCAACCTATTATATATTCTGTATGCGTAACAAGCCCTGGACTAACCCTGACCTTCTAATATACTAACTGCTTGCAGAAAACTTTTATACTAAAACTGACATTCCTTATACTGTATGTTTTTTTCCTATAGCGTAAATTTTTTTTTCAAACCAAGTCTGTCAAATGCAAGTTACCTAATTATAGCGAGATTTGTATTTATATTCTTAAATATTATCTCATTATCCGAAGTTTAAAAAAAATGCTTTTAAATGTCCACTTAAACGAGACTCATTCTCAATTCGCTTGCCGAACAGCTTAAACAGCTTTAAAGCTTCTGTTACTTGGTGATTTTCATTTTGTGTTTCAAAACTGCTTACTGTGTTCCATCCATGCATATCTTACAATTGATTACAGCAGTTATCTTAGTCTATGGACTTCTAAATTTCTTATCATAGCATAATGGCAACATCTCTGATTCAATTTAAGAACTCAGTAAAAAATGTTCAATGCTTCTCCGGCCAACTGTAGGCACGAACACCAGTACCCAATTATAAATCAATATTGGTCTTTCAAATGAAAAATTCTGCGAGGCTGATGCACAACATCTACAGGGAAAATAAAAACACGATGTGACTAGCTTAGGAGACGTAGGAAAATTGGCAATGGCAATTGAAGCAAAATTTTGAACTGTACTCAGTTCATACCTTTGCCTATATTTATTGCCAAGGAAAATAGAAGATCTCCAATCAAGTAGAAACGATGTCCTATCAAAGAGATTGTGTCATAAACCATGAAATACCCACAGATAAGCCCTTCTATAAAGACATCTGTTAGAATATCATGTCTGCCTATTGGACATCAGTGAGGGACGGGTCAGTATTTATAAAAGGGGTTGATACGGAAGAGTAGCGGCTTTTGGTTACAAAATTTTTCCTACCGATATTCATACAATATTTAAAATGCAATACCCAATTCAGGATATTGAATTACAAAATTCAGGGTCGTATTTTAGCTTACCCAACCATCTAAGAAAGATTTGGAAAATCGTCATGACTTCAGAGAAGAAAAATTTTACAAAAGATATTTGTTTGACCAAGGTTATGTATTTAAAAGCAACTTTTGACATTTTAACCCACCCATCTGCCTTTTCTAAGTTCTTGTTACACAACCTATGCCAACCTAAAAATTGTCTTTACGCAACCATTTCATCTTCGGTCTCAACCCCGGTTATAAATAATGGCCGGTCCCTAAGTAATGATAAATTGGTAACCTACTAAGGATAAATGTTGGAGATTCCCTTTCACCATTGCTGTTTATTATATTCATGGATAGATGTATTAGAGATGTAACGATTGGACAAAATGGCGAAGAAACTGTAATGTATGCAGATGATGTTGTGGTAGTGGCTAATTCCCTAACAAACATTCAAGAAGTAGCATCAAGATGGTGGAGAGGAATGTCACAGAATGGAATGAAGATTAATACCAGAAAGGGAAAAACAGAAATAGTGCACATATCCAGACACACAATGCAATGTGAAGTTTATATGGGAGGAAATAAACTGAACCAAGTAGAAAATTACAAACACTTAGGGGGTAAATGTTGGAGAAAGGAACCTGCAGGAGGTAGAGATTAACAACAGGATAGCTAAATATAACAGCAATGTTGGATTAATGTACCCTTTATCAAAAGATAAGAACATACCCCAGGACTGCAAAGTCACGATCTATTTGACCATCTTAAAACCTATACTACTTTATGGTTCGGAGGTTTGGTCATTAACAGCTAAAATAGAGTCAAACTTGCAAGCAGCAGAAATGAGAGTTTTAAGAGCAATAAGGGAATAACTAGAACAGATAGAGTTAAAAACGCTACCATTTGATCAGAATTGAAGGTAACACCATTGTTAGAGGAAATAGAAAGGAATAAACTGAGATGGTATGGACATGTGATGAGGATGGAAATGGATAGGAAACCTAAGAAGTATCTGTTACAGAAGCCGGAAGGAAGAAGACCTGTTGGTAGACTGCGAAGGAGGTGGATGGAAGGAGTGGAGGTGGCACTTGAGAGAAGAGAAACATCACGAAGTGAGGTTGAGGAGAATGCAAGATATCGGGACAGAGACAACTGGAGAGAGATCATTAAGTGCTTGCCAGCTGACAGGCATTAATGCCTAACAGGCATATGGGTGAGAAAGGTGAGAACTAAGGGCCAATCTATTTGATAAACGACACTTGATACCACAAAGAACAGACTTGATACTATACGCGGTGATTTGTTCTGTAATGCGAGGATAGAAGATTTTAGAAGCAAAAATGAAGACTGTAAAACGATGATGGAGTAGGGATGTCGGAGAGTGGACAGAAAGAGGAAAAAGTGTTAGGACACAAGGCTACATAACAAAAAGAGGAAGCAGGCCGAAGTAGCATTGGTCACTATGGAATGAAAGTGTAGAATTGGATGCTGAGATCCAGAGAAAGATTCAGGCTAGATGGTAGTAGGAGGATAAGCTAATTCGGCTTCTGAGATGCTTTAGTTCCATTGGGCTTTCGAAATGCTCAGTCAGTGAGGCACAAGCCAGATGGAAATATCCGCTTGAAAGTTTACTCAAGCTAGAGAAAAAAGTGCAGTAATTTGTGAATGACTAAATATCATTGCTTCCAGTATCTTTCTTATATTTTCAGCCTTCGGTAATTAGCGTTTCATTTAGTGTTCTTTGTAAGGCCATACTTCTTTAATACAGGATTAGTGATAGATGAAGCCAGCTCATGAAGACTAAAATTATGCTTTATACAGCAAAAATACCTAAATAAATAATAAAATAAGTAAATAAATATCAGTAAAATGCCTAAATAGGCATTTTAATATATAAGTTAGTATAAATCAAATATTAATATATCAGTGACACACAAAAGGAACATCTACAAAACAAGCTGAAGCGATTAAGTCTGTAGGATAGTGGCAAAAAGGTAGAATATGAACGATTCCTCCAGATACCTTGGCAAATTGCAAGCGAAATATTACCACAAAAATTGACAAAGCACCATTCTCCAACTCCTAGAACAGCACTATTGATCAAGACTCTTTGGGGTCCTTAAAGCAATGAGAGCGATACGACAATGCATATTTTCTAAACGTAGCTGCTGAATGTGAATTCAAATCCTTGCGTAGTCATTGTCCTCATCACTGCCAGGCAGATATTCTATACAGATAGTCTCAGCCTGATCTGCAATTTCTTTGAGATTGGTTGCATTTGCCAACCATCATTAACTAATTACACCCAAAATACTTGCAGATCGCATGACAAGATAAATAAATAAAAATAATCAACATATTCTACAGGTGCATCAATCTCCAACCCATGTACTTATCCTTCTTTTAAAAATAAATGTAATTTACATTCCTAGATTGCATGTCATAACACGTTTCTTTTCATGAAAATCTTTTGGAAGTAGGCGGCTCAAATAATTAATGAATTTCTGCCATACTTTTTAGCAAGATTTCAACATAAATGCTATTTCTTCCACTTCAACTGAGCAATGGTATGCTTCAAATGACGGTTCATAGTCCTTATAAAGGACTTGAAGATGATCGTCTTTAACGGAAACTACTTCCTCTCTTGACCCTTTATTAATGAAGAGCCATATCAAAGGGCAATAATTGAAGTTCGAAAAAATTACCACATTAAAGGTAGTTACTCCTGCTCCATAGAGAAAAATCAATTATTTGACCTAGAAAAAACAACAATCCTTCAATTTACTTTGGAACATAACCCTTCATCAACATATTTACTGAGCGTTACCTTGCCACCAAGTCCAACTCCCTGAAGTTTAGCATAATTTTTTTCAGGCAAATTTTCCATGAATGATGAGATGCAGTCATCTCAAGCCCTGTTTACACTAGAGCTTCTAACCTGAGTTGATTTCAATATAGAGTCAACCCAGGTTCAACCCACTCTCGCTTACACCGCATTGAAAGCAAGTGTAGTATAAACGCAAAGTTCGCTTCAACCCAGGTTAGTGACGTCAAGCATGCAGCTCGTATTGAATGATGCAAATGAGCTTCACTTTCTTGATGCGTGCTTGGAACTTTCTCCCTCTTTTGTGCAAAAGTACGAATTTATTCAACTCCTCTAGCAGTATTTACGCAATTCTCTCAATTATAGGCCGTTTCTTTTGCACGAATCCAGCTGTTACAGGGACCTCTCATCCACCTTTGCTTCAACCACTTCACTACTACGTCGTTTTCCAATAGTGTCTTGCTATCTTTCCTTCACTCATTATCTTTGCTTTGCAGCTTTGGTGCGCATTTCTCAGAGGAGCAGCCCACAACAATGATTGATGTGACTTTCTGTTTTGATGCCTTGATGTAAGGCCCCAAGAGAGCACGTACGCAGCTAACGTTAACTTGGATTAAGCCCAAGTTTGCATTTACACTACATTTTGTAAAATCTAACCTGGGTTCAACCCTGGTTGAAACTACCTCCGAAGAAGTGTAGGCTTAACCTGCGTTAAACCCAGGTTGGTAGCGTTTACACTACAAAATTCTAACCATGGTTAACGTTAACCCAGGTTCAACCTAGGGCTTTATTCTCTTTAGCATGAAGGACTGTCATCTCAGTTTTTGTGCTAGAAACCATTCCCTTGTTCTTAAACAATTCAAATAATCTACTGAGGTCACTCTTCAAGTTGGCCACTGTTTCTTGTAAATCATGTCCTTATGAGCAGAATATTTGAAATCAAAATTTTGGGTCTCACAAGCATGGGTGTTAGGCCATTGCTTTTGGCATCTTTATTAATGACCCCTGCCCCATCAACCTACACTTGGAGAAGTAAAAATTAGGTTACAATTGGTTCATATAGAAAGACTACAAAAAATTATTTGTTGCACTTCTATGTGAAACAAATGTTTAATTTTTGATAGTAATTGCCAAAAGAACTGTACATTAAGCACAATCTTACTATATCTAATCTTATTGGCTGCTAGTTTTGCAGTAAGGTTGTACGTCCTTGATTTAGGGTCCTCCATCTTCACTCAATGCCTCACATTAATTTCAGAGCGTGAAATTTTCATTTCTTATGCTTGGAAGGTACCACGTGACGGTAACTAGGGAAAAGTGCTTCTTCCACAAGAAACCCAAGAGTTGTCGATTTATGCTTGCTGCAGCACTTTATAAATAAATTGACCTACGTCAATCTTTAATCGTAAATATAAAACCATCTCACTAGCAAAAGCACAAGACCCAGAACTATAAACTAGCAAATTACATACAAGCATTCTCACTAAGGGTCAGGATATACTTAAGAATTGGACTGCAGGAAGTCATAGTCATAAATTGCCTCCTAGATTATATATTTTCTAAGTAATGAAGGTTACTATGATTTGACTAAGTTTATAACTTTCCAGTAAAGAGGCTGTTTACAAATGGTTATAATGCCATAAGCAGAATCAATACAACTGGCCAGACAGGTACAGTAAATTAATTGTTGGACCGATTCATTCTTTCCTCATGAATTTTTTATGAGATCACGATGACAAGTACTTTAAGACACTTTCAAAAGCACAAGGAGAGGCAACTGAATGCACTAGAAAATGGAGCATGATCGCATTTTCTACAGTGGCGTACTTTGGCCTTCTCAAATGCTCTTACTGTGAACTCTTTCATTCTTCACAGCTAGGTCTTGGTACGATGTTAAGAAAACCAACTTGCGGCTTGTTTACACAAGTAAAAGCTTATTCAATATTTCCTTAATCATTGGATGGCTGACGTTGACATTAGACATATCTCTAATAAACAAGTTTTAAGAAGATCGTCAGAGAGCATTCTATACAAAAAAATTTTATAAGAGCACAAGTCAAAAAAAATTAATGGAAAGTTAAGAACAAATTTAGAACAAACTGAGGCTGAAGCAATGTCGTAAAATTTATTTTTGGCCAACGATGCATACGCTTTCAAATAAGATATTGACATGCAACGACATTTCCTTGTTAGCCTGAGGAGAATTGGCAGCTTTGGCACCTTTCCTCTTTGATTGTCATGAATTGGTTGTCCCTGTTGAAACTAGTTGCTGCACTAACATGGCACACTTATAATTTCTTATATACTTTCGTCAAGAATCAAAGAAAGAACATTGATGATATGCAAGAGAGGCTATTTCAGATGCAGCATTTGGACAAATGCCAATGGCACTGAATCCGTCAAAACATCGAATGTTTTGTAAACGTCTACTGGCTAAACTGCCTACACTTCAATGATTTAAAAACACTTTAAAAGCAACTCAACTTCAAAATTTTGGTAAAATTAAGAACAGCCAGACTGGAATTCAAGTTTTCCTGCTTCTTGTAAGAAAAGAGTGTAGCCATGCTTTTTCAAAGTGAGAGACCTACTTCGGGGCTTAGCTTTTAAAGTAAAAAAATCCCTTATCTTTGACGAAATAAAGGCAAATACTGAGCTCAATGCCTGCACTTTTTGATGGAGAGATCATGATAAAAGAAACTGACTTGCAAAAGGAACAGCTTTATAATAAACTAATTAATAAGAAAAGCAGTTTTAGGGACTTCGTTTGTAATGCCACACTATGATAGACGACATTGCCCCTGGAACTCTTCAGCTGTTGTTTTCTTCTTGAAAAAATAAAAGTATTGTTCTGATAACTATTAGTAGTCTATTGTTGAGCAGATAGGGCCTAAAATTGAGAAAACTTGTGCGTTTCTTATTGAATTACAATGCTCACAAGTTAATGGAAGATGAAGAAACTTCATGTAACTTCTGCTATGAGTGCTCAATTACACTCTTTGTTTAAAGAACAATTTTATAAGAACACGAGCCTGAAATCTGGTGGAAACTTAAGAACAACTTAAGAACAAGGTCAAGGCTGAAGAACTGTCGAAAACATATTTTTGACAACGATGCATAAGTTTTCCACTAATTTCCTTTCCGACACTAGATACTATGCTAACATTTTCTATTTCTAATTGTTTATAAGCCTTTTTCAACAAAGATATTGATATGCAATAGAGACCATCTCGGATGTAACATTTGCCTAGTGTGCTCTCAATCAATCAAAACATCAAATGCTGTCTTGAAGATATGCTGTCTTTCCTTGTATTTCTAAACTGCTTACATCCTACTAATCTAAGAACAAATTAAGAGCAATTCACCCTCAACATTGAGGGAAAAATTAAGAGCTAGCCTGAGCCTCGATTTTACTGGTTCTTACATAAAAGAGTGTAAATAGGCTATTTTGCCTATTCTGAAAATGCAATTACTGCTCAGTTGGTGAAGATTTTCCCTCCCCCTCTCTCTCTTTACAGTTATTATGCATCTAGAACTGTCGCACTGTCTAGAAGTATTCTAGGTCAGTGAAAAAGAATTACACAGTATTAAAGCTGTTTGCGCTTTCACAGAGCTCAGAAAACATCAATGTTGTTAAAGGTCACTAGTGTAGTATGGGAACTTCTCAAGTATAGTATACTTAGCAATATAACAGCTTAGCTTAATCGTAAGTCTAACTAAGTTTGAGCCTTTTTCCTCTGTCAGCTAGATTCATTGAGGCCTCCCAGGGGTTATGGGAAATAAGAAAACTTGCAGTTTTTATTAATGGGAGCATGGGTACATGAGTAAATTTTAAAGGGGAACTTGGGATCAAAGTGGATTCTGGGGAGCAATTCGGCATTTCGATTAAGGGAGAATTCAGCAAAAATTTTTAGGAATAAGGGAGATTTTGGAGATTTTCCCAAGAGCCCTCTTCATTCGGTGTCAAATAGGTATAACTTCATTTTGAAATATCCAATATCAGCTAATTATTTGGTATAAAAAAGATGGGCCTCTCGTTGGCTTACCCCCCTCTTTCTTTGCATCTATGATGCATCTGTAAAATACACTCGCTCTGGCAGTCGACTGTACGTTGCCAGACATTAAGAGGTGTATGTTGGCAATTGGTACGTAATATTGTACGACAGCTAAGCTTCAAAGAAAACTATTAAAGGATTATTTTTATCACTGAAAGCTGATTGTATTATGCATAGATGCTAGTCAAATGTGATATAGCTGCATATAAACAGAGATAAACAAATTGAATGCATGAGTGGTTGCAATGAAAGTTATGGATATTAATGAGATTCAAATTAGCATTAAAATCCATAATAACATTAAAATATGATGTAGTGACGCATGGGAGCATTGAAAATGGTAGACATAGAGCAAACGAACATTCATTGGTTTGATTCAACTGTAAATAGATTTTTCAGTTGAATCCTTTACTATAATGTAGTTCTTTCATTTCTTATCATGTAAGTTCCAGGTGTAAAATTTATACGCTCGGTCTTCGTCTAATCTTGGTGGCCATTTTTATTCCACATAAACGGCAGGTTTTGTTGAATTTTAGAACATAATTAAGTTTGTACTCAGTGGCGGCTCGTGGGAAAGAAGAACGAACGAGCTGCAACACTTAAAACTTAAGAAAACCAACAATTAGCAATGATTAATAATAATGGCTATACAATTAGCAACATAAAAACTATTTTATCAAGACGACTTACCTCTACAATTATCATTAATGAAGAAATTAGTTGAAAGAAAAATAGTAAAAACATATTTAATTCTATGGATGTAAGTGGGAAAGTAGAACAGACGGACTGCAACATTTAATGATGGCAATACAATTAGCAACTGAATAATAATGATATCAAGGCGACTTAACTCAACAATAATCATTAAAGCAGAAATTAGTTAAAATTAAATAATAAAAACATATTCACTTTTGTGGATGTAAGTGGGAAAGTAGAACTGGCGGACTATAACACTTAAAACTTAAGACAACCAACAATAGCAACGATTATCAATGATAGTAATACAATTAGCAACATGATAACAATTTTATCAAGACGATTTAACTCTACAATAATAATTAAAGCAGAAATTAGCTAAAACAACAATGATAAAAACATTTTATTCTGTGGATGTACAAAAAAACATGGATAGAGTTTGAGCTGCATCGAATGCGGCCTCTGTGCTTCATATGAAGAGACAATGAAGCTTCGCAGCGCGTCATTGACAAAGATATTGGTTTATGCAGCATTGAACGCAGCTTTATTTGATTAGGTAACGTGCAAGTCAGTCGAAGTGAATTGCATTAAGGTTCGTAGTTCGTAGTCTACATTATCTTGAAAAGTATAATAAAGGTGGACTTATTAAAGGTGGTTAAGTACAATTAACGTATAGCAACATTTACCAGTGGGGGACTGTAGATTCGAGGCTCCGAAGGGCGAGCCGCCATTTTTAGTACTTTTATACAAAGTTGTATTTTTGAACTGCAACAAAAAATGATCTGTCTTTGCATTTAGGGGTAGTCCCATTCGCAAGGCCTGTCCAAGAGACGAAAAGTCCTTGAGATGTATAAAAACATGCATGCATGATTGGAAAGTGTGAACTATGATACAACAGTAGCAATGGTATACACACAACATTGGAAGTTGCGATGTTAGAGTGATTATGGTATAGTAGCTCAGCAATAGTGGCCTAGTTAGTAGTAAGGGAAAATTGCTGAGAAGCTGTCCTTCGCTGCCCATGTTTGTAATGTTGATGTGATGATCAAGCTGTAGCAAGTTGTCTGCACCATCACTAACCATCCAGCACTGAAATATTTTAAACGAAACTAATTTACTTTGAAGTAAAAAAGCTAGCCGATGGGGCTGAATGATAAAGCCCCTCTAGCTATGAACCAATACAAAACTTTTGGCTAGCACGCTTCAGATATGTTTCTCAAATGTATTGCTGAAAAGTTAATTTTAGCAGTTTCCTCGAAAGGATTGGCGTATTATCACGCAGTTACTACAATGCTGTGCAGCCAAGAAAAGAGACAATATCACAGGTCCAAAGATAATATAAAGGCAACAGCTGATAATGGTGGCAATAGTCAATTGCTGTTGCTTGGGGCCAGTTCTTCAAAAAGGAAAGTGAAATCCAAACAGTTTCTTTTACATTCAAAGGGTAACGTTGATCTAGGAATGATGGCGCAGATGGCAACAGGTCAATTGCTAAGGTAAACAAATTTTTGAGCATTTCAATAATGGCATAATGACTAGAGCCCAGCTCCATTGCTTCAACCAATAAACACGCTTGAAAATCCAAACATGATTAGTTCATTAACTTAACTTAAGGTAGAGCAGAGAAGATGGTCATAAGGAAAAGTATGCAATGACTTGCCAAATATGAAGGCAGAAAAGAATAAAGAAGACTGATTTGGCTTGTAGAATTGTTATAATAAATAGACACCCCGATATGCAGTAGAGCTATTGCTAACAAAGCAAGTATATGCAAAAGCAAAATAACATAGTAATTGAATGAATCAATAACTAGCACTAACAGCAAATAACAGATAACTATGTGTATCGTTATAAAGTACATAACCCTCAATGTAAGCCTCTGTATTCTTCAGTGTCAAATAGACGGGGGAACACCTATTTATTTCTGGATAATTTTCCCATCGTCAGAATCCTTCAAGGACCCCCTGTTTATTAACTTTCCTATTTTTCAATGGTAGCAAGAATTTTCCTTGCCGAGATTCTTATCACAGCCTTATCCGTGGCTTCTTAAAGGTACCATTGCGAATGCTAGCCACGACGAGCAACATTGTAGATGAATCAGAAAGAATAGTCAGTTTTCATTTTTGCATTTCTATCGACACATCCATTTTATTAACATTGACATACTAGTTACCTCTACATATCAGTTACTTATCGACAAATTCTGTATACCTATACAGAACGTTTCGGGATGGCTCATCCCATCTCCAGCTAATAAATATGGAAAAATATCTTTTAGCTGAATATGAGATAAGCTATCCTCAAACGTTTTGCATATGTCTTTAGGATTCATCCATAAGCAACTGATATGTAAAGGCAACTGGTATGTCATTATAACAGGTATGTCAATGTAACTGGTATGTCAATGTAGTAGGTATGTAAATGCTAATATAATGGATATGTCGATGTTGATACACAAATTAAAACTGGCTATTATTTCTGAGTTATCTACAAAGTTGCTCACCATGGCTATCATTCTCAAATTTATACTGGAGCTGCGCTTTCCAATTGAGGTACCATTGCTTTAGAAGAGTCGTAAACTATAACGCATCTAGTTGTTTGAGGAAAGTAGAGACACCTCTTATTAAAAACTGAGAGAAAGGCTCCACCGTTTACTAAAATACCCGTTTATTTGGCACTGAAAAGTAAACGTATAATGTCTCCCCCTTTAGAATGCCAAAAACTAAAGCTAATTGGATGAAATTTGTAAGAATGAAATGGTTTGATACAAAGAATAAAAAATTAACAATACGATATGTCCCATTCATGTTATGCATATGTCTAAAATACTTAAATAAATACGTAAATTGTAAGCCAAATGCCTATAAAGTAATTATCTAAGAGCAAAGCCACTATAAAGCAAACAGCAACAAAGAACACACCTACAGCACTAATAACAAATACAGCCTAATTAGATTCTTGTAATCTCAAGCTAGAGGGCAGCATCTACTCGGTTCATGCACTCCAATTCTCTCTCCCAATGTGACAAGAAGCATGAGCACCAACAGCAAATCTTGCAGTCTATATGTAATCTAGTATAAAGGTGTGGCTACCCACACCTTTATACTTTTCAGCCTGCTCAATACTGTATATCCTCGAATTGACCCTCTCGAATAAGCCTTCACCCTAGAGGTACAAATTGTTGATAAGCCCCCCTTAAGTAAGCCCCCATCGAAGCATGTGACTGTTCCTATTTGAGAGTCTGTTTGTATTTTATAAAGCTAGGAAAGAAAAAGCAGCCATTAATTGACGAAAATGTGCTTGTCCTTTTACAAAGAATCCTATTGCTTGCATGTGTAGCACCGAAGAAATAATTCATAAGTAGAAAAATTTCAACTGGAAAATGACCAACTGTCAGGAAAATATTTTGAGTCCCCGCCTGGACAATGCCCCCATGTAAAAATCAAAAGTAAACAAGCACCCAGGGGGCTATTTCGAGGACTTATGGTATGTGAAGAATTAACTATATTTGGCATGACTTTGTACGGCACTGTGACAATAGAAAAGCAAATGGAGAAACAAGATGTAGATGGATCCGAAAGCAATAGGTGAGCAAAGTGAGGCGGAAATTTGAGGACCCTCGATGCACCCCATGGGAACTTTATGCCTCCATCACATAAAACATGCATGTTTGCTAGAAGTTTTTTTAAAGAATTCTTCTATACAAGTTCATATTACTTGTGTCATTAACTTCTTTTATTCCAATATAAAAGGACAGTGGAATGAAATTTTTGTTGGCGGGGCATGCAATGTGACTATAACCGATGAGTCAAGCAAAAAATCAGGTTAGACGTCACACGAACAAACGCAAATGCATAAAAAGCCGATTAACGCCTGGACATCTTGATTCTACGATCGCAGTAGCTGGCACACGAACTCCACCGCCACTGATTGCATGTTATCTAACATTGTGAAGAAGACTATTCCTTGTGAAAAAGGTACTTGCTTCCCTCTAGTTATATAATAAGATACTGTTTATACATTTCAAATATAAACTTAAAGATAAGCTGAAACAGTGAAGACTATAAGCTACTGATTGCGTGGCTGACTGCTGAGAATAAAAACTCCGAGAAAGCAATCACAGATAGATTTTTCCGTTAATTTGTGAAGCACATCATGTTTTACCTGACTATGTTTTATGCAGCTGATAAAATTTTCACGTCTTGTATGCAATTTTGTACCTTATATGCAACTGCACATGTAAATACTAGGTTGTTGCAGTAACATGGAAACACATGAAGTACTACAAATTACTTGCACAGCTTGCCGTTATTGATTCAAATTGAAGCTCATGTAATTCCCTATCTCTGACGACAATTTTGATAATGGAAGTACTACTGAATCCATTACAATAATTAATTATTCATGGCACAACAATCAAGTTTATGACTGATCTCTACAAAGAAAGCAGCGTCAATGGTTTGATGGCCTAACAGAGCAGGTGACTTTGCAACGATCCGTAAAAGCAAACGAAATACTGTGATAATGAAGCCTCGAAACTAAATGTAATTATAAGGGAGGGATGAACGGCTAGCAAATTGCGTAGATTATGGAAAGACCAGAAAACTGCATGAAATAATAGCCAGACACAAGCGTATTGCACAGACTAGGTGATTTATGCAGCTTAATAAAAGAGAATAACATCGGATAATACACCAGAATCCTGTAAAGAATCACTCTTTCAGCCCTACGAGCTTCTGTTGCATATCAGAAATACTTCCACGTTCATCATAGGAATGTAAGATTTGTACAAAAAAATCTGAATTCATAAACTAATATTTCAGAGAACAAAGCTGCATTGGAACTTTTTGGCTTATAACGTTCATGGGTATAATTTTAGATGCTCTGCTTTAGAAAGACCTCAATATTGAAGTAATGTCCCGTCTGGGTGTATACTCTCGGTCACGTGTTCTTAGATAGGAATGAGAGAGCTTTGCAAACAACAGATGCTCATTTGCGTAAGGTGATTACATTGATGTTCACAGCAAAATATCTTCGAAAATAAATTACCTATATTGAGCTTTGTGGCATTAAAATAAGGTTATAAAAGCATTAGCCACAGAATAACTACCATATGAACGGGCTAGCATCAGAAAGTGCAATATTTGTCTTTCCCAGAATGGGAAAATCCCTAACATCTCCAACTCATAGCACAAGTAGACTCACTTCTGTGAATAGAGAATTTGCAGGGGTATTCTATGGAGATGACAGGTTGGCATACTTCTCCTTTTGGCCGAAATAAAGTTGATTTATCATCAATACGCAGCAATACAGGAATTGGGACTACCAAAGTTGTACTGGGCTGACATATGATTCTCAGAGTAACTGGACATTTTCGGATAACATGGACAAAAGGCTACTCTTGTCATACATTTCATCCACAAATTTTTATTTCATTAACACAACATAAATAGCAACAAAGAACTATTGATCACCATACCTTGGCAAATTGCTGTAAGTGAAATTATCCCATAAAAACTGATAAAATACCATTTTCTAGTCATAGAAAAGCGCAATTGATTACGAATCTATGAGGTCCTAACAGCGCGTGTTAAATTGTTCTGCAATTAGCTTTACATGATCACCTGTATATTCAAAAGGAAGCAGCGGAGTTTGAGTGCAGGCCATTCTTTGTGTGGACATGGTCCTCATCGTCATTGCCAAGTAAATGCTCCATACTGATTGCCTCACAGTCTGACCTGCAATATCTTTGAGATCGGTTGCATCTACCTGCCAATACTAGCGATGCAATGCAAAGAACGATGAGTGCGAGACAGTGCCATGCGAATACGATAGGTGCAAACATTGCGGCTGCGTGCGACTTTTCTGACCATTTACTAGGTCCGTAAAGCATGAATGCAATTTGATAGAACCAGGAGCCTTGAAGAATCACAAGAAAGCAGCGAAAAAGGCCGAGCAATGCGCATTCCATCCAAATCGATTCAGCCACATAAGTGATGCTTGTTGCGAAACATAGAGAGTATATGATACTGTGTGCGTGAGAGTCGAGGGCACTACGACCATCCAGGTGGAAATAAAACAGCAGTCCTTCAATGAAAAATGCAAGAGCCATCATCAGGTGACCAATTTTAGAGAAAGTCCTGCCGTCAAGTATGCCATAATGCTGCATGATATCTACAGCTCCCGAGAGAATAAAAAATGAGAACATTGTCGCATGGGAGAAGTTATTCATGCTTTCGTGTTCGAATTCCCCTTCTTCGTTAAACAAAGTCCAGTGTGCTCCGGTAAGCTCCATCAAAGATCCAATCAGACTAAGGCAAATTTTGACCACAGGTTCCAAAATGGTCTTAAACTGCGCGCAGCGACTCCTGTCTGCAATCCTTGGCCCATACCAAACCCTGGAAATATAAGGCCGTGTGCCGCCTAAGCGCTTGGACTGTGCAGTCACGACATCAAAAACGACGTGATACAGCCACCATATACCGGTCAAAATAAACATCGTTCCGGGCACCAAATGCCCTGTTACATTACCGAACAACGTATCGTCCAAGTTTCCAGGGTATGCAGTAATCATCTTGCTAGTCTTTTCGCACGGTGATTATAGTAAGCTAGTGGAATGGATGGCAGATGAGGACTTGCTGCAACTGTCGCTGGATTCAGCTAGTCTTCAATCACTCCGGGTAAATGCTAAACGCAACCAGTTTCAAATGTGACTACCTGCTATCATGAATTCATCAAAGTAGGATCGCTTGTTTATAAACAATACCGAGAAAGCCAATTCATTACACGCGCGTACGATCACAGAAACTCTCTGTTAGTAGCATTGCTACACTTATCTGCAAACAGCCGTTCTACAAATGGCGTACGAAGAGAACATTTGAACAAAACCCCGTATTTACAAGATAATTTTGAATTGAATAGAATTCCATAAATACGTCTCCTGCTCTGCAGCACATTAACAAAGGCCTATAACGATGAGAATTACGAGGATGATATTTACTGAGGAAATGCATTCCATACTGTAACCGCAACAAGAAATCTATAGTTTGAAACATTATCCACAGGAATGCGATGAAAATAAACTTAAGTGAAAAACCGGGGTTTCCCTTTTATTGATAAACACAATCTGGAATAGAGGTACTTTATTTTAAGTTGATCAACGTGGCAAGTTCATGTCTGATATCACGCACCAAACAAAAGAGTTTGCGCGACACAAAATAAATCACTGTATTTACTTTAAACTAGGCACTATATTGAAATGAAACTTGATGTTTTGAAAACAGATACAGCCGCAAGATATTTAGAGAAGTAAATATTCATTTCGATGAAAAGAAGTAGGACTCTAACAGGAATGGCGCTACCTGGGGCTTTAAGGGCTGTAGCCCTCCCACTATATTACCAAGTCCCCTTCGGCGCCTAAATTTCTACGCACTGTCGGCAGTTTCATAATATCCATGACCTTCTTCTTTCTTCTTAGTTTTTTCAGCCAATTCCTCTAAGCAAAGTTAATGAAATATGCACGCGTAACTTCGAAAATTTCGCATCTCGCGAAAGATTTCGCCTAGTGGAAAACAGGTTTAAGAGTACATAGAGATCGCCCTTGTCGGTCTATGCGCTATTGATTGAGACAGTCGGTTACACGTCTAGCAGAAGGAAATGTTGGGAATACAAGGTCAAAAGTAGTAGAAAACTTGAGGCTGCGGAAAAGCGCTTACATCAACAAAACAACATGCACACAAATTGCCTAGACAAAACGATAACAATGCATTCCAAGTCATTCAAATTGGCAAAAATAGCCAATTTGTATGCTAATTGCATGTGGTACTACAGATCAAAGTTCAGGATGCAAAGTCCAAGATGACTTAACACAATAATGGAAAATTTGAAGCGCAACTCCTGAAATTCTCCAACATTTTCAGCCGTTACGCTTCTAATTTCCCATCATTGTGTTCTCGGTGCCATATTTCAGAGACTGCGCATCATGCAACATTTCCTTTCATATTCATTTTTAAATATTATACATGGTGGCCCCTCAGATCTAAAGTCTGTTTTACAGGGGGGGGGCATGTCAAAATCTAGTTACAATGATGCATACAAAGAAGTGTATATCTATATAAAACTAAATGAAACTTTTCACAATAATATAATCTATAGAACTAAATAGGTAAGCAAACAAAAAAAGAGTTTTTTTCTAATTTTTCTCCACTAGCATGGGTTTTAATTTTCTCTGGAATGACTCAAAAGTCCTAGAAGATTCTATTAACTAGGTAGGAAGTTCCAGACCGATGATCCTCTGTAAGCAAAGCAGTTGTGGTCATTCCTAGATTTTAGTCTTGTAGGCCTTAAGCTCAAATCTGAGCTACGTAAAGTCCTACCTGCTATATCAGAGACTCTAGTCAACTGTCCTGCAATGTAGCTAGGTGCCTCCGCATTTAATGCTTGCGGATTCCTGATTGATTATGTCTGAAATACCAGGCGACTGTAGTTGTGTTAGCAGGGGCCCAGCAGAAACATCATATACACTATTTGTATACAGTAGAAACCCGCACGAAAGAACCTAGGTTTTTCTTGGGCAGCCTGGATAAGTTCTAAAGTAATGGGGTGGTATTTTATAGTCCAGCCTGTAAGGTTCTTAACACAGTACATGCCTTGCACATGCAACAGTAACACTGTTTCCAGTACAAGAATTCTTTACACTTCTTGAGAATGTCTTTTGACCAGAATTCTCGTTTAATAATTTTGTAATCTGTTGTGCTACTGTCTTAAAAACTTTTAAGGATTCTCATAGTATTTGAATAGCAACTATGCGTGGCTTTGTTTTTTGTAGAAAATTGGTCAGTACGTAAACAACTTATGAAAATTTCTGCTATTGAACTTTTAAATTACACTATATGAAACCCATTAAACAAGAACTAATCCCAGTTTCAGCCTCTTTGGGGTTTTTATTTAGGGGGCTCAAAAGATGAAATTTCAGCCGCAAGGTTCTTATAAAAGCAGGTTCTGGGCTCCTACTGTATAGAACATCGAATCGACACTTCAACGTTTGCTTATTGCGTAGTCAACTATATTAAAATTACAGCTACTTGTACATAATATCTTAATCCATTTTATTGATCAGTATAGTGAGAACGCAAGCACACGGCCAAAATACTACAGGCACGCATAAAAACTTTCTGTACATTGCAAAATTTAGAAATACAACTAGTTTTCCTTTCATACCTTCTTAAATTTTTGTAATTTGTTTCCAACCCCTCCCAAAAATTGCATTTTATTACATACCTCTTTCAAAAAGCCTCCGCCCCCATGACAGATGCTCAATGACCACGTTTTAAGCTTAAGTTAAAGGTAGAGTCCTCTAGATTAGGTAGGGTTGCTAGTTTCTATTCTCGCCGGTTTCATCCAACTCCCAATGTTTCAACTATGTATTGATCCGCTGTTTGGCGGACAGTGAGATGGTAAATCCCCAAAGCCCGCTGAGTAAGGTAAATGTGGACAATTAAAATATCACGAACCCCTCAGCAACATGTTTTAATTTTTCATAGATAATAAGGAATCAAGCTTCTACATGCAGCTTCCAATATTGTAAGACGAAATTACAAAATTTCTTCGTAAATTTCCCTTTGCTTCGCCAGCGATTTCCTATCAGTTCTTCTGTTTCATTTTCTGAAAGTTGTTCCAGAATATGTGCAGTCGACAATTAATCGGTAGAAGCCGCATGGAATCAAAAGTGCCTTCGTGCAGATAAAAAGGCAGTGTTTCATATAAGCAAGGATATTAAGAGGTGCTAAGCATAAAAAAGAAGCTACAACTAAGCACATTGCGACGCACGCCAAGGCATTTTTAAATCAGAAGAGCAATGCCTTAAGGGAGAGTAGATCATTCCAACTATAATGAATGGGAATGCAAGAAAAGAACTTTTCTTCTGGGAGACAGAGCCCAACAATTCCTACAGTGTATGTATGAAGATATTTCCATGTATTTCATCTTGCAATAATAGGTGGACTCCTGAAGGCTAAAGGAAAGAGCAACAAATAGATAAGATACTGCTACGAAAAGAAAACAGTTGACAGTTGAATATTCAACGAAAAGGATAACATGTGGAAATGAACGTTATTCTTTACTTATGGTTAAGCAGAAATTAAGAATTAGCAATGTGCGTCCTTAATTTTTTTCTCGATTGAAGCAGTCGTGAAGGTATCTTTGTTGCCGCGGCAAGAATGGAGTTTGAATACATGATCAAAGACACTCCTTCAACACACTGGCATTATTGCTTAACGGAATTTAACAAATAAAATAAGATTTATAAAAATGCCGTTAAGTAATAATCCTTGTGTGTTGACGTGTTGAAGGAGTATGAGGGCCCATATGAAGTGTACTATACAAAATTTTTAAGTACACAGTTTTGATCATAAACTGAGGCTGGATTTGACAAAATATTCAGATGCTTCATCTCCAGGTTGCTTCTAAAAGTCTTGAACGTCCAAAAACAATAACAGCCAAGATTAGGCAACTGTGATACAAGAAATGGAAGCCTCATGCTTTGTGAAGCAAGTTATGGCTGCTATTTCTATTTGCTTCTAGTTTATTCAAAACTTTTCTTACAAAACAGTATTGTAAATTAAACATTCAAGACTCAGCCTGCCTGTGTTTCTTAAATGCTTCTTCATTTTTGCCTAACTTCAGTTTCAAGTTTCTGACAGACATATTTCTTAAAATAACTTCGTGCAAAGGAATGCTCTTTGTAGGAAGCATGTGACATGATTGACAACAGGCAGGGGCTTTGAGAGGGAACTGGATTGGTAAATTGCCCCAGGGCCTCAGTTTCCAAGGGGCCTCATAACACCTAAAGCCTCAAGGTCTAGGGGCCTCATAGACTAAGCCTGCAGTAATTTTACGAAGTTAATTTATAGGCCTTGAAAATAAGCTCGCAGGGGACCTCGTCTTTCTCTTTCGCCCCGAAGCCTCTGAATTCTCTCGGTGGCCCTGACAAAAGGCCTGGCATCATCTCTGCAAAGGTGCGTAAGATGCAGCAATAGGGTGAGGCGATCGCTTACCCAACATGCATTAAGCATAAAACGATAAACAATGAGAATTTTAGAATTAGTATTTTGGAAAGCCGCAGGTGTTATGCGTAAGCATGCAATACCTTCTTGCAAAGTGTGGATATGTTTATTTTGACTGAATATCAATCTTTTCATTACCTGCATGCAAAATGTGAAAGGACGCAATGCAATATTAGCTTTAAAAGTTGTTTGCTTTAAAGATACCAGCTAGAAGAAACCTGCCAACACCGACAGCAAAGAAAGCGATAGAAATGGAATGCTTGGGATTAAACATAACGGTGCTTTAAAACAGCTATATGCTTACATGAATTTTCTTAGGTACGGTACAGTAACTGAAACTAGTGTTACTGGTAGCACTAAGCTTCTCACTACAGCTTCTCAATGATATCGTGATACTTAAACAGGGTATTGAAAAAAGTGTTGTTGAATAGTTACTATATGATATCTATGTTAGTGACAATACAGATATCATTCTACAAAGAATGTAACATCGTTTGTACTTGCTGGTAAACAGTGATGAATTATAAAAATTTTAACAAATGGGGCTCTGTGTGCAGCCACGCCTACCTTTGGGTGTGACCTAGTTGAGGCCAAGCCAATATTCTCAAAGATTCAGATATGATAATATAGTTCAATAAAGAAATAGTATAACCAATACAAGAATGTTGGGGGTTGATCCCCTTTAAAAATCACCCAAACTGGCACATAATAGCCCACTTACACCAAGCGGATCACATCCTAGACAATACAACTCCTACAACCATGGAGCCTCAGCAGAAAGAGAAATCCCAACGTAAGTGAAGAAAAGTAACCTGTGTTGTACAGGCGTATTAGTCAACTTTTAAAACAGTAAGGAAAAGCAACAATTAATCAGAATCCATAAGGATGGTTGTTCCTAGGCCCGCCAATAGGCAGGAACAGAGCCCCTCTCGTGATCCTCGTTTCGGATTTATTCGCAGCATAGGTAGCAACTTCTACAGAAATCTCTACTGTATGAGGCTGATATTTATGTTAATGTGTAAATACCCATCAGTCACTGAAGGTTTTTAAATTTGCTTTGGGCAGTGTTCTGCTTGACCAGGGTCTGTGGAGAGCAATTCGGGTTGAGGAGGCTTAACAGTTAATTTCTCAAGCTCCTGTTTAGAAGCAAAATAAGAAAAATATGTTTATAAACTACTTCATAGAAATTATTGGGAGTCCCTTTGGCCGACCCCTCCCCCATTTCTGCAGTACCTGAGCTCACCTGTCTTTGTGATCTTTAAATCCCGAGTATAAGCCATGGGAATATAGAGATTCTTAAGCATTTTTAGTGGGCTTAAGTACAGATGCTCTGTCCATGTTCATTCATTATCCTAACTATACACACAGCATCCGGAATGCAAGCCCTGGGCTTATATTTGGGGAAGGTTATATTCGGAAGGATATTTAGGTTAGTTTACAGGGGCCTGTATTTGTGGGGGTTTATATTAGAGATTTTACGGTATGTTAATCCAGCCAGCTCTTTTCACGAAAGTTTGCCAGTGCAATAAATAGAGATGGTAGAAAAAATAAATTGAATTAGTAGATTTTCAAAGCCGCTGCCAGGAACCAATGGCAGATGACTTACATACTTCGGATGAATAACTGTGGTAACCATCGCCACCAGATGTCTTACAGCTACAAGTTGCTGATTGCTTATTGCCAGTGCAATTAAGAGTTATTTATGCAATGAATCCCAATAAAGAATTTAGAGCAATTGGTCACCAGGTGTTTAATGAAAGAAAGAAACTGAAGACTCAGAAGTCTACCTTAAGTGAACCAGTAAACTATAGTGCATTTTATATCCACGAAAGTTTCTCCCTTTGAATACTATACTGCACTCCCAGTGCTCGTATAATTACGCAAAGCCAAATTTACTGAAGGCCACCTGTTTAGAAGTAGTAAAATGAGACATACACAAACTTAAGCGAACAAACTCATCAGAAAACGGTTGAAACCATTGCAGGAAAGCGTCGCTCTGTGTGCTCAACCATACTGTTAACCAACTGGATGCACTAGGCTCTTAACAACATAGCTTCATAAACTCATCTTTCGCTCTTGTCTGATTTACAGTGTAATAAACAAGTAGTAAAGTAACTCATTAGCTCAATAATATCGATCTTTTCCATGGCCTATTCAAAGTGATACTTAACAACTGTCTCTGTGTTGTTTCCGTTCAGAGAGTTGATATGATATGATATAATATGATAATATACTATTTATACACGATTCTACCCTTCAGCTTTTTTATTTTACATCATAATACACAGAATTCCAAGTAGATAATATTTACAATAGTCTAAATACATAGAAATAAAAAGAGTAGGTAACTAAATTTATATCTTAGGACGCTGTTCTTCCAGGGTGTTGTGTTTCTAAATGGACAAGCATATTTTTAATCAGCTCTTTAGGAACTCCTTTAATTTGTTTTTGAAGTGACTAATAGTTGGGAGCTCCCTAATAGCAGTTGGAATTGTATTCCAAATTTTTACAGTAGAGTATTCGGACAACACTATCCCCTCCCCATGTCTTTCTATGTGACGCCGACTGACTTCTGTAGGTAGTATAATAGAAATGTCTACTTTGCA
This sequence comes from Cassiopea xamachana, assembly GCA_900291935.2. NCBI lineage: Eukaryota > Metazoa > Cnidaria > Scyphozoa > Rhizostomeae > Cassiopeidae > Cassiopea > Cassiopea xamachana. Next base: position 10,582,983 of record OLMO02000294.1, read on the forward strand.
CCAATTCTCGTTGAAAATGTTATTGTCTGCTTTCAAGTCTCTTTCAATATCAGCTGTACTTCTTGTTGGCTTAACATCTGTATTATGGTGCTCTGTAGTGTCTCTACTGTTGAGAGGGGGCAAAAAAGCAAACTTAATCCCAACGATGCCTATCGCAGGCATGGTCTTTTTGTGGCCATCAATGCAATGAACCCACCCGAAAGTATTAAGTGCTCAACAACATCTGTGTATAAGTTGATCATGAGTTTCCTTTCTTGTGCAAAGACAGCATAGTTCCACCGATGTTCTAAGCTTGGGAGAATAAATGTAGCGTGCATGCAGACATGACAGGTTTCTCTCCCAGCAGAGCAGTTGAGTTAGGTTGGAAAAACTTTTTTCCCCTAGTACTAATGTATGCGTAACAGCAGCAAAAAGCTGGTCCATAGTTACGAGCGGCTCTAAGATTGAAGCGCAGACTCAACTGGAAGAGGAGAACAGATTTTGCATTTCAGCTCAACTGCTCTGCATTAAAGGAAACTAGTCAATGCTGTATGTAGACTAAAAAAGATTGTCGAATATATCACCATGTCAAGCTTCTTAATTGTTATCAGAAATGAGCACAGAAAGACTATTACATCATAAACAGATACAAAAAACTCTCTTCAAAGAGAAGAGTACATGAAATGTTCAGAATTATACCGATTAGTTAACATTGGCAACAACACAGATCCTTGCGGAGCCTCGATCTTTAATTAATCTATCCAGCAATTGCTAAGAAGCTAGCGAAAGAACACTAATGTAAGGCCCAGTACCAGAAGATCTTCTTTAGGAACTAAGTAATGTAATTAAGCTGCTGATGTCAAGTGGCGAAAAAGCGCAGCTGCAGAGAGGAGACAAATGTATTTATTCGATGTGTATTCGTTCACTTTCATCTCATTGACGCTAAACCAGAAAAAACCGTCGGCCTGTACGCTTCCAAAACTCTCCTATNTCACTAATCCACATGTCTCCTAAAGGTCAGCCGTCTATTCTAACGTACACGTATAATATGTCAACACTGGAGCAATGAATTCTCAATCCTCTAATGAAAAAGATATTCATTAGCAAAACTCAAAACTAAAATTCCACATTTGAATTCTTTCTCACAGAGGATAGTCACCTTATCAACGTAATTGCTATAGTTACTCCATATTGAGATATTCTAGGAGTCCAGAACACAAATTACCTAATTCAATATCAAATCAGTACCCCCATAGAAACTGGCAACAAAGCAACAACCACCTACAATGATACAAAAACAAGGAAAGAAATCTTATCACCCAGCCTGTGATTTTGCCCGCCGTGAGCAATATGTTTTCTTTTGGAAACCACACTTTCATTATCTCTGGTGCTCAAGATCAGGCAAAAATACCTTATGGAAAGCATAGATAAAGAGTAAATCCCCTAAGGAATTAGCCAACACAATGAGCGACCATGGACATTCACTGACTGATTTCTTATCAGACTTTTTCTGACGCAGTTCGCCACTGTTGTACTTCTTTAGTCATGTTGAAGCCTAAGTGAATATAAAGCAAGACGTAAGCACATGACTTCTAGGCTAACAAAGCACACCTTGAGTCTGCATCCCCTAGAGATGAGGCATCAGCAAAAGTGCAAGTTTAGCTCGCAATCTATTGTTCTCACCATTAGAAATCTATAATTATCAACATTTAAGACACCAACCGTGAGTTTCCCTTCGGCACCTAAAGTCTGTCCCTTCCCTAACAGAGGCTGGGCATAAATGGTTGCGTAACAAAGCTGCAAGACAGTTACGAATCATGTCTGAAGACTACTTAGAAAAGCTTTTGCTTATTGACTTGCGGCGTCTCGTCTTGGGAAGTTTTGAACTCTGGCTTTGACAGAAACACTGCAGATATCTATGGGTACGATAAAACTATTACACGACACCATGTACATGTGAATTCAAAAACCTCCCAAATTGTGAAGTAATACTGAGAATCTTTGCCACTCAGTTGTAAGCTTAACTTTTGTGGTATACTACGCAATAGAATAGAACAATGGAATGATTAAACTTTGCGTAAAAGGGTTATTAATGTGCTTCCATAATGTGGCTACGTTCTAAGTGGTACTGGAAGGAGTGGCACTTGTAGAAGAGTAGTTAGTAGGAGTTGTAATAGCAAGAGTGCAACTAGAAGGGACGAAACAAGCAGGAGTGGAACCAGCAAGGGTGCAGGGACGGAACTTAAGGGGGTATGGGAGGAGTGAGTCACTCCCCCTAAACTTGAAAATTTGCCATTTTGCATGACATAAGACTCAGGACCATATGAGGAATCACTGGTATTAAAAAAAGATCCCAGATAAAATTTTTATAGGGCAACCTCTAACACCCCCCAAAAATATGTTGAAGCTACGTTCGTGCAAGGGCGAAACTAGCCGGGACGGTTCTATATGCTGCTGTGAGCAGCAGCAATACCATAGTTTCAAAACGTCTCAGTCAGTCGTTGAGAATACTCTGAAAGCAAATGGTCGACGCATGAAAAACGACTCAAGAACAAATCTATATCGTCTCAAGCGTCAATTGACAAACAAAAGAGAAAATAAATGAAAGAAGAGCAAATAGACTCAGTCAAGATTTACCTTTGGGGAGCTGCAAGAACTTTTGTCTTTTGAGCTGATATTCGCTTTTTTTCTTCCGCTGCATGCTTTGCCATGGCCCTGTATTCAAATAATGAATGAGTTGTCCAAAACACCAAGTAGGGCACACATTAGAAGTGACACCAAGCAGGGAACCCATTAGGAGAAGTGCAGATGTGACACCCAAAAGATTACTGGTCAGTCCATTCTTAGAGAAAAAGTCGGTCCATGGCAAGTTGCAATAATTGATCGAATATCACTTAATGTAATACGAAAAACAGAAATAAAAAGATCACATAGGCTAGTGTCGGTGTTGGTGTCTGTTTTGTTGTCCATGTTAGTGTTGGTGTTAGTATTAGTGTTGGTGTTAGTGTCTTTGTTGGTGCGAATGTTAATATCAGTATTACTATCAGTGTTGGTGCCAGTGATAAAGTGAGTGTTGGTGTCGGTAGCCATCTTACATCTCCCCAAACCAATATTTCAATGCATGCCAATGCTAATAGCAAGCAGTAACAACTACAAATAAACAAGCATTAAGCAATATTGGAACATTACTTACTCTAAATATTTCTTCCTTGCTAATTTGCCTTCCTTTTTCCTCTCATTGATTAAGTCTTGGTAAGTAGGAAAAGGCTGTCTAGGTAGAATGAAGGTTCACAACAGTTGCTACTGAGAGTTGTATACATTGGTCATTTAAAATTACTGATAAATAGGCAGGGAATTAGAACTACCAAGCTGGTTGCAATCCAGGTCTAAATGGGAGAAGGCCTATATGCAGCAACAGTACCTAATGACGTACTGTGTTATTAATGCTCCTTGCAAAGGATACGGAAATTTTTCTACTTCTGTTCGGGTTACCAATGTCTTCAGTGCAGCTGGTTCTTCAATTTGCAAGCCATTCGTGGAGAGAAAATGGGAAATCAGTGGGCTTTTTCCTTGGATATTGAAGGATACTCTTTGGAACTGCGGGCCAGGACCAGCCTGATGCGACTACGAACAAATCGAGTGAATAAAATGAGAATAAAAGACGCTACTGGTAATAAATATCTGCAAAAAGTACGGTGATAAGAATTTGTAAATTTACTGGAGAACGTAACAAGAAATCCTATAGACGATTTTCAGGATGTAATTGTGCAACGCAATATAGAAGGTACTGGGGGTCTAGACCCCTGCCCTTTTCAACAAATGAACAAAAGGGCCCTTTTTGTATTACTGTCCCTATATCAGAAAGGGCGTTTCCTTAAGATGGAAAAGGCGTGACTCCGAAAATTTTCAGATCCCCTTTCCCTCCCATGCCGTGATAGAAAGAATAAGAATCATTGGTCTTCACTGTAACGATATCAGTAAACCTCTCATAATCTTTTCTCCACTTAGGAATCTGCAAAACAACATTCACAGGCCGTATCTTCTTTCAAAAAGTAATGAAGTGCCCATTTCGTAGATTGGACCCCTGCCTCTAAAAATTCCTGGTTGGTGTCTGAGAGAGATGTGCTCCTTTCTCAAAAAGTGTTGCTGCTTCAATTCTTTTAGTCTTGCTCAAATTTTTTTTCAGCTTTTTCACATTGAAGACAAAAATTAGTTTTACATTTCTATTTCGGTATACCTTAAGAGTTGCCTTAAGTAAACATCAATATTCCTCTTGTAAATTAGCTCCGGCTGAAGGGCCTCCCTCCATAATTGAATTGAAATGAAATGAAAGAGAATAAACCTGATGCATTCCGAACCTACTATATGAATTAAGAACATGTGAGTCATGATGTTTGATTTAATTAGGTACATAAGAACGTTTGGGTCGACCAAAATCAATTGGCTCGACCAATCCAGTCGAGTGGAACGACTGTGACAATGCTTCAAATCAAACGTCCTGCTTATCATGTGCCGAGCCTAATACATAAACTATTCATTATTGTTTTCAGTACAAAAACCGCGCCAGTTCCCAGTATTTTGCGTAGCTGCTGTAAAAGTTAACTGGCTCGACCCATTTGTTTCGAATTTTGATTCAGATTCACGTTATCATCGTGCCACAGCCGAACTTATTGCAATTAGGTTCGGCACATGACAGGCTAGACGTTTGACTTGAGCTTTAAGGCGGGTTTCCACTTCAACGAATGAAACGATTCGACCTAGGCGGCCAGTGTTGGTGCATGCGTAGTAGGTTCAAATGTGGATTCCCTTTCGGCTACCTTCGGTCGAATCTGCTAGATGAGAAATTCAAATAATAAATAATAAATAATATACATACTTTATTTAAAGCTGGATAACATCTAACATGTACATAGTTAAAATGAAAACTAATTAATGCCAACTATCTACATAATTAATTAAACAAAACCTAAATTATCAATAAAATTTCTAAAGATTCTGCAGCCACACAACTTTGATCTCCAGGATTATATACCTTTCTTAAAGTTTTCTATATTAGGAATGCTTTTTAATGATAACGGCAGACTTTGCTAGAGTTTATTTCCAACGTGACTGACCGTCTCAATGCCGTACGTAGTTGCTCTGGCAATAGGCAAAAGTGTATCACAACCTTCCCGAAGGCTATATGATANATGCTCATCTCCTTGAAAATATCAGTCATAAATCTGGGTGTATCTTTGACTTTGTCTTGAAGATCTCGGTCATAAGTAGCTATTCGAAGGGACTTTTGTGGAAGATGTGCCAAGGTAACTATGTTTGTGGCACCATTCAAGCAGGGGTTTTAATGACAATCGAGTGAAGAATAACGCGTCTGAAGTCATTGGTTTGGCACACATTTATCTACATCATCCCCCGCTACAAGATATGATAGTGTGAAAATCTATCGAAACTAATGGCAAAGCGTTCTGCAGGTGAAATGGCTTCTCTTTTCGCATGATTTTGTGGTTCTGGAGCCTCAAAGTTCTAAAAGACTTTCACACTTCCCGGGGCAAGTCATTTATAACTCTGGATACAGGGGCAATTTTCAAAAATATGTAGAAAATTTCGTACCGAAATTCGAGCCGAAATTGCTATCTACAGAACTAAGTTTCCATGTAAATTTACCGTAAGCATTTTAATGCTGCTTTCTTAATTGCTATTTTACTTTAGTCTACATGAAAAATTTGCTCTAGAACTTTCCTTTAGAGCAATCCATACCCCTCAAGATTCTCCAAGAAGCTTCGTACTCCCAATTATCCATTAAAAAGTGTTCATGTTCTCCCCAACTGTATCCTGCATCGGTATCCAGGGTTGTAAATGATTGACCCTTAAATGTTTGGCAAAAAAGAGTTCAGTAAATAGGTTTCATTTCTTGGACTAACGAAATGTAGTTCTCCTCATTTTCTGCCCTCCTGTGTACAAATGCCTCACCCACACTCAGTTTTTTCACGGCAGAGTTATTGTTACGTCATGCATCACTGGAAATCGCATGTCAGTCGATCGAGGGTGCCGAATCGGTGCATTCGTTTAAATGGAAACTGTCAACCCACTCGGCCAAGTGGGCTTGATCGGTCGAATCGCTGCATCCCTTTAAGTGGAAACCCGCCTTAAGTGGAAACCCGCCTTAAGTGGAAAACCGCCTTAAGGAAACCCGCCTATAGGGTGCTGAGACAGGCTGTTAAACTGCTATGATATGCCAAAACGATATGTTAATCTTACCAAATATAAAAACAACTAAATTTGAAGATTAAAGGTAGAATACGAGAGCAATGACAGAAAATCTCCCAGTATTCTGAAGCAAAAAATCATACTTCCTTAGAGTTTCTTTTCAGCTTTGATTGTGATAAATTTAATACCGGCTGGCTTTCACTTTCCTGTTGTGGTGCATCCAATTCAAGAAACATGTTCTGATTGAATGAAAGGCTAGCTGGAAATGTAAACAAAAACAGTAAGATCAAAAAAAACATACTTCAAAATTAAATGAAAATAGTTAATCCCATCTTTAGAAGCTAATCTTAAAATTCTCCCTACAGTCAACGCTTATATTTGTCTCATTTTGAATGTTACATACTATAACGGTAGTTTCCAGTCCTTTTACTAAGATGGATGCTTCTCGCATCTCATGAAATGATCCTTATACAATGCAAAGGAAATTGTCGCACAATGTTCTGATACATAAAAAAATCCTAATTTTCAAGCCAGATACACAGAAAAGGTTAATGAAAATCACAGCTTCAAGCTTGTGATGTGTATAATGATCCAGTACTCCTAAAGTTCAAATTTTTGGTATAAACTACAATCTCCTTCATTACCTCCCAAGCAAGAGGAGGGTTCTAAAAATGGAACAAGGGAGCTATACAAAATTTGACCACGCCTTTGAAGGAAAAGGGCAATAATGGTTCTAAAGCAAGATGACGAATGGATAATCGCGCTAACTTACCAACTCCACAGTAACACTGCTCTCAAGTAAAGTTTGAATGTCCATGAATACTTTTTGCTTCTCAATGCAATAAACAAGCTCATCAAAATTAGTGGTATAAAGTTAAAACTAATAACTGACCACTTGTAATTAAACGTACATTTGAGCTGTTGAGTCCTGTCTTCTTGAAGTGATTTCATCAGCGCAGCCTCTAACAAATCCAAATTCCAGGACTTCCATGAGCCCGGGGGCAGCCTGGTTCCTGAAGTTTGAATCACTAAGTTAGTGTAATACAGTTTACTCGTAGGCACTGAAGAGTAGGGAGCATAATAAGGAGAGGGATTGATACTCTGCTATAAAAGCATAGATGGGGGTGCTCATAAATGGAAATTGGTATGGGGGTTTTTAGTAGTTGGGGGGGGGGTCAATGTTCAACATACAGTATACAGTACAAAAAGAGCAAATTTTCATCATGATTCTGCTAAAACTTTGTAGATAAACCTACTTACTTTTAGAGCGTCGTCTCCACAATTGTGTATTTCTTGCTATCTTGTATAGTTTGTTTTGGCTTCCTTACTTGATATTAATTTGCTTTCACAAAGTCAATGTAATTTATTTACCTATCCCTTGTAAAACTTTGATTCCTTTAGTTGGGGTGGGTGTGAATAAAATGGGGGGTTGAATTTCTTCAAAATTGCTAAATTGGAAGGGGTATTAATAAATGGAAATGGGTGGTTAAATTTTAAGATATTTGCAATCAGGGGAGGGGGCTAGTGTTCGGTGCCAAAGAGTACATTTGTTTGGGTGGTTATGGTCAAATCAATATAAACAACAAAACTATTTCTCATAAACACCTCCACTTCAACATTCTGCACTTCTGTACTTTTTGATAGTATTTCGTAATCGTGCAACGTATCACAGTTAAGGCATATATTTGAGAAATGGCCTTTCTAACGGTCTAAACATTCTAACTCCCTTGGAATGCCCTGTTCATTGTGGTACTGAAGCGAAGTAAAAAAAGGTTTAATCTTCGCGTGTCAGTACTTAAAAATCAACGACTTGGGTTTTCTAGCTTCTCTTGAATAAATAATGATGAGCGCAGATTGAAAGAGCCAAGAAAATATACCCTAACATGAGCGGGAGCGGATCCAGAGCTGAATTTTGGGAGGTATCTGCTTCAATTTGTTGTCTTTTTCATGTGAAAAGTTTCTTAAGATAATAGTTATCTATGTAAATTATTGCCGCTTGGGAGGGGCCATGGTCCCGTGGGTCCGCCCCTGAATATGAAGTACAGCAAAGGTGGTCCATTCAGGCAAAACTTCGGCAGAATTAAGTTGCCAATAATGGCTAGGAAAATTCTAGCTTTGCTCATAAAAATGAGATTTTTCACATGCTTTTAATATTCTAAATGCAACCTTCCAAATCATCACTCATATCTGGTCTGAGAAACATCCCTTTTCTTGAAGGCATTCCTTACCTAGTCTTTTCACATTTGGTGTTGTTCACGCACAAAAATAGGTAAGAATTGGATGGAATCAACGTTTATAAAAGCGTTTCATCGCACAAGCAATGTAGCCAAAGTACCCCTTGGAGCTTCTGCAAGTTCGTTAATACCATTGCACAACATAGTTCCTTCTAAGACTGTAACTAAGGATGGTGTATAATTTCGTTTCTACTAATGGCATGATTGACTGGCCTAACCACGCCCCTCACTCCAGTTCAGCTGTCTACAGCCTGCCATAGACAAACTGTTCAAGAAACCGAATAGTGTTTCAAATACAAATTAATCACTGTCTGCAGAGATCGAGATAAGGAAAGCCACTGATTCTATGGCGCAGGAGAAAGAAACAGAGGGAATTATTCAACATGGTGACAGACTATAATGAATTATTTAAGCCATCTGAAAAAGTCCTGAGACCACTTCGACATTGTACAAACAAAATGCATAAGTCCACTGGATAATTAATATGGTGGTTATTTCCAATTCACAATTAAAGTTGGTGAGAAATATTTGTAAAACAGTTTCACGCCAACTTTCGTTCAATATAAATAGAGATTGCAAAAGGCAGGGATAGGGTTGACAAAGGAATGGTTAAGAGTGTACTGAGAGTATAACAGTCCACATAGCTTAGGACGCTCAGAACAGCTGCAGTAAAAACTCTCGCGCGACTTAAATTACAATCATACATATAAAAATACATACATGCATATATATATATATATATATATATATATATATATATATATATATATATATATATATATA
>OLMO02000294.1:10612616-10627173 GCA_900291935.2 Cassiopea xamachana
GCTCTGATCAGTGTATCGGTTTCCACCCTCTTGGTATGTTAATTTTATTTTCAACTGGCGTACCAGCCTTCGTGCCGTTCAGGGTATATTTTCAGTACAGTTTATCGTGTACCGAAGATCTTGTACGGATGTACAGGTCAGCTGTAACCTTTTACTTAAATTTTAAAATTTCACAAAGAATTTTCCGTAAGCTCTTGTCGGTGGGTGTGTCTTGTGCGCAAAAAACGATGTTAAATGCGAACATTTCTGTTTTTCAAAATTTTCTTCAAAAAAGTTTTGTCGGAAAATTTTGGATCTTGGCCCCCCCTAAAATTTTGGTCCCACGACGCCCCTGGAAGTGATGTTGTGAGGGAAGAGGACAAGAAGCTGGATAGAGAAGGTGGAGAGCACGAAAAGAATAGCAGCGAAAAATTATCCACACACGACTTTGCTAAAAGCTTTGAATTATAAATAAAGTTCAAGGACTAAAAGTGAAAGTTACAGTATGTTTGTTGCTGGACGTCTTGCTATAGATGACGTAATATGTAAAACTGCGAAGGAGGACTGATCAGTTCTCTTCAGTAGGCCCTTCTTTATATTTTGGGTTTGGCTTCAGAGTTAGCTATGGCAGATCAAGACGTAAATCCCTTTGGAGATCCAAAGGATGTCAATCCATTTGCTGTGAGTTTTCATGTAACATTTTTGATTAGTGTTATCTTGCCTACTTTTGGATCGCGCATGTCGTTGCTGTTTCAAATGCACAGCCATTTATGCGATGTATAGCAGGAGCTTTACTAGGCCATGATGAAGCCCTCACTACGGGGACCATCAGTTCTTTTAGTAACAGCGATTTTTCTACAGTTATGCTTGTGAATCAAGAATTAGTCTTTTAAGTACATGAGGGTCGAGGAGCAGCCACTCTCCACACTCCTCTGATGTACATTATTCCTCTTTCATGTTTGACCCGTATTCGGTTCAATTCCATTATTAGTCTATGCCATGTTCTTAATGTATATTTCACAAATTTTTCACGTAAGTTCTCTTGTGAACTAGCATGGGTGATGGATCCAGGGGGGCTGGGTGTCTGTAGCCCCCACCTGTTTTGAGGAGTATAGTATTACTTCTTAGCAAAACTTCAACCACGCTCTAGCTAAACCAATGGGCAACCCCCCCCCCACTTCAAATTGGTACAGCTATCGTTGAAAATATGTGAGTGCCATTCCAGGGTTCATACAGTCAGGTCAAGTTAGGAAAAACTGTGTTGTTAAGGACTATCAGGAAAAGTCAGGGAATGTCAGAGAATTTCATTGAAACTTGAAGAAATTGAGACATCAGTAGGAAAGCACAGCCTTGATATAAATATGACAATGATAGCCATGATAAGCAACATTGTAAAGAACTCAAAAGAATAGCCAGTTTTATTTGTGTATTATCATAGATACATCCATTAAACCATTGACATAACATTTTTATTGACATTCCAGTTATCTTGACATACCAGTTATTAATTGAAAAATCCTATAGACCTATGCAGAACATTTTGGGATAGCTTATCCCATCTTCAGCTAATAAATATGAAAATATTGGGGATTTTTATAGAGATGATAGTATTAGTGTTAATGGGATAGCCTATCCCAAAACGTTCTGTATAGATCTATAGGATTTGTTGATTAATAACTGGTATGTCAAGATAACTGGTATATCAATGTAACTGGTATGTCAATGGTATAATGGATGTGTCAATGATAATACACAAGTAAAACTGGCTATTCTTTTGAGTTCTTTACAATGTTGCTTGTCGTGGCTATCCTTCTCAAACTTGAAGAAGTCAGGAGAAGTCAGGAATTTTTATCATCCATGTAAATGAATTATTTGGTGCCAGATGAACACCTCTATACACTGTATATGTATACAACAGCAAAAAAGCCAAATATTATTTGCTTACCAGTTACTATTTAAGTACAGTATTGACATCATACATTCTACAAGAGATGTTTCTTATGCTTTGTAGGATCCAGACATTAAATCAGCAACTGCAGACACTCAGAAGGGTTTGGATGACTATAATCCATTTGCAGAGCATGCTACAAGAGGGACCACAGCCCCTGCACACAATGTAAGGGTTTTACAATATTTTTTATTTTATTGTCTTTGCTAGAAATTACATATACATGATTTTATGTACCTATAAGGTTTTTCAGATTGTCATATTAAGCTATTAAAGACAGGATATCTTTACTTCCAACAGAGACATGGAAGTTACTGATAAATACAGATCAGTTAAGAATGCATGAAGTGTAGAGGTGGGCAAGATACTCTGAGAAAGTATCTTATTACAAGGTTATGTTAGTTGCTAGAAAAATTATCTTATTATAAGATACTAGATACTTTAAAAATAAGTATCTAAGGTAATGTTTAAAGATACTTTTATAAAGATACTTTATGAAAGGCTACATGACCAAGGCTCCTAGCAATTTGTTGTATAGCTGGAACATGTTTAAATCATTTAACATGTATACAACCGAAGTGTGTGCTATAGGCATAAACTGTGTAGCTTTTAAGTGCCATTCAAATGTCTTTGCTCTTTGGCTCATACTAATTTCTTGAAGAGGCATAATATGGACAATATATTTGAGTTTGGAGATGTATCCCTGAGTATTTTACTAGCATTGGGACATTCTTTTCTGTGAAGGAAATGAGCCTAAATCCACTGCATTTAGCATTGCTTCATGCAAAGAAGCATCTTTGAAACATGGCACTTCTGTTCGAGAGAAACACATCAATAAATTTTTGCGGGGACTGGAATGCACAACTTCTTAAGCAAGTTTATTTCATAGCTTTCAATAAAATTATGCAAATAGAAGTCTCTTGAAAAGCCTGTCTCCCAACTTTCTTCATATTTGATGAACAACCATGCCTATGAAGTTGATACAAGCAAGTCTAATTCTGGGTTCTTGAGATGTAACAAAGTTGATAGGTTCATATGCATTTGAAATTCCCATAATCTGTGTATAGATGTTACATTTTTTATGTTCACTTTTCTTCAGTAGTTAATAATATAGTTAATCTTCTGTGTTAATTAATATGTAAAGCAGTAGAAGTTAATGAAAGTTTTACTAAGCTGAAACAAAGTTTCAATATTGCACCAAACTAGCCATTCTTGTGAAGGAAAAATGCAGTCTTTTAAAAGGGGTACTGAATGAAGTGGATGTGTTGGTGTCTCTTTAGTAATGATACACTCTTGCCAAAATATTCAATGCTTTGATGAACTTCAGCCCTAGCATCCACACTACACCTGCCTACTATGGATTCCTGGAAACCATATATGCATAGCAGAAAAAGCAATGTCCTAAATGAATTGATTGGAAGTAAAATTTGATTGTATAACTATATCTTATCACAGGAAAGAGAGCCAAAGGAAATTCCAGTTACTTATAAGATACCATGATATTGTCAACCATCAGCTGTGATATCACAAAGGCTGCAACTAATGTCACTGTTGACTTCAGTTTTTCTTCATAAAAAGTGCCAAATGTATCTGTTATTGAGCAAGATTTGTATCTTAGTACAAGATACAGATACTCCAAAAGGAAGGTATCTTATTGTAAGATGCTCTTGTTGATTTCAGTATCTAAATACTATCTTCAAGATCCTAAGATAAGATGCTGCCCATCCCTAATGAAGTGTGAGTGGTATGAATGAAAATCGTGAAGTAGAAACTGTTGAATTTTTTATTTCTCAAAGTAGACAGACCTTTTAATTGTACCTATTGTACACTGCAACTTTCTTAGCTGGTTGATGCAAATATTTGGATTTGCTGTTTGTTTACCAATCTAAGCAGCAATATTATAGTTTAAAAATTGCATCCCCAGAATAGTATTGAATGACCAAAAGACCAAGTGGTATGCCTGGAAATACTGAATAGAGGGTGAATTTCTGGTCACTGACTATCAACAAATTGTAGTGGATTGGAGTTTTGTTAAGAAAGGACCAATAATTAGTTGTGTGGAAGGATAGCATACCCCAAACATTTCCATTGTGTGTCCCTGAGTAGACCTGTTATCACATACATTATGATATCTTTTATTTATCTTTTATTTTTCTATGCCCTTTAAATAGAGGGACAAAGAGCTGTTGGTTTTCTTCATTCATTATACTCACAAGTTAGTGACTTCTTACTGAAATTGAGTGCCCCTTTGCTATTTTCAAAGTTTTGAGTGTTCCTGTTTAACTTACATTTTTATAGTTCTACCAGAATTATTAACTTCTTCAAATTGTGTCACAGGTTAACCCACCTCCTGTATATACGCAGCCAGCCACAATCGAGCCAACAAGGGCAGAGGTTCCACCTGAGTACACATCTTACACACCTAACCAGGTATGCTTATAAGAGAATAGTATTCTTTGAGCTATTCTTTTTCTGTTACCTAATGGTACAACATTTGTCCATTCATTAATTTCAATTAATTAGTTCTTATTTTAATTGTTTTATTTTAACATTTTTTGCAGGGCAGTTTGTAAAATAGTTTTTATAGCTGAAACTTGTACTCTGTATATTTTCAACATGAAATGAAATTAATGAAATCATGAATCTAATCCATAAATGGTGGGCGCCATAGAAGTAACATGCTTGGATTAATAGCACGTTGTCATAAGTTAACATCACCACTAGTGTGGTCTAATATTCAAATATTCAGATGCTTTTTTGCTATTTGAAATTGGAATATTTTTCTGAAAAATATTTGGATATTTTATTTAAAGGAAAACTGGATTCTAGCGCACTTTGTACAATATTGTCAACCAAAACTCTTGTCTCTCTTCAGCGTTTAATAAAAATAGAATGTCAATTACTTTTATAACGTGTCTTGATATCATACTTTATGTTCTTTGTATGCTGGTCTACTTCAGCCTATTGTGCCTGTGCTCTATCTGAAAACCTGCCTTGATATTTGCATCATGTATAATGCCTGGTTATACAGTAATGCATTGGGCTATGCAAGAATTGCATTTACCATTGTCTTAGGCATTGAGTGTTAGCTGGCTTGCAGTCATTTGACAGTGGGCCCTAAGTCATAGCCACCCCCCACAGTATGCAGAACTATTTTATTCCATTTCAGTTTTATTTAAGAGTATTCCTTCTGAAGACCAGGAAATAAGGACGCAGCTGTTCATATGCAACAGACAAATTTCTATATTAAGATGCTGTTGGCAGTTTGTTGGCTGATAATTTGTTCCTTCTTCTTATTTCCTTATCTTTATCCCACAAATCTCTTTTAATAGCATTACCACAAAGCATCATTGACAAGGGTTGTCATTGATCTGCACTGCTTGGATTAGCTTGTTTCATATTTCCTACTTTTTGTTGTTTCTATACATAGAAAGAGAACTTATGAGGTACTCAATCTTCTAAAAGTATGGCAATCTGTTCAGTTGAGTGAGATTCTGTAGCACCAAAAAGATCATTTTCCTCTTTAGGCCACAGATGCAATTTTAAATATTGAGAACTTGAATGTTCTAGCAATAATAAAGCATTTGATATCTTCAACTACATTAAGTGTATTTGAATTTGTGCAATACTATTATTTGTGCACCATTAGTGTATGAGTTTAAGTACAGCACAAAAAATCATCCATGCAAAAAATCATACTTGCGAAAAGACTAAAATTACAAATATTATATTGTTGCATTAGTTGAGAATTTGCCTCTTGTAACAACTTTCCTACATTTTGCATTAAGATATAGTTAGAAAGCAAAACTTTCTGCAGTAAAGACCCTAAAAGTTTGAAACTAGACATAATTGCCAAACTAATTGTACTAGGATTGCGAGAACATCTGAAATGGCTTCTGATAGCAGATGTATTTGAAGGTCATTGGACCCCGGTAGTAAAAAGTAAGGCTGCACCACTTAACAGTAAACTTGTGCCTGTACCTGACAATGTGATGCAACATTTTGAAACCCTAGTCGTAACTGTGAGCTGATGTCGTAAATCCCAAATGAGAAAGTGGATAGATTGATGTGTTACAAATGAAATCCAAAAGCTACTTGAGAGTGGCAAAAAACTGGTATATCTTAGAAATGGCACTAAACTCAGTATCAAGCCTCTGCTTGCGAAATGGATCACCTCTTTCTTTGACTACATGCAGAGCAACAAATTGATCATAAAAAGTGGCTGGGAGAGATTAGTAATTGTGAAATTCTTAGAAAAGCCATGAAGCATGGTGACCCATTTATGGAAAATGTAATTTATGTAGAATAGAAAGACTAATGTTTGAATGAAATGATTTGATCTTGATTGCTTTTTATTTCACATATTTGAAGATGGTCACCCTTAAGCAATGAAGCTAATTTTCAAGGGACCCCTCCACTTAGCTACTTACAACAATTGAAAGGTAAAGATATACACATAAACTAAAACCCTATTACAAGTAATTGTTAAGATAAAAAAGGTTGCAAATGCGAAAGAAAAAGTTAAAAACCCTAATTATAGATTTAATTAGAAAGAAACTTTGCTTAGAATCTGAAAGGGAAAGTGCTTATTTAACATTATTTGTAAGGGCATTTCATAATTTTGCTCTGTGATAGGAAAAAACATTATTGAACATTCAAAGAGGTGTTCATTGGAAGACTCGGATCCATTACAGTATTTCCCCAGTCTTGTGAGCTGCATTTGGAGTTTCTTTCAAAGAGGTTGCATATATATTGAGAAGCCTAATTATTTACTCACTTAAAAACTAACTGCTTTTACTTGAAAGAGATCAAGTCAAATATACTCATCCCTCCTAATTTCATTATAAGTTGGCTACTAGGGGCATCAAAAGTGCTGTTTGTCAGTGTTCCAGCAGCTCTACTATGCAGTTCTTGCAGCTGCACAAGTGTGCTGGAACCACTGTATCCCCACGCAAAGCAGCAATAGTGCAAGTGTGGTTTAACTATGCCTTGTTGTAGTGATTTTACAGAAGACACTGCTTTAGAGGTCCCAGTGCCTTTGATACCTTTACTTGGACCAATTTCATTATTTGTCCATGATCAGAGATAAACAGTGTTCATAATTTTTAATATTTTGACAGAAAACAGCTTGTAGCCTTCAATTTTTATTCAATTTTATTGTGGTCACTCACATTAAAGGTGCATGAATTTTAGTCTTTGCCAATATATCAATTTTTGGTGCACAAATTTAAAACACACAAATTTGAAAAATGCAAATTTGAAACATGCAAATTCAAGTCTGCATGGAATAAAGTACTTCACAAATTTAAATACACTGAAGGTATTCAAAATCATTCAAATTATTCAAAATTATTCAAATTATTCAAATGTATTCAAATATTGAATGCCCACAGTAATCACCACAATCTTCTCTTTTATGTGTGAGGCTGAGTTTTATTGTAATTGCTTTAGCAATTTTTTAGGTGTGCATATTTGAATATATGGTAGAGTAGAGTATTTCTGCCTACCAAATCTAAAGCCACACCTTAGTTGAACCAATGGGGATCCCCTATGTTTCAAATTGACACATAAATTCTTGCAACAAATAAGTGCCATTCTACACCTAAGCTTAGCTTTTAGGCTTTGCCAGAAGCTACAATCTTCAACATTACCACTTACTATCCCAAGTGCAATAATTGGTAAATAGCCATATTTAGTGGGTATTAGAGGAGTTTTATGAAGTGGTTGTCTTACTTGTGAGAAGAATCATTCAAATTATTAGTAGCTCTATCACACTATCACATCCTTGGTACAATTACCTTTCATTTAAAGTTTGCTAAAGTCCTTTTTGGGTAGAAAAAGTTTGTATTTTTAAAGTCAGGCAAACTTTATAACACATATTATACTACATTGAATATTAGGAAGGTGGTTCTGGCATATGATACAAGTGTGCAGCTTTATAATACTTTTCTCTAATGATGATGTATGTGAGCAATTTTTGAACTATTACAGGAAGGAGATTCTGGAAGTCTAGGATCAATAGCCTTTTGCTTTTGCTATCATGTCTCTTTGCAAGGATTTCTGTTACCACTCTTTACTTTTACTAAATAGATTTGCACTAGGGTTAGTGAGAGTATTTATGAAGAGAGAGTTCTTGGTGTTATCTCTCATATTGGGGTGATTTGAACAATCTATAGCATAACTTGTGATAGTTTTGATGTATTATGATACTTGACAGTTGCATTAGTGTAATGTGAATCAGTGACCAGTTGATATTCAACTTTATAATCCTACTTCAATAGAATTTGCTTTTTAGTGGCATTAGTTCTAAATGTCAACAGTAATCTGACTTTTTTTATAAATTTCTGTTATGAACAGAAGGGTTATAACAGTACTTGGGTTGTTTAAAATTTGAGAAACCATTGCAAATTTGAAACATCATTGATTCCATCCAGGGAAGCTGTGGCCAAAGGGTACTGTGGTAAACCAGCCTGTAAGTCTTAGGGTAGCAATGAATTCCCATTCTCCCCAATATACTTCTGTATAGTGCTTGTAAATTTGTAGATTGAAGTATTAGAAAAAATACTGACTTACATACTTTGGAACTATGTTTCAGGTGACAGAAAGAGATGAAGTGATCAAGAGACAGGAGGTAATTCTGGTCATGTATTGAATATGGGGATAGGGTAGCCAGATTTTGCTTTATGTTGTAAACATTGAGGCTATCATTCATCAAAAATTTAACAAAATAGGTATTGAAAGATATATTTGACTCATGGCATTCTTTAGCATTGGATTGTAACAGTGAAAATTATAAATCTCTTGGATAGCATTATGTACGTACATTATAGTTATCAGAGTGGTTTTGGCCTTCACATTGCAGAGTCAACTTTTCTCATGTCCAAAGTTAATTTCTCCAACATAAATAATTAATTTCTATCACATGTTAGTATTCTGCTTGACTGCAGTGAAAAGCATATGTAGTTGTTTGTTAAGTTACCCTTACTGCCAAGTTATTTGTTAGATGACATATTTAGCATACAATCACATGTGTACAGCCTCCAAGACCTTCAATATGGGTTTAAAAATTTTAAATACTATGAAAATTGTAAGGAGTCACTTGTATTGAGAACTAGGTGACTATGTGTCTTTTCCTAACTTTCATTGTACCATATGAGCAAGTATAGTGTTTTTTGCTTTTAAGTGTTTTTCATTCCATGGAAAAAAGGCTATTTATTTCTTGAATATGTATTTATGTGGGTGAAGTGGCATAGTGGTTAGAGTGCATGCCTTCCATGTGGAAGGTCTGCGGTTTGAGTATGACTCGATGCCCTGACTGAATGCTTGCTCAATGTTCACCCAGAAGCAAATGGGCACCCAATGGCAACACTGTGGAGATAAAGGCGACCAGGAAAGGGACTGGCCGCCCTACTTCACATGCCAATGGCTCCAGGATAAGTGTCCTCTCTAAAAGGTACTCCCCTACGCATGAAAGTATACAGGACTACCTCTACCTTTTTTGTATTTATAATACTAATTTGCATGCAAATTAATATACTATTGAGAGTGTAATCTACTACAGGAGTTAGAAAGGAAAGCAGATGAGCTTGCAAGGAAAGAAAATGAACTGAGAGCATTACAGCAGAGAAGTAATGGCTTAGAGTGTATTTACTATTGAACTTGTAGACTTTAAAGCAGGCCTTGTCATTTAGCATGTGTGATCACACATGCACATACCTGCACACAAACACAAATCACACTTGCAGATGGGTGTACTTGAACATTTTCTGGTGACTTCACATTCCAATTTTGTCGTTTTGAAAGGCATTTCCATACTTAATGCCCTCGCTTGCTTATTACAATCATCATTTACTTGTGACATTTAGGATGAGGCTAATGATTAAGAATTGCATTTAAGTTTGTTGCTTATGCTTTGGAGGTTTCCTTGTTTGAGCCACTTCATCTGATTACTTTTATCTTAGCTGCACTGTACAATTCTATTCTTTGTTTCTTGATTTGATCTGATCTTGTGTATATAGAGATTTTCTTGGAAATGTGATCACACACTCTAAATTGTTTGCCCATGCTACTTACTGCGTGTGCAGTAATTTGCTCATGACAAAAACCTGCCTCTACAGCTATCATTGTTTAAAAGCAGGGCTCTCCAAATTTTTCAGCTGGGGGGGGGCTGCTTAAACTATTAACGAGCAGGTGGAGACCCAGTACACATCAGGATCCAAATATAACAGAATTAAAATGCTTTCTGTAGCCATATCCAACTCATGGGCTGTGGTTTGGAGACTCCTGTTCCAAAGTTATCATCTTTTTTATATCTCCATTTGACAATATTTGTTCAATAGCTAAGGATATCAAAGAACTTTGGAGTTGAATGTGTGTGAGTATTCCATATTGTCATGATGGAATTTGCTTTAAAATAGTCACCCAGTGTTATTTACAATTACACTTGCAATTTTTTACCATATAAAAGCTATCCAGCATTCAGAATATTGCTTAGGGTTCATATGATCTGGAAAGTCAGAGAGATATGTATCAAAAGTTACATAGGTCAAGGAAACCAAGGAATTTTTTAAATGGCAAAGAGGTTGGGGAAAGTCAAGGAAAATTTATAAACAGTTTTCATAAGTTCTATTTTTCCAAGCAGATTGATGTAGGCCTCACTCTGTTATAACTTGTGTCATGTCTAATGCCAAGAAAATTCTTTTTTGTCTTGTCTAAAGCCAAGAAACTGGTAAGATTATTACTTCTGTTTAGTCATATTTATTAGGGTCAGGAAAATATGGTCATTTTGCACCCTGAGCAAGGAAAAAGTATCACTATTTGCCCAGAAAATCAGGGAAAGATAGGGAATTATTTCCAAAGACATATGAACCCTGCTAATATAGTAGCACTTCACTGATTATTGATGCATTTTGTATTTGCTTTTTTGTAGGTAGCCCAGAAAATAACTTCCCACCATTACCAGCAAAATTTTGCTGCAAGCCATGCTTTTACCATGACATTAGTGTTGACATACCAGTGGAGTACCAAAGACTATGCAGGATGATGTATTATTTGTGGCAGTGTATGTTCAACTCCCTTTCAGTGTTTTTTGTTTTGATGAAATTTTGAATCTTTTTTGAATCATTATTTGCTGCCCAAGTGTGTCCCACAGGATAATATTTGTGCCCCCTATGTTGGACAGAATGTACACTAATCATAAAGCCCATGGGAAGTGGATATTTGAATAGTCACTCAGTTAGTTCCTGGCATTTTAAGGAATTGAATGTTAATGGTAGTAACTGCAGAATATTACTGCCGTGTCTGAAATTTGCATCACAGGTAACTGACCCAGTGCCTTGTTGATGCATCTTTGAGTTAGTATGCTAGCAATAGTTCTGGAGACTTTGTATCATTGAAATATGCATTCTTTTGTAATTCTCACTGCTGTGAGGTACTAAAGTGTGATCTAGTAAGAAGAAATTGTGAAGGAAGTATGTCAATTTTGAAGTATGTTGCATATCAACATTCCGATGATCAAAACATTTTCATTCCTTTGTCATGCATGATAAGCAGTGGCATCACATGACATCTCAACCTGGGTGGGGATGTAAAGTAATGATTTATTGATGGAAATTGATAAAGCTGTTTGTTTCTGACAGAGGTGTGAATCTACTGACAGAAGTGTTTTCTTACCAATTACTCCTTATTTTCTTGGGTACATAGACGCTAGGAAGAGCAAAATTGAGTTGATGGAAAGATTGGGGTACAACACACCCCCACACCCTGAATGATAATTTTGGAGACTGTGGGCCAAGATATAACCTTGGGTTTTATGTAGTAGTCTAAGGATTTTTGTTGCTCAATTTCAAATCATTTCCAGATCAGGTCTCTTGATTCTCCAGAGTTTCTACATTTGTGATTTGAAGTGTACATGAAAGAGCAGAACTATAAATATAGCTACTAATAGAGTTTGCATTTGTTCTGCAAGCAGGAAATTGCAACTAAACAAGAGACTTAAGTATGCCCTATGATTGCTAACTTGTTGAATTACTTTTGTGCACTTTTTTGTGCTTTATTGTAGAAGGGAGTCAAATTTGCTAGGGGTGGATATTTATCTAGATGTTCATAAGATGGAAGGGTGGTAATAAAATGACCTATGGAAAAATTACAACAACCATGAAGGAAGTAGAAGAGTTGTTGATCCCATCAGATGATATTAAGGAAAAATTGGATGGAGCAGTACATAGTGCTCTACCTGACAAGGGTTGTGAAGTAGTTGATGGAGAGTTGTCTCATGAATAATTGGATGAAAATGACAGTGACAATTTTCCTGATAGTGATGATTCCCACATTTTGCTAAAATGGTGGAGGGCCACTTTACAATGCTATGAAGGTGAATAAATGTCAAAAAGTGCATTATGACCCCCTATAATTATGGACAGAAGAGTAAGTACTTTTGCAATAGGGGTGATCCATAAAAGATGTCCAAAGATTTCTGTCAGTTTTTACCCCCTCCCATCCCTTTCCCATGCCTGCCTGCTTTTTGCTTAACTGCCTCCTTTCCTTGTCCATGTGGACATAAATTGTGTTCTTGTAGACTTAATATAGGTTTCCTGTGAATGCGCTCCCATATACTGACAAGTAAAATGTATCCACTGTAATGCTTTATTTCAGTTGTAAGACAATTATAGAGCTGCAGAGAATATCAAAACGTAAAAGCTCATTGAAAAAAATGCATATAGTATGCGTATTTCTGGTTTGTCTCTTATTTTCAAATCTTTTACAAAAGAAGATGATAATATGAATATAATGAATAATAAATGCCCCATCCTCTCTTAGAAACCGTTTTGAAAAGGATTCCACTAACAAAAAGACACCCCTACTTCTGTTCACTTTTTTCTGCTTAGTTGCTACCGCCTCCCTTCCGTAAGGTGTGGATGCTCTTTATGGGTGCCCCTATACAAGATGTAGGTAATTGTGTTAGTA
Organism: Cassiopea xamachana; assembly: GCA_900291935.2. Taxonomy (NCBI): domain Eukaryota; kingdom Metazoa; phylum Cnidaria; class Scyphozoa; order Rhizostomeae; family Cassiopeidae; genus Cassiopea; species Cassiopea xamachana. The sequence continues at coordinate 10,625,509 of OLMO02000294.1, forward strand.
ATGTCTTCAGTATTTGACAAAACCAATGTACGTATTTACTTCTTTATCAACTCTATTCAGTCTCTATTCCATATTACAAATTTCTATGCAAATAACATCAAGTAACAAAATGAACTTATTTGTTTTAGTTTACTCACTTGCTCTGCTGTTTAATATGATCTCATCACTTGCTTTGCTGTGTGTTGGTGGAGAGAATGGCGCACAAACATTTGGTGTGTCGCTGTTGTACCTATTTTTGTTTGTACCATGCTCATTTTTATTTTGGTATCGCCCAGTGTACCAAGCATTGAAGTAAGTCAATAATTTATGCATATGCCTATGGGCTGTGAATGTTGCTAATGCTACGTTGCTTACAAGTATATCTTTACTTTGCTATCATCTATTAAATAAAACACATTTTTAGATGTTTTGCATTAATTTTATTTACCATGGCATCACAGTTGTTTCTTCCGTTGTAGACCGTACACTGTCTATTTTGATTATTTTTATGTTTTTATTTTGTAGTTTGTACTGTAGAATTCAAGACTACTGTCTTGTGTATGCTTCCAGATTTTCTTATGCCTCATTTGGCTGTATTCAATCTGTTCTTTTCTAATCCTAAGATCTGGACAAGTTGGTATCAAAAAGTGTATTTTGCTAGTGTATTACTCATGTATCAAGAGACATAAACTTGCTCTTGATTGGCAATTCCCTATCATTAGAGTTATATACCTTCATAAGCTATATTGTTACCAAATTCTGTGGTGTTGCCACATTAAAAATCCTATTGCAAATCTATGTTTCTTGTTCAACTGTAGAATATTTATTCATACTTTTTCATTGTAGGAATGACAGTTCTTTCAACTTCATGCTGTATTTTTTTGTCTTCTTTTTTCAAATTATCTTCGCAATTGTCTATGCAGTTGGTATTCCAGGATTTGGAACAAGGTTAGATAGTGCTCTTTGAATAGCTCAAGATTTATTTGGCACACCATTTTTGTTTAGCTTGCAGGTACTTCATAGTCGAAATGTCTTATTGCTATCTAACTCAATGTGTTCCTTAGTGTTATACACTCTTAATGTGCCATTAATTTATGAAACTATCATTTGCATATTTGAAGCTCATCATCCTAATTAGATTCATATACTATATAATATATGCAGATATATACACAGTTGCATATTTTTGCATGTATAATCTAGTATATGAATTTAAAGGGCAATTCCACAGTAACAAGCGTACATTTTGGACAAAATTTATTCTCTATCTTCAGTTCTTGGAAAACCCACATAAAGCAGCACACAGGGTTGCCACGACATCATGGAATTCAGGAAAAATCAGGGAATTTTAAATTCAATGAAGGAAAATCAGTTTAAAAGAAAGATTTTTCATAAAATCATGGAAAACCATGGCAATTTAGGGAGCGCCCAGGGTTGGCAACAAATCAGGGAATTCAGTGACAAGCAGGAAATCTTAAATTCAGTCAGGGAATATCAGGGAAAAAGAAAGACTTTCATAAAATCATGAAAATCATTAAAATTTTAAGTTATGTGTTGTTTTATTTCAAAGCAAGAACTTTCCTCATAATCAAACATCCAGTCGAGTGTGACAATTTGCCAAATTTTCCATTTTTGTATATACTTCTATTTTCTGAAGTATTTATGAAGCACAGTTCTCTGTTTTAT
>OLMO02000294.1:10631112-10643901 GCA_900291935.2 Cassiopea xamachana
CATATATATATATATATATATATAATATTTAATTTAATTTTCCGTTTTCCTTTATTACTTTATATATATATATAGCTATAAATGTTGGAAGGAGGCTTAAGTTATTACTCGGAGATTTACGCTTGATGCGATCATCAAACATGAATTGTCTGATGATCGCATCAAGCGTGAAACTCCAAGTAACAACGTAAATATATATATACATATAAATGTAAAGTACATATAAATGTAAAGTACATTGTAGAGCACTTCTACATACAGCCTTGAATTATTTGGGGGCAATGCCCCATGCCCCTTCAGTGTTCGCCGTGAAAAAATCATTGTGTTCATTGAAAAAAATCAATTAGAGCATGAATTTCACACAAGCCCCTGGGACGAGAGATCAGGGTGGTAACTACTCCTGAAATGCCATTTACCTTCTGCAAAAGGGGAAAAGCTCCTGAAATGAAATTTTTTGAAATACAGTTGACATTTGATTGCTCAACGACCTACTTCATTGGGGCGCAACTCTTTTCCTATAATGCAAAAGGGCCTTTTCCGGTGCTATAGGATATACTCCTAAAGTTTTCTGGGGACAAGCCTCCAGACCTCCCTTTTTTCTCACTTATGCTTGCATATCCACCCAAATTTTAGGTAGCTATGCTGTTTCTACTACTCCTCTACTGTGTTGATTCAATGTTCAGTTAAAACAGGTGATGTTGTTTATAAAAACTAATGCAAAGAATGATTAGCATAGGGAGTTTTCATACGCTTTACACAGTTTGCTCCTAAATTCTTTTAATGGGGGCAAGTCCGCAGACCCCCTATTTCCTCCACTACCCATACTTGTCCCCCCAGCAGCTAGGCAGCTTCCACTACTTCGCTACTTTGTTCTACAATCAATAGAAACAGGTAATGTGTATGAAACATATGGTAGACATGGGAAAGTGATCAGATTCTCCAAAAAAACACTCCTCGAAAACACCTATGAAAGTCCTCGAAAACTCCTGGACGATGTGTTTTTTAAGGAGCAGTTCCACACAATGTGCAGTTCTAATAAAAAGAACTGTGTAATTCAAAATCTTGTAATTTAGTGGTCCAAGAGTTTAAGAAAGTATAAAGGAGGGAAAATGGTAGATTTAGGTAAATGATAGGCGAAACACAACCAGAAATGGAATTGTTAGAGGTAGTAACATTTCCCTACCCTTTTTTGCTAAAAGCAGGGATTTCAATACCATCTACAACCATACTTTAGTTCTTCAACTCAGCATCGCTGGATTTTATGTGCAGGTCTATATTTTTCCTTAAAAAACCTGCTTCTGGAAATCACCCTGGATTTTATTGCAAAATGTGAGTGGCCTCCCTAGAGATACACAAAGAACTACTCAATTATCTAAAGATTGATTCTATGTATCCCATATTTCATGCGGACAAACTCTCCCTCTTTCAAAACATAATTATTCAACCTGTGAAATATTGTAATCCACTCCTGCCAAATTGATTGTTGGAGGAAATTTGTGCACCAAAATTTGGACCTGAGATAATTACACCGTCGTAGAAAACAAGAATACTAATATTTTGTTGAATATTCATTGATATTTTCACCCAAAAATTACTTCACAATCAAGGACAACTACATTGACGACCTATCATCCATCAAGCGCACTGCGCTAGCAATATTTGTGATCAATTTAGAAACATACTAAGGAAATTACCAAGTGAACATAAAAGAAATGAGGATATACGCAACTTCTGGCTATGCAAAATCATTGGAATGTGATAATTAGGACCACCGAGAGAAATCGGAGGCCCCGGGTAGACGCAGAAAGATGAGGCCTCCTGCGAGAGAAGCGACCAGAAAATTTCAGGGCCTAGAAATTAGCTAAGGAAAATTACTGTTGGTTTACTTTATGAGACCCCTCAGGCCTTGAAGCATTGGGTGTTACTATGAGGCCCCCTGGACCTTGAGACCCTGTGCAAATTTGCCCCCCTTCCCCCCGAAGGCCCTGATGATGACTGGCTTCAAATATGATAGAAAGCGTGATTTACCGAAAATTTAGCTAAAAAGCAATGACAGTGTGCGGGTTGATACGGGAGAAAATAAGCTTTTTCAAATTGAGCTAAGAATTTCCTGGCTCGGGAAAATTCTCCTGAAACTCCATAAATAACGAAAGTCTGGCCTTTGTGAAGAAGTGGGAAACTTTCAAGAGGAAAAATTGAAATTTGAAAGAAATATTTCTTTGTGAAAGCAATTACTGTCCACTCTAGAACCGAAGGAGCTTACTGTTCATAAAATACAGCTTACTGTCAATAGAAGGGGGAGCGGTTCAAATAGCCGGCGGAAGGACCACCTACTATAAAATGGAAGTAGAGAAGGATAGGAGTATGGGGGGCTGGCCCCTGGAAATTTGTCTTGAGCCCCATCCATTAACTATTGGGGAAACGCCCTGTTTGAGCATAAGAGATAAGCTCTTTCTAGATAGAAGACAGTATACTATGTCGATACAATGTTTGTGAGGCCTTTCAAACAACCTTTACCCTTATTAGTTCAAATGAGTTAGACAAAGGGCAAGGGCTCTGCGTCCCCTTTCTACAGCCCTCATTATATCTACAATAAATTTACAATTTGAATCATTTTGAAAGTAACTATTTATGAAAAAGGTCAATAGTAAAAAAGACAAGTGTTAAAAGTAGTGAGTCTTTGGTGGCATCTTCAAATCAAGCTCCTCGTTGTCGCTACTATCTACTGTCGCAGCAGATGAGTACGATAATTTTGGCGGGTTCAGTACAGCAGGGCAGCCTTCCTTCTTTGGATTCTTCTTACAATCACGAAACTTCTTTAAGTGGCTCTCCAGATAGCTAAGAGGGGATGACCCTTGTGACAGCGCTTGAAAATGGAACTCCTTTAGAGAGTACAGCTTGCCCAAATCTTTCTGTGTCTCATTCCTATAGCGCCAAATGTCCAACTGGCCAATCATATAGGCTGTCGCTTGACCTGGGTTGCTTTGGTAGCGTAGAACCTCCTTTGTTGCGATATCAGTCTTGTCCCAAGCATACTTCCCAAATAAGTCGATGGCCTGTTGCCTCGTGAAGCCTTTGTAGTGCAAACCAGTGTCAACAACCAATCGTAGAGCTCGCCAGATCTGGAAAGGGAAGGAAGTATGGCCAATTGAGATAGAACACGAACTTCAATCTGTGGTTCTATATACACACCTTTTTTTAAGAATGCCTAATGTTTCTCTGAGCCTCCATATTATTAAATTTTCTAGGTTTGAGACCTAGATTAGTCTTAAATTATTACCAAATATTGATAATGTAACTTCGTCTGAAATTCAAAGGATTATATTCAAATCTCTATCGATTTCTTACTATATCATAAAGCAAAATAAAAATGGAGCAGAGTAACAAATATTGCATCGACAGTAAAAAAGTTAATCCACACTCAGTACTATAGATCAAATACACAAAAATTTTAAGTCTTAATGAAAACTTGGGTCGAAAGTAAACCAAGAATACTGCAAGGCTCAAGCTACATCAAAACTTAGAATGTTTGCGTATTCGAGTAATAATGCTGTTTGTTGTGTAATTCTTGCACTACCGATGCAATATTTATGATTTTGGTCCACATCTGTTCTGCATTAGGAAGTTGGGCATCAGCAAAGATTTGAATACATTCCTCTTATTTTCAGGCCAAGCTACACCTTTGGCAGTTATGAACAATATCGAGAAGAGTACAAAGCTTACATCCAAAAAATTAAAAATATTAGCCTAAGCAAAAAATTATTTATTTCTGTAAAAAAAGAGTGTATGAAATTTCCTTACTAGCTGGCCCAAGAGTCCCCATTTGCAAATGCCTTTTTTGCTGAAAGCTCTTTAACAATCAATTTGATTTGTCTCCATTTAATACTTGCTGTTGTTCTATGAATGTGTCAAATTATCTATACATCGCTTTTCTCATTACTGTCGATCAATCTCCGACTAACTTAAAATATTCGCGGCAATAAATCGAAATGTATTTTCCTTTGTTCTAAAGGTACCTATTGGAAAATGGGGTCTGGGGGCTTAACCCCAGAAAAAATTTTTGAGGTAGCATCCTGTAGAACGTCGGTAAACGCCCGTTTGCAGAATAGAATGTATTTATTTTTATCATTAATCTTCAAAGGCTGAACGCCATTGCTAGAAACAAAAAAATATCATCTTATGCAGGGACAGACTTAGAGATGAATATTAGTGGGGGGGGGGGTGCCGTCATTTGAAGTTTTGAAGTTTACTGAATGGTTCAAACTGTGGTAGCGGCTGCTTCCTTCTGGGAGGGATGACCAACAGCACGTCGTGTACCAAGAAAAGATATGGAAATTCCCTAATTAAAGTTAAATACTAATTTCCTTTGAACTGCATGCACAATTGTAAAGACTATAAGTTAAGAGTATTATCCACAGAAGGAAGGAGGCAGTGAATACACGAGCGGTGCGAGCGAAAAAACTTTTTGAGCCCACACCTGGAATGTCGGAAAACGCCTTTTTGGCATTTAGGACAAGCACTATGTATGATTGATCTCTAGTCAGAGAAGAAATACATGTCCTCCTCTGAATCTTTTTTGAATTTTGGTGGTTCAGTACATTACGTCTTCTTTCAGATGATGCCTCTTCATCTTTAAAATATTCGTGAAAAGTACTTCTTTTGTATTCATCAGTGCGTCATTTACAAGTTTTGGAATTCATGCTTATAAATTGACTTTTTCAAAAAGCCGGATAAAATTTGATTTTACATTCATAAAGACTTTTTTTTTATCATTGAAACAACACAATTTTACATTTGCAATTTTCTATGCCGTTCATAGCAGAAATGGACATAAAGTCATCTGTTTCTGGCTACGAACGGCATTTACAATTCTTTTAAACATGCCTCAATACAAAAAACAACAACAACAAAGCAATCTGTGTACCACGGCATCGTCTCATTAACCAGGCCCGGCCATGCACTAGCCTGTTTACAAATGATGAAGAAGAAAGGCATATGAAAGGCACATAAAGACTTGCCTGTTTTATTCAACAATGAACAGAAATTCAAAAAAGTTTCTCATATCTGTTTTGCGAGATACAGGATCGATTACGGGATCAGGTGCTCTCCTTCATGAGCACTTTGCAAGGTGAATTTACTAGGCACTGCAGCTCTGCACCCTAGTTGCAGAGAAAGCTGCAAGTAGTGTTGTAATACAGCTTGAAACACGACGAAATAGAACTATAAAATTCTTATTGCAGCTGCTCTTGAAATGGCTCCCTGAGTACCGCTCAACGGCTCAAAAGTCAAGGAAGTTTAGTTTCGGTCTCATGAGGCATAACAAAAGTGAGTGGTTGACATTGTGCTTAAAACGCATGTTACTGACATTTTCAGTATGATATAGACACTAGAGGTAAGGACTCGTGCAGTTTTACCTACTATAAAACTGCTGGGGGATGCACCAGCCGCGGCCACACCCCTTCTCAGTCAGTGTTACCCCTGCTATTTCAAAACAACACTGTGCCTTATATCTCTACTACTGGAATTGAAAAAAAGATATGAATTCCAAATCACTACTGGAATTGGAAAAGACGCCTCTTGCCTGCCAAGGAGCTCTCGTTCTCAACCGATTCGAAAACAACCCGTTACAGAGTATTCACTTTGCTATGTAAAAGAAACTAGCACTATGGATTGCTTGTAAGTAACCCTCAGATTATCAATAAACCGTATCTGATTCTACTAATTCTTATCCTCCCATTCATGTTAAACTATTTGCCACTCTATTTCATTTATACTTTACTTATTATTAGTTAATCATTATAGGTAGAAATACAGGCCCACCATAGATAATAAATACTATTTTAACTCTGTGAATCAAAATGTTGTATTTATTATGTTCGTTTACCCCAACAGTCCATGTTATATTATTGCGTAAGGAATCGTCATTCTTAGGTGCACATGCAAGTCCTTTCATTGTCCTTTGATGTGAAGACAGTCCAATTACTAATAACAAAAACATCACACTAATCAATTTTACTATCAAGACATATCTCCAGATTCATTTAGGGACCATTGAAAAAGTACGGATGCTCCATATTTATCGATTTTTTTCATCTCCCTTCCACTTGCATACTTTTGTATATCTTAGAGGTACTCCCTACCCCAGCGTACATACTTCGAAGTCATCACCCCTTCCCCCATCTAGATATTCATATCTATTTATTACAGGGTTGTCATTGCTATTTCAAGATAAACTTCCCTGATTTCCCTGATATTTTTCTTGAAATACTTCTCGTTTGCCCCAGATTTTCCCTGATATTCTTCTCACTTCTTTTGACAGCTATGGGGTCTGGAAGAGCCTTCACCCTATTTTTAGAAGTTCAACATATTGGCACATAAAACGTGGAACTGCACTTCAAAATCACTGCACAGAAAAACAAGCTGCAGGAGAGGGGGAAACTTGGTAATTCTCACACTGAACTGGATGTGACTAATTATAGAGGAAGTCACCACTCTAATATGAAACAATAGCAACTCTACAACTTCCAAGATTTTCCCTGATTTTTCAAGATTTCTTTCTTTTCCCCTGATTTTCTCTGATTGACAATAATATTCCTCGATTTCCCCTGAATCTCCTTATTTCCCTGATCTGGTGGCAACCTCGAACTATCTCACTATTTTCAATGTGCGAAAAAGCTAATAGATAGCAAAGAAATCTAAAATTATCACAATTTTGTACAAAAATAAAGGGAACTTACGTATACCCTCAAAAGATGGCTATATTTATGTAGGATGCATTCCAGGTAATCAGCGTTTGACAAGAACGTACTAAAGGCGTACATACATTCTTTGAGGAACTTCCTCCCCTTGTACGATTTCATGCGCTTTTTTGGTACCCTCTCCCCCCTGCAGAGCGTACGTACTTTCTGAATGGTCCCTTCACATAACGCAAGCAACAGCATCTACATTTCACGCGGCATTTTGTCAATACCATTCCTCAATAAGCAGATCCTGTAGTGTAGCAACAGTGTTACGGTATGTACCTTTGACTACCTATCAGTTCTCTGGGACTATAGAGTTACTACACTATGGTCTGGTAGGTAGAGAAGTAATATACACAATTCAAGTCGTAAGTTAGTTTCGGTTCACAGTGGGCGGGTAAGAAAAAGCCAACCAACAGAATGGAACGGCCAAGGGCATTGATCATTCACCCGTTATGCAATTCCAATTTCATCTTCCTTCACCCCTTCCCACAAAGACAAAAGAACACCGTAAAAAATCAAGTTACCCTTTCCCTCTGTAAGAGGCGCTGCACAACTGGTGAATGATCCCCAAGAGTAGTATTACGATATCATACAGTCCCTAGCATACCTGCCATTTCAGCATTCCAAACTTTTGCATGGGCTCAGTGTTGTATACATCAGTCTGCTTGGCAATGAGGGGGTTCTCTGCATACAGAGCCCAACCCTCCGTAAACGCGGTGTAATATGTAGAGTCATCAAGCCATTTGATTTCTCCTCCGCAATTGTCCTTGAAATGTTCTGCATTCCCTTGGACCTGAAAATAGCAATATCTGAGTTAATTTTAAACTCAGTTCAAGAACTCAGGGTGCATACAACCTGTCATTTTTACAATCACCCTTTGGATAAGGGACAAAGAATTAACAAACACTACAAGGCGGGGGCACAGAATAGTGAATAGGCAGAAGGGAAACTTTTGTCGGCGCCTTTGTTGTTTTCCGGGCACGGATTTTGGGAAAGCTCTTACCTAAAATCGTTTTCATTTCGAGGCACCTGACAATGGAGGAGCACGTAGCGTGCAGTGGAAATTGTATTCATTGAGATATGTGGTTGCAATCCTTACGCATCATACAACAAAGGTTACTTTTGAGCAAGCGATGAATATTTACACCATAAACTAGGTGTTTCGGTTTACAGTACACTCCTTTTATTGAACACATTGGAAAAATCAAACCAACAATTTTGCTGTCATTTTCAGCCAATATGCAGTGCTACAAATAAAAAGCTTACTGTTTTTATTTTGCAATACATCGACAGAAAAACGCCAAGCAATACTACAATTGCATTGTGGTAGGTGGCATTGTTTGGTCAGCTTCTTCAGAGGCCAACAAGGTTGATGGTGGTGAAAGTGATGAAGTCTGTTTCCAATATTATGTTCTACCAATCATTTTCCACGTGCAAAAATGATATAAGAGTAAACTATACATACTTGCATTTTGCATGCACCATGTACCTCTAAATGTATGGTATATACCACTCGATCAGAGAAATCAACCCTTTATATGGAAAGTCTGAATTTTTAACTTACAAGTTATATAATCCTAAAAATAAGAGCACTATCACATCTGTGTTTGATGATAGATTTCCCCAAGAAGGATCTAGGTACATATTTGATTCTTCTTGTTCCTAACTTTCTGTTCTGAAATTGCCAATTCTGTATTCAGTATAGCTACTATTTAGACAACGGTATTCAAATTTACAGCATATGGGCACATGCTCCTTTGGTAAACCAAAATTTCAATGCAATTGTTAGATGAAATATTTGACCTTATAATCTCACAGTCTTTTTGAAAGCTCAATTGGATCAATGTGCTTTTCTGTAGTCTTACTTTTTTGATAGAAAATTCTTACATCTTATTAAACTGTAACTTTGTCATGGAACTCACTATCATATATTGAGTATGAGTATGAGTTTGAGTATAAGTATAAGTATGAGTATGAGTATAAGCTCAATGTGTTTCAATGAGTATGAGGATGATAAGGTATTTGAAAAAGAAAAAAAAAGTGAAATATTTTTCCTTTAGTGTCAGTTTGAGTGAACACATAATACACGATTTGAACGAAAACACCAAATGAATTTAAGTGAAATTTAGCTTCACTACGATTATCTGCAACTGGCTAACTCTAATTAAGCTATGAGCAATCAAGTAACCATTAGAATGCTTCTAGCTGTGCAATGGTCCTCTAACCATGATGAGTAAGTCAAAAACTGAGTACATTCATGGAACAAAATACTCTAAATCTAAAATATTACAAGCATACATGTTAAAAACATATGAACCTTGTTAGATGGTTCATCTTTCAAAACAACAGAAAAATATTGATAAGAGGATACGAATGCAGCCTTTCCTTGAAAGGATGCATATAATAAACAGGCAAACCATTTTTAAAGAGATATGTTAGGATCTTCTGCATGATAATGAACTAATGTTCAGCAAACTTGCATAAATATGATTGCTGAGATAAACAGAGTTCAGTATGACAATGCACTAGACATTAACATGAATTTGGGTTTCCTTGGATGAAAATGTACTTGATTTTAAAGCAAGCTTTGGAGTTCTAACAAATGACTTCTTACTGTGTTCAAAGCCAATTCAACCGTAACATTGTTTTTTGTAAGTGACAAAGAAAGAAAATTCTCTGCTGGTGCCAGTTGATTGAAAGTAGGAATAATCTGCTGTTGATCCATCAACATGCCAAAAATAGACAAAAAATTATTCACTAAATGTTGCGATTTATCATTCCATTTTTCTATATTAGAGCATATAAGTTATTTAACATCAAACCTGCCTTTTTTGAAATCTACAATCAGCTACTTACACAATCAAACTTTTGATTGTGCAGTCATTCTACCTGAAATTAATTATGAATTGTCATCCAGATATTTGTCAAAAGTGCATATCTGTGGCATAACAGCTCTGAATGGTGACGAATGACTTCTGCAGTTATAATGTATTCAACAAATATGGCTGAAAATATTCTACGCAATTCCCACTCAAGTTAGTCAAAAGCATGTCAAGTAGATCTTTCCCTTGTTTGCTCAGCATGATTTTCCTGCAACCACACGAAAATGGAAGACAGTGTTTGTGGAGATTGTAATAAAATTGCAAAATAGAAAGTTATTTCATGTAAACAAACGATGCCTGCTTACCGACTAAAATGTCGCGGAAGTCAGACCATTCGAGCTTCTTGATGTAAAGTCCCATTTAATGTTTACCTATGTGCAGCAAAATGAGCACCAGCTGCAAAATTGTGTTCATTTCCTCCCTTTTTTACGAGAATTTGGGTTGATTCCTATAAGTAATTCAATGACTTCCTACGACTTATACACCACTGGCCTCTGTTAATGCATGCGTGAAAAAATCCGTTCCCTCTGAAAAGAGCAGAGTTTCCCTTCTGCCTATTCACTATTATGTGGCGGGGGTATCATCATCATCATCATCATCATTATTGCCATTATTATAGTTAGTTGTAAAGATAGTTTCTAGAGAACTAATTAAGACCACCTATGAAAAGAAAGTAAAATGAAATTAGACTATAAAACAAGATATATATTTACAAATGGAACAATTGCATGATTTGCCACCCCACTTAGCGATCACATTTTTGCATTCTATCAAGGTTGCCTGTCTCTTGATTTCATCCTTTAGATAATTCCATTGGAAACTACCTTTAAATGAGAGAGAGAGAGAGAGAGAGAGAGAGAGAGAGAGAGAGAGAGAGGGAGTTAAGTCCGTATCTATTTTGTATATGTGGAAGTCTGCATTTTACTTTGTTACGGAGGTTGTAATATCAATTTTTCATATTAAAAAGCAAATTTTGTCCTCTATTTTTTTTCTGGGGCACAATATTATAAAGATGATCAATCATTTTGATAAATTGTTTCCCTGGAAAACATAGAGATTTTGTGCTGTTAAATCAATTATTTTTCATGAATTTTAAATGAACTGACATTAAAAATTTATGAGCAAACAATTTTTGCCCTTAGTATTGTATTAGTGAAATGTCTTTCCTATCTTGTCTTTGTGCAAACAACTTTTCTAATGATAGTAGATTACACTTATATCGGAAGATTGTATCCCTGGATTTAAACTGCATACACCCAACTAAGGACAGGGACTGCACTCACTGTCATGAAGGTATGCACTTACTGTCGTTTCGTTCTGTGCATCAGTTTCGTGTAGACGTCTCTGTAAGCAGCTCCTGTCTTATAGTTATTTTTATTGCCTGGTTATCGTAAATGGACATCATTTTACAATAACTGCTATACTTGGATCATCTATTTTATCGTTTAATATGTTTCAATCGCGTTATATTTGGATGTTGGCTATATAAATCGTTTGCGCATATTGTGGAAAAGACTTTCAGTCGTAGGCCTTCATAGTTGGCGTTGCAAAGAGAAGGTAAATATACCTCTGGACCAAACAAAACAATGTTATTACAATGTAGTTACATTGTTACAATTTAGACACATCTCATGTGTCTACATAGTAGCGACGGATGAAATCCATTACTACCCAACTACTTTACTACATGGTGTCAGTGGTCTATGATGAAAATTAGAGTCGATAAATGTGTTGCTTTTGGTTTAAAAAAGTTTTCTACTCGCTCCATGCAATTTCAACCAAAGCTCTTTATAAATAAGGAAATTGTTCCTTCTGTTAAATCTGGGGATATCTTGGCCGCTATTTCAATTTCGAGATGGAGGATAAAGACCATAAGGTCCAAATACAATCTTGTCTTTGAAATACGTTGCAGCGTATAGATTCGTTTACAATCCTACCATCAAACAAGCTACTTCTATATCACTGTTGGGTCCTTTCTAAGTTGTCTTAGCCGCTTACTTCTAAAAACCTTTCTAAGACTTGGGTTGTTGAAAACTTAGGCTCTGTTACTGCAAGATTTGTTCGCAAATGGTTAGAACTTCCGATTAGCGCAACTCTTAGCGGAATAATTCTTCCTCCAAGCAAATTTGGCTTAAATTTCCAGCTTCCATCTACCAAATTCCTGCAGTGTCAAAATGACCTCAGCAGCATCCTTAAATCTTCATCCAGTGATACTATTCATTCAATATGGAAATCTACCAGTTGTGGAACAAATCTACAATATGATATTTATCACAATACTAAACAGGTTTTAAGGGTGGTACAACAAGAACATACTGACAACCAATTGATATCTCAAGGCTTTATTATATCAATTTTGCTAAATCATTTCGTGAAAGCTTTCAACTCTTTATGGTCCTCTACACAGAGTAAACTTCCGAAAAAATTTTTAACTTCACTATTAGATACCTCAACAATACTCTTGCTACACGTAACAATCTTCAAAAGTGGAATCTCTCTCAATCATTAGATTGCTCTTTCTGCTTAAAATCTGAGACCCTCCTTCATATTGTAGCTGGTTGTAAAACAAATCTGGATACTATATGGAGACACAACTCAACACTTCATTTTACTGCCTCAGCCTTGAAAGATATCAAAGATTCCTCCCTTTTTGTCGACCATCCAGGCTTTCTCTCCAAGCAAATTTGGCTTAAATTTCCAGCTTCCATCTACCAAATTCCTGCAGTGTCAAAATGACCTCAGCAGCATCCTTAAATCTTCATCCAGTGATACTATTCATTCAATATGGAAATCTACCAGTTCCAGTACCTCTTTCTATATATATATATATATATATATATATATATATATATATATATATATATATATATATATATATATATATATATATATATATATATATATATATATATATATATATATATATATATATATATATATATATATATATATATATATATATATATATATATATATATATTTACCACAGCATGAAAAAGCGGCAACATACTTGAAGCTTTTTTCGTCCGACACTCATCAGAGTATGAAAACTTCGGGTAGTGACCTAAAGGTTAACCAAAATATATATCCAGATGCTGTTAATGTGCTAAGATGCGTCTCATTGGCCCCAAGTGTGACCAATAAAGACTCATTAACATTGTTTA
>OLMO02000294.1:10657901-10671741 GCA_900291935.2 Cassiopea xamachana
ATATATATATATAATATTTTTAGATAATGGTCTCATTATAGCGAGTGGAGGGTGTGAAATATTTTATCTTTCCATACAATGCTGGGCCTTACAAAACATAACTGAGAAGAATTGCTTTATGTTACAGAGTTTTTCGCCTTGCTAAGGATGTTTCCTAAGGAATTTTGGAATCCAAAGAGAGTCTGAGGAATCCTGTAGAATTGTTAGAATGTGTGCAAATCGTAATTCAGACCGGGATTTCTGATCAGAACGTTTCTTTTTGGCAAAAGAAGGCAAAGTATTATCTACTATTATCAAATTCGTGGGTACCTATAAAACAGTAATCCTAGAATTTTTGAAATATAGTCTAGGGTTGTATTTTATTCCGTAAGCAGTCTTGATTTGTTGGAGGATGAAGATATACTTGAATAAGAACTATATTTTCTTTGAGCCTCAGAAGCTCAAGTGCAATACATAATTTGCATTTGCCAATTTTTGTAGAACACTGACTAAGACTGATTTAGGAATTGAGGATGGGGTACATAGGTCACATGTCTCCCACTTTCATAAGCTTGCATGTAATGTGTCCCTTCACAGATTACAGAGATGCCCTTTTTGCGTGTGAGGGTGCCACTTGAAAATGTGCGCCATCCTTTTGTGAGTACTTCCTACGTTCCTGCTCACCCAAGGTGTATTCCATGCAGTGGCGTAGCGTGACCTCTTCGACTGGATATTCTATCATGTGATTCTAAAGTTTTTTGGGTGTGGCTTGGTGTGACTGGGTGTTGCTCCTTGAGCCTGAGCATAAATATATGGCAAAACAGGTTGTTTAGTAAACATCCCGCATTGAAGGTTGTTGCATCGGATAACAGAAAGTACATACCACAGTTGAAGTAGTAGAAAATGACTTTGTCAAAAATATGAACTGAACAGTACACACATGTTTCGATCTTTGAAAGACAAATGAATTTGAGAAGTCGAGGGAGCTGTTTGAAATCCATTGGCATTCACTACTTAAGCAAAAATACACATTATAGTGCCCTTCCTAACCAAGGCGAGAGATTCATACGATGAATAAACTGGCCTAAGGCGCCTTAGGCTAATGAATAACGTACTTTCAATGGTCTTCTTCACAATTATTGATTTTTTACTGAAAAATGCATAACTATGGAACTCTCTTTTAAATCTTCCATAAATACTTTCACATCCTTGTCGACAGCAGACCTTATCGCTTTTATCAACGTGGAAGTGAGACTACAACTGTTGACTGTTGCTCTATCACTAACCAAGGCTGGACGCAGGGAAAACTTCTGCGCCAATCCCATTGTTTTCGCAGATTAATGAGGAATTTATTGATTAAAATGGAGCATTTTGATTGGTTGAGCACCGTCCAGGGTATTTACTGCGTATTCGCGACAGATTTAAGGTTCTTCCTTCTCTCTTAAGGCCTCGCACCTACAGCGTTCATTATACTGAAGTTTAGAAGAGCTAAAAGGCTGAAAGGCAACTACATTTGCCATTTCATTGAAAGTTAACATTACAGTTTTTTATTTTTCCTGAAAGTTGTAGGGTATACAATGAATACTTTGAATACCCTGACGCTACGCCACTCACTCTATGATGCACTTAGGCCCGAAGATATCTGACGTTAAGTTAGCTTTCTTGTCGGCGTGGCGGCATGGATATAGCCTAAACTACACTCTTTGGCGTACTGGCGTAATAAAATGCAAATCTCAACGCATGGCTCTTTTGATCTTTGCATCTCAGGTGTAAGTCACCTTCAACCTTGAGCAAAACTGCCAATAATGAAATCAATAGAACTCACAAGCGTGCAGTATATAGACTATGAATCGAAATAACAGGAACTTTTTGATAAGGATAATGCAAAGACAACACATACTAAGAACCTACAAAAATTGATGATAGAAGTTTATAAATCGTTCAGTCACCTAAACTCAGAGTATATGTGGGAATTTTTCGTAAAAAAAAATGTTCGATACAATCTCCGCGCCAAGGAATTTGTAAACTCTCTTCAGTACGTTCCCAACGCTATGGACTAAACTCCCTATCCTTTAGAGGGAGTCTGTTATGGAATACCACTGATAATGAGACAAAATTGTCACCTTCTCTTGAGAAATTTAAAAGGGAAATACGTAGCTGGGATGGCAGTAGCTGTACATATTTCATTGGCAAGCAATTTAGTCTGTTTTTTGAGTAGATAGTTGGTATTAATTAGTTTTATAAACTATATAATGTAATTGGTTAATTTGCTGAAAAAAATATTTTGAGTTTGAGTATTTTGAGCTTGAGTTATATGTGTAACCAACTGTAAACAAGTTTTCTGATATGAATTAATATATTGGCATGGTTCCGGATTTAGTTTTACAGGGAATGCACCCAGGCTGCTCACTGCCTTTGACAAGTTTCAAAGCACAATTCTACTTGTCTAATCTCAGAATCTCTCTTGCTAAGCAAAAAGACAAGGTTTAGGAAATCTAAGGAAGTATTTGGCAATCATTGCCAAAACGTTCCTTAGGTAAGGAATTTTCCAAGAAGAAAAACGAGAACACTACGCGAGGGGGCAACTTTGTATGAATGGAAAACAGTCCCGTAAACATCCTAAATTTACAATAGGTACACAACTTTGAAAAACATCCAAGGGGTTGGTCATTATTTATAGCAGGGGTTGGGACCGAAGATAAATGGCTGCGTAAAGAAAACATGTAGGTAGGCAAAATTTGGGTAACAAGAAATCTGGCAAAGCAAAGAGGTGTGTTAAACTGTCAAATAATGCTTAAACATCCTAGCCAGAAAATTTCTTTTGACAGATTTTTCTTCTTTGAAGTCATGAAAATTGCTCAAACTTTTTTAGAGGGTTGGCTAAGCTAACTTTCGACCCTATAAATGGTTTTGTGTTGAATTTTTCACTATTGTACAATGAACAATGTTTTAATAATAACTTGCCTCTCTTCGTTAACACCCCTTCTATAAATAATGGCCCGACCCTAATCGTGAAATATTGGCTGTGGATGTGAGAAGAGAGAGAAGAAACTGGCGGCCTAGTGAATAGCCCGTCGAGAAATTGCTTGAGGAACCCTCTAGAACAAGGGGTCAATAACCTTCATGGGCTTAAAGGCAAAATTCAGATACTGGCAATATGGAGAAATTCAATGCTGTTCAGTTTGGGGGCTGTGGTGGGAGAAGTGAAATTGACAGACTATAAAAGCTGCAAATATGTAAAGCAAACGCTATTATCCTTTTATCAAAAATAGCATATTAGGGACGGGACATTATTTACAAAAGGGGGCAGTACAGAAGAGAGGAGGGTTGTGATTACAAATGTCTTCCTACCTATATTTCTACAATATTCAAAACTTCAATACCTATCCACTTAAAGAGTCAAATGTTAGCTTACTTAACCATCTGAGAAAAATTTGAATGATTTTCATGGCTTCAAATAGGAATAATGTGACAAAAGAATTTTTTGGTTAGGATTACTATGTATTTTAAAGTAACATTTTACATTTTACCCACCCATTTGCTTTGTCTCATTTCTTGTTACCCAACCTTTGCCTACCTAACAATTTTCTTTACCCAACCATTGTACCATCAGTCCTAACCCCAGTTAGAAATAATGACCGGTCCCTTAATTCAAAAATACCTACCGTTTTCCACAAGCATACGATTCAACAATCACAAAAACATAAATCGCTCACCCCCATTCCTCCGCCATCAAAAGCAGGCTTTCGAATTGTAGGTAAGCATTGCTCTGGGGTTTCATTACAGAAAAAAAGAAAGGTAAATTAACAATGAAACAATAGTAGTCTATTTTAGTGCTATTCGTATTATTATCTTTCCTATCTGCTTTGTCAAAACAAGGGATGACTTAAAAAGCTGTCTAATGTATCAACGTCAATAATTTGTTTTTTTCTTTGCACTTTTGCAGCAACTGTCTGCAACTTTAATACCATTTTTCACTGCTGTGTATTTTGCTGGAACCACCAGATCGATTTCTCGCTATCTTTTGTCGCTCGCTAACTTCGGTCTTAAAGCACCTCTTCGAATGAGCGGTCCCATTGTGGCTCAAACATTTATAAGCGCCTGGGCGCTTAATCGAGGGTTACAGTAAGCAAATTTGAAATGAGTTATTCCCTGCGGTGTAATGGGCATTACACACATTATCGGAATGGGCATTTTCTAGTGTTGCAATTATTGGGATATTGTGTCTTTTCACACTTCTGCAGGGAAACAAATTGTTTCTGCTAAAAGCAACGAGTGCTACTTCCGGAAAAGATCCTGTTGAGACTTGTTTGAGTGCCATCTATCCATCTGTTTCAAACTTGTTTCGAGAACCTTTTAAACAAAGAGTTAGTGCATAGGGGGTCTTAACAAGAGCGGAGGGCTGGAGAATTTTCAAAAAGTAATTTGCGGATGGACGGTAATACACTACTGCAAATGACTAACACCTTGCCTACAAACAATAAGGGTCATTCATCAGTTACGTAACGCCAAATTTCCTGTTTAAGACCCTCCTCCCGTCCTAACGCTCCGTACTAAAACTCTCCATATAAATTAAACAATAATGTAAAAAATCAAGGTACCCTCCCTGCCCTAGAGGAGTTACGTAACGGGTGAATGATCCCTAAGCATGTAGAGATACAAGCTTTTATTCTTGTTGTATCAGCTGCCATATGGGAAAAGTTATTGATTCCAAGTGCTCGGTTGTGCAAAAATCACCAGTCAGATATTGCTCATGTGTAAATACAAAAAAGCACATGTAAAAATAAACACAATACCTTGGCATTGATCTCATTCAGTAAAGCTATTGCCCTATCTGTTCTCTCCTTGATTTTCGCAGGTGTCGGATCATAAGCCTGATACTCTTTACGTATTTTAACATGATCTGCCCTTGGATGCCATGCAATGTTTTCAGGATGGAGGACATAGAATGTGTCTTGAACTTTCTTCAGAAAGCTGTCCAATCCTATTCTTTTGGCTTCTTTAGAATATTCACATTGCTCTTTCGTTGATTTAGCTGCGCTGGATACTGCGTTAGAACCTTCGTCACACTTTCTTGCCTTCGCCATTAACACTATGCCGGCAATCAAACAAGCAAGTGCAATGATGAAAACTGCAGCAGCGATAAAAATACTTGTACGACCACCATTCTTCTTACCTTCGGTGAAAACTACGCCGAACTTCTTTCCTCCGTCGTTATCTACAAGCTCAGTTTTCGATTGAGTTTTGGGCTCCATTACTTCTCGATCCAGGGTACGTTCCCAGCAAATCAAAGGTTGCTTAAAAGCGAAACGTCAATACAACAAATGCTAAAATACTGATTTACCCGGCAGCTCGTGCATTCAGTTTCACAAACTGCAGGCCATGTGCGGCAGTATGTGGAGAGGCGAATAGCGGTGAAGAGTTCTGCGTAGAAGGTGAAGACAATAAGTCAACAGGGTGTCTATTAGCATAAATTATTTGCTATACACAAAGATCGCAATGATCCTGCCGAGAACAGAATATCTCAGCTGTTTCTTTGTTTCTTTTCACATGAGTTCATATAATTATCAAACATCGGTAATATGATTATGGGTTGGGGGTATGCACAGGTTTTATTCGGGGGGCGTGGTGATAGATTATTACACGATGGAGGAACCTGTAAAAGATGACATTTACGAATAAATATAATCCTGGAAAATTTTTATCTCTACTTCTTGTTGCTTCAACCTTTCCAACTAAAATGATACTTTACCGGCTGAAAATAAAGTGCCATAGGATTTCTAAAAAGCTATGCCTGTCAATGTCCCCTACTTTGCCACCTCTCTTTTTTGTAACTTTGAGATAATGGCAAGCACACCTTGACTATGTAAATGCGTCATAGAGATGCAGTTAATAGTGAGCGTGGGGTTGGGTAGAATAAACATAGGGTTTATCACGGTGAAGCACATTGCTGGGAACCATAATAGAATTGGAGAACTTACTGAATAGTGCGTAAATCTCAATTATGGGTCTTTCACCCGTAATGAAAAAACCAAAATTTATTGTTTTTGAGACCACCTCCCCTTGTCATAACGCTCAGTACTTTAGCTCTACACATACACGTTTTTTTTTATAAGAAAATCATTATTTTGCCTGAGCCTCAATTTTCTTAACATTTCCCGAAATTAAGCCTCAGATTTTCTTAAATTTTTCTTAACTTCTACTGAAATAAGCTGGCTACAGTGGTTTAAAATTTCATTATTAATATTGTATACATGAATTTGAATTCCATCTTTAACATTTTGAATGCAATAACGACGAACTACCGATATTTGGCCTATAAAAACACTTAATTTTGGAAAATGAGCCTCGTGATTTTCTTACGATTTTCTTAAGATTTTGACGATTTGAGCCTCATTTTCTTATAAACATTTTTCTTATAAAAAAAACGTGTATATTAAACAACAGTGCAACAAATCGAGGTACCCTCCTCCCCCCCCCCTAGAGGTGTTGCGTAACGCCTGTCAAAAGATGTAAAAGTGTTAAAGCACCAGTTTTATCATTTATTTGATTTCGTAACAAGTTGTTTCACGTGCTCATATTGCTTCTGCTTCGTAATTTATTCACATTTAGTGTTAACGTCATGCCATGCTATTGCTAACAGGAAATTTTCTGACTGCCCTCCAGATCTCCATGGTCATTCAGGCACGAAGTTTAAAGCCTTCCTAAAGCAGAAGTTCTACTACGCCCATGTGTGATGCTGTGTTTAGGCATAGTGTTTGAATTGCATTGATGAAAGCAGTGAAAGTTGTTCTAACAATAATGATAAAAAATAGGCATTTCCTTGATAATTAATGACTGCAACATTTTTCTGCAATTTTGTTGCTGCCCTCATGCACAAAAACATCTTTTTGTAGAAAAGGATTTATAAGAGATATGACTCAAAGCCTAGTAGTAACAGCTTCCTTGGTTTGGGCCACATATAAATTCTAAAAGTTTCTAAAACGTTACTTATTTAGCAAGCTAAAATTGAAGTGAAAATGTAAACAAATCGTGAATGTGACAGAAAAAATGCATCAGTGCATGCAAAAATCTATAGCAATGTCATACTTCCATATTTGTTTCAGCTTTGAGTTGAACCAAGTAACAGATTCAATGTACTGATTGTCTATAGTTTCTTAACTCTTTCCTTGTAGCTCTAGAAGTTTCTTAAATTTTAGGGGGTCTAGTACTTGGGTGCTTATAAATTGCTTTCTTGTTGAAAAATGTAAGAAATTTCAACCCATGCAAATGCATACCTGGTTTTAGAGCATCCAGAGCATGTGGGTTTATTGAAGCAGAAGCAGCATCTAAAGGCACATACATGTACATACAGTAGATGTACCTTTGGTGGAAACCTTGCTCCCCCTTCCCTTAGGTACGCTTAGGTACCCCTGGTCCAATTGCACCTTCAAATAAGTAAGTGTAAAAAAAGATAATCGGAGTCATTACAGAATAAAGCTACAGCATACTCCACAAAAAACTACTTCAATTTCTAAAGGTAGATTTAGTCTTCAGATTCTCTTCTTTCTAAAAGGAAACTGTCCACTATATTATAATACTACCTTCAAGGAGGTATCACAGATGCGAGTCCGAAGGCCTAATAATATATTGAAAACGTAGATAAATCAGTTAAACTAATAAACTCACTACCTCAAACTTTTAATGGCAGCTTCAGACACAGAGAANATACACGACTTCTTTTCATCAACTTTGCAAACCGCAAGAACAAGCAACTCTATGGGCAGAATGAACAAACGGCAATGTGTAATTTGTTACAGCGCCAAGGATTTTTGCTTTTAGCGTCTAACTTTTACTTCTAAAACTTTCGTCCGAAAATTGCGTCTTACATCGGCAAATTCACTTTTCGACTCTGTGACAGTAGTTACTTACAACTTTTACATACGCAAAACAATAGCTAAATCTCTGTCCAAAAAAAGTTCATACAAGGTTAAAAAGGAAAAGTTTAAAGAAAAAAATGTCGAATGAATAGGTCGAGCACGTGATCAGCGAGGGACCTGGCACGAGTACCAAAATGGTTCCCTGATCACGTGCACGGACTAACACAACTATTTTTACGCTATTTACAACAATATTGTTTCCATAGTTATAGAATGGCAGCTTGGGGATCTGGGGGCTTGCCCCCAGAAACGGCTTCTTAACCCAAACTTTCTATACCGTAGGAAATCCTCCTTTACAAGATAGGAATGTTAGTAATGGACAAGAACTTGTAGAAAGAGTTCGGCATGAAGGACACTTCTTTGCCCCTGCCCCCTTGGAAGAAGACAGAGGGGGTTTCTGCTCCTCCTGCTTCCTTCCAGCGTAGGCGTTCCTGAACTGAATCAAGAAAGCATTCTTTACTTTTGCATTGGGCTACATGGTTTTATAGTGTAATATGAAAACTGTTCAATCTTTATCTGTTGGAGGCAATGCTTGGAAGTATTGATTGTGTTTTCAAGGTTATTTTTCAAGGATGTTGATAAAATATTGATTGTGAAGGATATAGTCATCGAGTTGTACTGAGATCTAAGGGAATTGCGGTTTAATGGTGTCGATCATATCATTCTTTTCCGAAGATTATAAATATTGGTCTAAGCGATTGAAGGCTGTAGTCAGCACTCTTTGGCACTGAATATTAAGGGTGTAATATGGATGAGGGGTGGGGTGAACACTTTTGCTAAAAACATAAATTTGTAGGTTGTTGATAGATGGGCGAGTCAATGCTCGATAGGCAGTATAGGGACCCAAACATTTCAAAATGATTGCAATTAGATTTTAATATTGCATAAGTATAAGGTATATACTCTATTCTAATTTCCTTAGTTGTTAATATTGATTTGCGTTCTTAAAGCCAATGTACTTTATTTACTTATCTTTTTGTACATATCTTATTTACCTATCTTATGTACAAGTCTTTAGGCGAGTAAAATTGTGGGTGGATCGTCCTCAAAATTAATTATCTGGGGGTGCTTAATAAATGGAAATGGGTGGTGAAGTTCTCAAAAATTTGCAATCGGGGATGTCCTACTATTCAGTGCCAAAGAGTACATTAGCTTTTTATAAAAAAGTGGTTTATATGAAGATGGTACTCAGCTGCTCAAAAACTTTAAAAAAGTCCAGTGCATGATTTTTGAGACCTAAGAAAGTTTATAAGTTTCCATGTACTTAAAATATTATCTGCGTACAAAATGTTATAAGTGTTATGTTTGCTGCCCTCTAGCAATTTAAGTTCTGCTATTTACTATGATTTATAATCATTCATGAAAGCAACTATAAGTCTGCATCACAGAAGGGTTGTAAATCAGTGGGCAATTAGCTAAACTGTATACTACAATAGAAGGGTCAGCAATGCCGAAAGAGGGAAGTGGAGAAAGGAAGAGGTGCCCCCTACTAGCGATGTACCGATGGGGGCGTGGAGGGGTGTGGCGCTCCCCCTATAGAGGGAAAGGAACTGGGGGATTGCCCCAGAAAAATTTTTACTACTGCACTCCCTACGATGCAGAAAATGCTTCTTTGCAAACACGTTTAAATCAGCACTAGAAAACTTCGAACTATGATCTTCGATAAATATGTAGAACAGACAATAAAAAGATACAGAACGGTCAGGGTTCAAAGTAAAGGGTGGTTATGGGCGGATGGATCCTCTAATTGGGTGAAATATGCCCCCTATGCCTCCTCCTGGCTTCCTGGCTGGCTAGATGGTTGAGACGGCCAGTGGCTAAGTGCGTGCAGTTTGCAGATCTAAGCTGCACTTAGATCCATCAGCCAACTTAGGGCCAATAGTTGTGCAATAGTCTTTGTCATGATTCACCTAAATGTAGTCACATGCAATTTTGATCGCTCTTTGGATGATTTATCACAATTCATCAAAGTAAACCATCTAAATAGCTATTAAAATTGCATGTGATTGCATTTTGAGTGAATCATGACAAATGTTATTGTACAAATATTGACAGTAGGTTAGCTGATAGATTTTTTCATAGCATTTAATTCTTATATTATATGAAAAGCTAGCATGCATCTTTATCTTACACTGTGTTCTTTTTCAGAGGCTGAAGCCCTGCAAACCTTAAACGTTAAGGTTTGCAGGAGAGCGGCTCTCCTCTCATGACGCGGCCAGAGTGAAGAAATTTACTCGTAGAAACAGGGACGAAATTTCAGAGGGTATGGGGTATGGGGCAAACACGGTAGTACAATCTGCTTCTGCAGCGCAACTTACTGGACCCAGGGCCATTGGGCAACCTCTGACACCCCCCAAAAGTCATGAAGCTGTCAAATTCCAACCTTGGACTATTTTCTCTATTAAGTAGCCTGGGACCTGGTAACACCTGGAGACTTTACTAGCACTACCTCATGTTCCTTGCTTAATAACCACTTAGCAACACCTTCTGTTGATTCCATTTCCCTTTCGCTCTCATGCCATTGGTGTGGAACTTTTGATCTGATGCAATTGGGAATAGAAATCATTTTCCAGCTGGGAATAGGGTGCAATTGCAAAACAATAAATGAATGGTAATATTAGCAAATGATTCTAAAAGAAAGGAAAGNGGTAAAAGAATACTTCAACTAATTCCAATTCTTTCACACCTATCGTGAAATTCCAAAGTATGACTACGCCTAGTTTTTATATAAAAGTTGAGCCTTTAAAAAATTCTTTTTTAGGTTTTTCAAAGGTGTAGAAGTAATTTGGCATCTACGGGGGCTTTGTAGTACGCGCATCTTTACATGAAAAAAAGAACTTGTTACACGAATTTATATAAGAAACTGATAAAAAGTCATGTAATACCCTTCATCTTGCAAGCAGGTTTTTAAAGCAACCAAAAACGCGGTTTNTCTTTTATCTTCTATTCTTAGTACATTGTATGTTAGTTTTATACACGTATGAATTGGTTTGTATAAATATGTATTGATTTTATTGTTAAGTATTTAATTGTTATATTATAGGGGCCCCTTGTAAATCAACATTCCCTCAAGGGCCACTGTAATACCACTTTCAAGGGGGTACCATAGATGCGAGTACGAAAGATCAGGAATATACTTAGAAACGTAGATAAATCAATTAGGGTCACTCTCATTCTCATCATGAGAAGGGCCTTATGAAAGGGCACACTCCTTATGAAACTGAAATGAGACACGTCAGCACGTGTTTCCATTTCATATTTACCTCATGTAAGGAGGGTGACCCTTTAGCGAATGCTCGTATAAAGATAATAAATTTCTCATGAAAATGATTATGGGGGAAATCAAAATCCGGTAGTTTCTTGTGCCTTTGTATGCAGCTTCTCAATTCCAAGACAAACAGTTGTACACCTCTACCATCAAGTTTTCTTTGCCTCGCCCCCGGGAAACTACACATCATCTGAGAGCCCTCTGCTCCAAGATTGCGATATGAATGCTTTCGAAACGCGTGTGTATGCGCAAGGTGCTTATTAGGTGTCTTCTGGTTATGGCCCACGGCCTTCGATAAAATTCTATGGATAAAACGCAAAATTTAGCCGATCTGAGAAAAAGGTTGCCCATGCATGCTTTGCGCACCAGGGTTGTCAAGCTGGCATTGTCAGTGCCAAATATCACAAGTTTGGCATTATTTGGAGTGATTGGATTTCAAAAAATGAACTTGGGAAGTTTCTTAAGCTGGTTAACACCTATGTATACACGCATTCATACTTAAAAGCAGATCGCAGAATGGGTGAAACCATAGTGATTTCACCTCATCAATCGATGCCATCGCTCTAGGGAACGCTCCGCAGCTTTATTACTTCTGTGGAAGATGTTTGGATTTCGCATCTTTTCATCAGTTTGGTATAAATCTTTCACACTTTGGTGTAATTTGGCTTTTGAAATCTGGCAGCCCTGTTACGCACCTAGGTGATCCGAGGGCGGAAGTCAAAATAGAGATTCCGGTTATTCTTAGAGGGAATGTAGCTCAAGCCTTGTAAACGGGATGGCTGCAAGCACACGAAATCTTACTATCATAGTCGGCTTGGTTGCATTCTGTGCAATCAGCTTTGGTTTGCTTATTGCTGGAATTGTGAAGCAACGAAAATCGGACGAAACATGTTCGGGGTCAGTTGCAAAGAGAGTTAGCAATCCGCAAGTGATATCATTCATTAAGAAGGTGCAAAAAACGTACTACCGAATGAATCCGAACAAAATCGTGTATATGCCAGATGTTACTATCAGTAATATTAGACAAGAGTTCAGTGCCTATGATGCCAAGCCAAGCTCTATTAAAAAACGAACTGATGCGGCAAGAACCTTATTGGCAGAGATCAACAACACGAAGTTAAACGAGAAGAACATGCTGCCCCGTGAGAGGAAGGCCGTAGCTCAAGTGAAACATTACTTGCAAAGTAATTTTGGCTCTCCTTATGATGAGAATTATTATGCTGGTGATTGGATGATGGGGCCAAATTACTTTTGTTGGCAGCCCATTTGTTACATAGGCTCAGACTTAGGTGCACATTTCAATACACGCTCATATGGTTTCCAACCGAAGAGCGTTGATGACGTAGAATTTGTCATCGAATCAATCAGAAAGCATGGCAGATCAGTCGTTCAGTACGTGGAAAACATGAAATACGGTATAAAAGCTGGAATGGTGCGCTCTGTTGAGGACTGTAAATCTGGCCTGAATTCCATTTCGGGTAGATTTAAACAAGTTTCCAGGAAAAACAAAAATGGTAGGCATGCCTTTTTTGCAAGTATCTTAGCATTTAATTATAGCACAGGTTGGATTTTTTACCATGCGCCGCACAGCAGCTCTCAGCCGCGGTTGCAACCGGGCAGTTCTTGTAAAATGAGTATTTTGGCCGTGCAATACTCTTCTATCAAGACAATTCTCCAATTTTATACTCTCAAGTGCCAAATAAATGGAGGTTCGTAATAGACAGGGAGGTTGGAACAAATTCTAAAATTAATATATGGAGGGGGGGTCAAAATAAATGGTGGGTCAGAATGTAAGAAATGGCTTTAAATGATTATAAAACGATGGAAGGAACAAAAATAGGGTGTCATAAAGCATAGAGTTAAAATTATACAGAAGCACTCTATTTTGCCTTGAATATTGGGCGTGAATAGTACTAACAAAGAAAGGAAATGAAGTGAGGGGTTCGTTATAAAAGTCAATTTCCTTATATAACTAAGGCTAGAAAAATTAATAAATGTGTGGGACGTTTATTTGGCACCTGAAAGTCCATTACTCTCAACTGCTCAAAAATTCTTATCTCATCTACTTGCAGCTACGCAATTTCCAGACCACAAAACAAATCCCCCGTGCATGATTCAAAATGTCCAATCCGGATTGTAGCCTCATGGTCATGCCCTAGCTTATGGTCTTTGGAACCATTGGAGAGCTGGGGGATATAGTTCCCAAGAAGAAGGCATGTTGAAGTTTAGGGCGTTGCTTGTATCTAAAGCACTGCAAATTTTTAAGGCAGGCTCACTACTTATACTATAAATTTTTTCCTATTGTATTTGCATAATAAATTTTTTCCCTGCTGTATTATATTAGGTCAAGAAGAAATGCAACCAATCAAAACGTGTCATTAATATTCACACCTTCGAAAGCCCCCCAAAAGTTATTGAAAAGCCTCATTCTTTACATTATCCCTGACCTCAGCATCTATCCCTAATACTAGCCTCTATTGTAACCAATGGGTGGTGCTAGGGAAGAAATCTGGGTGGGCAAATACTGTGAAAGTTCCAACTTTAAGGGAGCGAGAAAATTTTAGCAGAATATGCCCTTCAGATTTGCTTAAAAAGAAGGGCAGGCCTTTAAAACTTCTTCACAAATTTAGGTACCGACGCTTGGGCATTATTTGTCCAGCTCCCAAGTACCCGT
>OLMO02000294.1:10711174-10736920 GCA_900291935.2 Cassiopea xamachana
TTTGGCATAGAAAGCACCTGATTGAATTCTTCATTATCTAGTAATCTGAATTTTATTAAGACCAAGTACGTCCTATATTAGGAGATGTGCCCTTAGTGTTAATAACATGCCATTCAAAATTAAGGAAAGCTCTTCAACTTCAAAAAATGCTAACATATTCCACCTTTTACTCTAGCTTAGTTAAATCAATGTAGCAATCGGCTTTCGACCACTGAACTCAAAAGCAATGATTTCAGAACCTCTGGGGATTAAAGTTAATCACGGAGGCCAAGTTTAATAAATATTTTTTCTCGTGTGCGCAAAACTAATTCATCAATCCTCATTCCATTTGGAATCAGATAATTGCCAATGCAAATTTGGTTTTTAATTACCCTGGAAAGAACGACATTGGGATAATTAATTGAACTGGCTATAACCTAGCTCCATCTAATAGGCCTAAGCTTTTTACGATCTACTAAGACTAACTTTGAAAGCATAATGTCATATTTCCTCTCTTATAAACAATATTGGGTATAGTCTAAAACAGCGGTCGGAAACCTATGGCTCACGAGCCAGATGTGGTTCTTTTTAAGACTGCATCTTGCTCTCTGGATTGTAGACAAATCTTAGCAGGGTTTCTTCAAAGTATTACAAAACAGCGAATACATCTAAAAACGCTTTCTAAAATTTTAACTGGTGTCGTCTTCACTTCTCACAAAGACCGATTTGATAAGTTAGTGTTGAATTAGAATATTTTTGGTCCCATCCCACACCAATACCCAATTATATGGCTCTCATGGAAATCAATTTTTAAATGAGTCTTTCATGGCTCTCTCAGCCAAAAAGTGATTCCCGATCCCTAGTCTAAAAGCAGTTGTTAGTCAGTAGGCGTAGAAGATGACGTTTTACACTTTCTTGGATTTGCGAAGAATGATATTAAGTCATAGGGTGAAGAGCTTAAGCAAGTTTTAAGTTCGGAATTGCATTATACTTTCTAATCGCAGACAAACATCTCGTTCATTCATGACCTGCATCTTTTCGAACAGTTTTTTTGAGAGCTGTAACATATAATGAACGTTTATCGAATTTAAACTTTCATAATGTTTTCACTTTAGACAAAAAGGGAAAAGCACTTTGGGAACAGTGCTATTTTGCTGGGAAACAGCCTTTTCAATAGCTAATGAAAATCAAACCGCACTATCAACAAACGTAATTCCCTGTAAGAATCATAATACTCATTAATCGTGTATGGGCAATCCTCTTCCCACGAGCAACATTTTGAATAAGACGTTAATATATATGCATATAAATATATGATTTTGTATAATCTTTTAGAAATTTCACTCCTCATGTATTCCTAAAACTCTATAGTGGTTTGAGGCACAACTAGAGCGGGGCTGGTAACTAGAGTTGCGAAAATTTCTATAAATTATCTCTGCTTGGAAACAATGATTTATCATTATAAAAAGTTGCATCAAGATTCTTTCAAAAGTATGTCCCTTAGAAAATATACGGTCTAATCTGGTATAAATCACAATTCAAGCATTCGATTGGGAATATAAAATTTATTGATAAAGTAAATAGAAGAGAAAGGCGACTTTTGTAAAATTGCAGAAACCACAACAATAAAAGAGAGCTGCAGAACTCTCAACGAATATGAATAGCTGGCAACTTCAAATACTTAAAAAGGGCAGAAGGAATGATTTTTAGGTAGAGCATACCTATTTTACACAGCTATTGGTAAATTATCAATAGATTACGAGAACTTCAAATCATGCTTTGAGTCTTCTTTGAATCAGATCAAGATGAAAAGCAACAAAATACTGTTAAAAATTAATGGAAGAAAAAATATGTAATAATTTCAGCCTCATATGGTAGAATAGATGGCTTCAAATACAACGTACTATTAAATTACTATGTTTGGAGAATATTGTTTGTGATAAATAGAGTTAACAGAAAAACGATTCGAAATATATGTACATGATGAGTTTGACCAAAGTATACCTTCACAATATCTGGAATAGATATCTACTCNCAATATTTAGAGGTTCCAAGCTCCTTATTCTATGATGCATGTTTGGTAAGACTAACAAACCTTCTTACAAGAATGCCTAACTTCTCACAGAGTTTTAATATATTCGAAATTTCCTAATTATGAGTCTAAGATTATTCTGGTATTCATGTACGAGAAAAAACGTAAATCTGTTTTAAAATTAAATGAAAAAATTTGGCCTAAGATTATTCTGATTACAAGCCTAAGATTATTCTATTATTTATGGGCAAAAAAGGTGTAAATGTGCTTGAAGCTTAAAGGAAAAAATTCCAATTTTGTTAATTTGCTAGTTCACCATAAAAACGAAGCAAGAAAAGAACATAATAGAATAATAGATTTGACATAAATATATATATATATATATATATATGTTTTTATATACATATCTATAAATATATATGCATACATAAATATGTACTTATATATATATATATGTATATATATATATATTTATATATATATATACATATATATATATATATATATATATATATATATATATATATATATATATATATATATATATATATATATATATATATATATATATATATATATATATATATATATATATATATATATATATATATATATATATATACATTGCAACACTTAGTCTAAAGAAAACCCAAATGACCAAAAATATCTAGGATATGATAAACTGTGAGTCTTGCATTGCTTTTACATTATTATTGAGCTTCATTAAGTTTGAGCCTCAATTTTCTTTTTGACTACGTTTTTATAAAAAGTATATAAAATTATAACCTATGAGTATTCATAAAGGCGAAGCAAATGATTGAAAAGCATATACCATATGTTGCTTATGTTATGGAGTACTGCTTTTTGCAAGGCATTGTGAGATCCCTAAAGAGCAATGGACTCATATTTTGTTCCTTTTAAGTGTTTTGCTTTTCATTCTCTACTACTAAATATGGTGTTTAAAAAAAGGTGTCAATTCTCATGTTACCGAATAGAAGATTAGATAATCTAAGCTGTCTAGAATGAGTCTGCCAAGTAGGCAACTGAAAATCTTAAATCTGTTAAGTAACTAGACTTTTTGGACCTATGGGGTCCAAGCGCACCATTGGGCCACTCCTGCTCTTCAAGTAACAGCAATCTTTCACAAGGTACGCCATCTTTAGTATCACAGCCTTTCCATGTATGTTATATTATCTAAAGATAACACAAGCAAAAAGTTTTAGCTACATTGTTTGTCAGCTCCGCGAGACCTGCCATTGACGTTGGCTGATGGTATGATGTAGTCAAGTGAAACACGGCGTCTTTTTGCACCATCATGTTTGACATGAGCTGCCAAATAAGCGGACGGTAGCAAAGGACTGCTAACTATTATTCATCAATAACGATGAAATGCATATTAAGACTCAATCACTTATTTGACTATTTTTCATTGATATATGGCAGCAGTTATAATTTATTATAGACAATTTGACATAGTTATGGCTAAAGTGGGTATTGTAGATTCGGCAACAATTACCTCGAGACAACTACAATTGTCGAGTACTATCATACATGCGCTAAGGCAAATCAGGTTATCCAATTGTTTCACATCATTTGCATTAACAACAGAAAGTCTATCGTGGATCTTCAATATAGTTACCAAATATTCTATTGAAAAGCATTCATATTTCAAGTTACTATGGCACCACTTAAACAGCTAACTACACCTGGAAGAGAAATTGTTTGTCTGCGTTAAGAACGTTTCAAGTTCTCTTATGGTAGAAATTCTCGCAAGGTGATCAAGAAAGTTAAGTTACTTTACTAGTTATAAACACACTCTATTAGTCATCTGGTAGCTTGATAGAGAAGGTTGCTGGTAGAGGCCTCCAGAAAGCTATTATAAAACTTGAAACTGCTATAAAAAGTTGCATTTGAGTTTAATAATATGCTCAATTGCAAGCATAGAATCCCTGATTGATTTTCACTTGGCAAATAGCAGTACTGTTTTTCAGAAAGAGTAAATTTCAATAAATTTTTTGTGGAATAACATGGAACCAGGATATAGGTCTTAATTTAATCAGAGGTTATTCGATACTTACGAAGCAACAAAATTCCCCCATCTTGACCACACACCCACCCCTTGCAACGCATTATAACAAATCGAAACAATGTCATAACAATGTTGCAGAAAAGTGGAGCATACATGCATACACAAACAGCGTTAGGCTTTAAGTTCTACCTTGATGTAGTGGCAAGAAAAGATCATTTCCAAAAAGTCTCTGTTACACAACAAACAGCTATGACTGCTATATCCCCTAAATTTTTGCAACAGTTCGTAGCAAAAAAATGACCATACCCGCCCACCCCTCAGGCGTTATGTAGTTTTTGAGTTGCCTCTTATTGAAATTCCTTCATTATTGACAGTATGTTGAATTAGTACCATAAATCCTTGAGTTAGCCCAATGGGGGCTTACTTATTTTTTGGATTTTTGCAAGAGGGCTTTTTTGAAGGGGGGCTTGAAACATTTTCTTGGTAGTTGATCATATTCCAATTGAAATTTTTCTACTAGTAAACTATTTCTTTGATGCTACATATACAACCAATAGGATGTTTTTTAAAGGACAGACAGTTTTCATTAATTAATGACTGCCTTTTCTTTCCTAGCACTATAAAGTACTAACAGACTCTCAAATAGGTACAGTCACATGCTTGGGTGGGGGCTTACTTAAGGGGAAGGCGTATTTTGAGGGGGAAGCTAATTCGAAGATTCGGCAATTCTGTTAAAACTTGCTCAGAGGTGGGCAGAAACATTGGTTATTCTTGCACTACCTATGAGCTTGCATAGCTTTGTCTTTTTATAAGGGTAGCTGGCCAAAGTTTTATCGCCTTATACTTCAAAAAGAGCTTCATTTAGTCACAAAATTTTGTCTACTGCCAAGTTTCCAAGAATTGAGAATTTTCAACTCCAGCACTTAACCTATATCCCAAAATTTTAAAGCTTGCTAGAATTTTGACTGCTAATTTTTGACTAAAACGCCTCTTTATGGATGGGACAGGAGTATTAGCTAGTGATACGATGCGAAGGACAACTTTCTTAGTTATAGTCTACCATGCTTGGTCACCTTTACCGTAATAAACAGCTGTCCCTATATTCGAAAGGTTCAGTTATAAAAATTTGGAATATCATGATCAATCTCTCAAAGCATCAGTGATAGCTTAGTTGCTTTTAAAACCTCATATGGAATTTTCTACTATGAAATAAAAAATCTAAGCAACCTTGCAATATACTATGTTTCTGAATTGTTTCCATTTAAAAAAGCTCTCTCGAATTGTGGAAAATTTTAAGGACAAAGCCATTAGCAAATTGATAGGTGTATCTTTTTCAGCGGGACAAACAAGTATTTTTTTCTCTGCTGGTTTCTTACGAACAATATCTTAACAAAATTTGTAATGTAAGCCTCTTCTTCTTCAACTTTGGCGAATGTCACATAGAATAGTTTGTTAGCAGTTTTTTTCCTAATGCGCTTATAAATAAATAATAGCTTCTTTCAGCTAATTTTTCTTGTATTCTTCTTGTGCAAAAAGTTTCTCAATGAGATTGTTTAATACTCCTCCGCTCAGTAGTGTGCTAATCGGGTGTCCCAGAAGCATATCTGAGAAAGGGGCAGCTTTCTTCTGTAGGGCCGCAATGCCACACCTATTGATGACCATGCAATTTATTAGCCGCAACCAATAAAAATGGCTTTCTGGGAATGCTAGGATAGCTAAAATTATGTAAAAAACTGTTAAATTTCGAGGTACTTGAAGTTAAAGTAGCACTGTAAATTATGCCCTGATCTAACTTTTTCCAAAAAAATTATTTGACGAGAAGGGCATTCTTGCCCTATTGCCCTCTTCCATTAGGGGAAGAGGGCGAATGTTCCCGCTGCAATCTTTGTTCCTGCACTCTTGGTGCTAATGGTTCATCCATCCTCCCTTAAAAGGCTAGAGTCTCTGGTTTGCTAACTTTGGGTACTTACGTGATATCTTAAGGCAACACAATCAAAGAAGGATAGTAGGCAAGGTGAAATGCTTCTCTTGCTCGTTCTTAGTCAAGTCAAAACGATCTTAAAAGTTATGAAAAAACGAATGACCTCAAATTTTCATAGCTTTGCAGTATCATGCAACGAAATTAAAACACCCGAGTTTGCTCTGAGTTTATGCCTGTCCCATCATATATTTCAGAGAACAAGGGGAGTAATTGAAACATATTGTAAGCTAAAAGGCTCAATTAAATCGAATTATCATTATTTATCTGATAACAAGTAGAAATCGTTGATAAAGTAAACCAATTTCAAGCCATTGGATAAAGGCAATAACATTTGATAGGTATACTTGAGGAAATAAGTGAAATTGATTAGCTGATTAAGACACTAGCAAAATTCCAATTGAAAATATTTTTTGAAACTAAACTCCATTGGGTCAGAGTGTGCTAAAATCATAGGTCATTTGTAAATTTTACGATTGAAAGAAGGCATTCACTTTTTCATAGAAATAGAAGTCTACTATACAAAATTGATCATAACAGCTAGATAATTGACCAACATCGGAAAGCGAAGAATTACAGTGACTTGCAACAAGAGCTTGCTGAATAAGCAAGCTTATTGCTGCTATATTGAAGACTATCTCGGGAAGAAGACGCCAGTATCCAAAGCAGTTTACTTCCATAGCCCCGGCAACATTTATTTCATACACATTCTCAGTATTTAGCGAGTGATTCATTTTGGTTTTTTACGTATAAATACATTACTCCATTTTTTTGAAATATTTATAGAGCGAAAGAAACTGCAACAACAAAGGCTGAGAATAGAAGTTTAGTCTGAGAACAAGATAATAGGCCTACTTAGCTTTGCGCTTTCAAAAATTCTTATTCCACATTCTTTAGGCCCCACGGCTGTTTACCTTAGCAATTTCTATAGCAGGTGACTACAAAAACAATACCGAATATTGTCAGTACTTATATTTCACCCATTAGCAAATACTTCTTGGAAAGGTTCTGTTGGAAACTACCTGAGCACTTTCTGTATTGAATTGCAAAAATAGAAATGCCGGCATTTCCAGCAGTCTGTTAATCTTTTTCTTTTGATGTTTTCATGAAACCAATTATAATTTGGTAAGATAGAATCAAATGAAGCGCAATAAATGCTTGTTTCTCTTCTGTTGAGTTACTGTGCATACTTCAATGCGAATTGTTATGTATTTTTTTATATGAGCCAGTGGTGGTGCCATGGGGCTGGCTGGGGGACTCTCCCCAATTCTCGCCAAGATCAATTTTCTAATTAGTCCAAATTCGACAAGAAAATGTTAGAGTTGGGGTGAAGGACCTCTAGCAAGATTTCGAAATGGATGTTGCAACCGAATTGCGTCATAATTTTTAGGGCATGTCACCCAAAATTCTCCCCAGTCTACAATCGCTGGTGCCGGCCCTGTATGGCACTATGTAACTTTACCATTCTAGCAAGTACTTTTACCATTATCTGTTTCACTCCAAGCTTAGTTATTCCTATCTGATACATCATTTCTCAATCAAGAGATTAGTACAGTCAAGAATACAGTAAAATTACTGTATATGTCTTACAGTCAACTTTAGCACCATCAAATTGATAAATCGCATTGATTGTAGAGTGGAGCAAAGAAATTCGAAATTAGCATCAATGGGTTAAGAATTTAGTGCATGTTAGCAACTCCTGAACGGCATATTTTAATGTAGGTGTTGTTTGGTAAAACTATGTGAAAGAAAAAGCACTCCCCTTGATATACTTGGCCAAGCAACTAGAGATGCTTCGTATTTGATACTCATACATTAGCACGAATTGTTGCACTATTACGTTTTCACATCACATACAGGTTAGAAGATTAAATTTTCAATTGAGGGATAAAGAACCTACATTGACTTCGCTTTGATCAGCGTATACATTTGTATCGACAAGTTTGTCGTTAAATCTCTTTTCAATGATGCTGATGCTGACGACGACGAGGATGACGATTATGAAGCAGCCTTTGTAGAACCAGTTTTCCAGCGAGCGTTTCTTTCAAAAAGATCGAATCTGACAATATAGTATAACCTAGTAGAATTATACAACCTAATACGACAGCTTAGGATAGTAGACGACACTAATAGAACTGAAAAACATTTTCATAGATTAATTTATTCCTATCAAGCTCTGATTGATAAAGTTTCTAGTTACAACAAATGCCCATAGTTTTTGTAGTGCATTTCTTTACTACATGTCACTGCTGTCTTCACTAAACACTATTAGAAGCCCAACCTTGGCATGTTCATCCTATCCAAGCTGCCATTTTTGCTAGGTAATTAATGAACTCAATGCAGTCTTGCATTTGTCAACGTCTCTGATGCTATGTAATGAGCTTCTTAGTGAGGCTTTCAAATCAAAAAGTCTTTGAAAACTTCATATGATAAGCCAGCGTGATGTCAACGATCTTTTTGACGAAAATTAGTAAACATCTTTCTTGTTTCAGTAAAAACAATAGACTACGTTTACTGTTCTGCTCAGCAAACCCAGGTGCTCATGGACTGAAGGAGACTCGGTGCTCTAAAACATTTTTAGCATTCTGTGAAAACACTCTACAAAATCAAAATTATAATCCTTTCAAGCAATAGATTGATTGTGTATTAATTGCGTGTTTAAATGGTTTGTTTGGATGATTAGGCATTAATCATTAATCAATTATGCCTCGATTATTTCCTTGTTTGTAAAGATTGTTTTAGAAATTGGTAATGCTTTCCTATTAAATATTAAATACACTATGGTCATTAAAAAAAGTGGTTTTCGAGAAATGCATTGATCTCATAGTCTGGGAGTTAATTATTCTCCTTCAAATTGATTTTCTCCGAGATTATGAAGTTTCATATTAATTTATGATTTGCTTCTCCGCCTTTTGTTTTCACAACAATGATTAGCTGTGTACCGAGTAAACCTATCTCTTGATCGCTGTCTTACATCTCTAGATTTTGAATTATCTTGTTTAATTAAGTGTCTTTGAAACCACCTTCCATGAGCACATATTGAAGCCAAACACTCTCTTGGCAGTCATGCTAATAAAACTGGTAATTACTTCATCCAAACCTTGCTTCACAATCAGCTAAGTAGTTTGTCAGAGTCTACGTTCATGCAAGAAATGCACGCTATAAAACCACTTCTATGAACGCTGCTTTATGTAAAAAAGCATCACAAATAACACAGAGAACCATAGAAATGTTATGTTAATCATCAACAGACTCGACTTTTTGTATAAAAAACATGTCTATTGGCAAGATGAGTTTGGAATTAGGCAAAAAGTAAGAGAAATCTGAGAAACAGAAGCAGGTTGAGTCTCAAATGTTAATTTGAAAAATTGTTTTTACAAGAAAATTTTTGATCCAACAAGAAATAAAATAGAAATCAGATCCATTACATGCTTCGCGGAACTTGAAAATTCCATCTTTTGCGTCAGAATTGTCTAATCTGGGCAGCTATTTCTATTGGAAGGCTCAAGAACTTAGGAAACAGTTAAGAAAAATTTAAGGCTGGATATGACAATATATTAAGAAACATCCAGGTTGAGGACAGAAAGTTTATTTCCTGTAGGCCTACGTAAGAAAACGTGTAGCAGATCAGATTCCTTTTAGCTAATGGAACCTTCTTACTACTTATAAAGTCATTGTGGCTTCTCTCTATGTGCTACAACGTTTTGCAAGTTACTTGCCACTAATGTAAAAAGAAAATCATTTAACTGCTTGGAGAGGATATCATATGAAGGTTTTCATCTCGAAGCAATGCAGAAATCAGCAGTTTTTGAGGTTTCTTGCGTTGTACCTAGGTTGCAAAAAGGATTTGCTATTAAATCTGAAAAATCACAAGCTAGATTGACGTAATGGAGATTGACTGTTGAACATAGAACTTGCAGGAAAGAATATTTAGTGAAAATCTTCTCTGCTTGCTTCAAAATTTCAAACATCATATGGAATAAGTTTGAAGTCTGGTAAAAGTGTAAGTCTGGTGCTTTTCACAGTCTTTACGAGCAATAAATTGAACATTTGGTCATGCATAGCTTCTTATAAAGGAACTTTAAGCTGTTGCTTTTGCATTCCTTTATTACATTAGATCATAGTGGTGTTTTCTTTCTAGCAAATTTTTGCAGGATGAGAAGAGGGATACACCTGCTTATAATCCCCCAAAGCAATAGCCAATTATTTGTGCAAAACTGTTCCCACTACTCTCTGTTAAAGTAGACGGTCAGCCGCGCTACACGAGTCAATCTCTAATGAACTTAACAAGGATTGGATGTCATTATTAATTTACCAATCTGAGAAAAGTGGGGAAACAGGCTGCCCTTGATTTTTTCATCCCTGTTCAATTGTACTTCAGAGCAATTTTATCATGAAAATCTTACTATAGTTAAATAAAATATAAAGTGGTCAGGGGACTTTCCTCTCCTTTTCGGATAGTCTGTGGGAGACCTTGCGCAGGGCCGATCATCAGAGTTATCTCTTTAGTAGATATTATCTTTTATACAAAACGTTATCATTGAATCTATTCCTGCAAAAAGAGGCTTTGATAGAACGTCCAATGTTTTGGTTTACATTGCTTCAAAGCTCAGAGCATTTTGCTCGATTGTTCGCTTCAATATACTGTTTACGTTTTGCTTGTAGACTTTAGATAAGCTTTTAATTTAGTGTATGAGATTCTCGATAATATTACCTCAAGCATAGCATTCATTGGAAGATTTTGTGATTAGAAACAACAGAAAGCACAAGGCGGATATATCTCTTTCTGATTCTAGACCATATCCAGTGTTTGCTAGAAATAAGTCGTATAATTTATTGCATTGACTGTAGTCATACTGTGGACTGGGTCTAACTAAAACAGGAGGAGCATTTTATGATATTCTCGTGTTTGTTTAACGCTATGTCTAGGCCGTTAGTTTTAACTACGATCCGTTAGTTTTGAATATGTAGCAAGCAATGCATAAGACCTTTACACTGCTCTAAAAAAATAGTTTTCTTTCAAGCTATACCCACCAACTCAGTGAAGAATGGAAGAAGAGCTGGGGAAACTGCGGAATGATTGGAAAATGAAAATTCCAAAACTATAGATATTGCAGCACTGCACTATTATCTTCATTAGCTTAACAACAAAGTATTCAAACGTTAAAATGTTTCATTGTTCGCCATTGCTTACTCTTCCAATGACAGGTCTTTTTATAAAAAGTTGTGTCAAGTTCAATAATTGCTACACTGATGTAGGCTCATTATCTCATATCCAAAAGATTAAAACTGTCCTCAATTTTACTTTTTTTTATTAATTAGTGCCTAGAGAATGCAAATTAATATAACATTGTGCAGGATCGTCTTATCCAAGACTATTTAATTGTTTCGACTCTAAAGTAGACATTCCCTAAAGCAGTGCCTCTCAACCGGGGTGCACATGCATCCCTTGGGGTGAATTCGAGATGCTAAGGGGGGAAATTTTGAAAAAGGGGGAATTGGGGGTGAATTATATACAAAGGGGTGAAGTTGTAATTGGGCAGATAGTTTGGTGTCAGCTGTATAATACGGGTTTCCTGTCATTTCAGATCGGTATAAATTGCTACCTACGGCTAAAATTAACAAAGCTAGTGCCAAGTATTGTTCGACATCAAGCCCAAGGCTCCCATTGATAATTATGTTATTTGCTTTTAGTAATAACTTATTACAGACAAAAATAACACCCATTTATGCTATGAGAAAAAGAACTTTCGTTGTTAAAATACAGCATTTGTGCGTTGTTATAGTATACACCCTATGTCATTATCTCCTAGTTATAATTTTCTATAATATGAGGATTTGTCGTGGTGGGGGTGAATAGCTGATAATTGTTTTTTTAAAGGGGGTGAAGTGGATCAAAAAGGTTGAGAAGCACTGCTCTAAACGGAAACTCAAAAACATCATGGAAGTATAATATGTGCTCTAGATAGCCATTATGTCTATTTGCTGCACCTTCAAATGGCATGCAAACACCGAAAAATGACTATTCATGCATCAAGTAAACCCCTAAGATTTAAACTTTACTTCCTATTTCTCGGCCCATTGTCAATCATGCACACTTTAATTGAAGAATGATTATTCTTCCACAAACGATGCATTCATGGGCCGCAGGTTGTCCGCAAAATTCAATGCAATAATGGGTCAAGCAATTAGGACTGTATTTAAAAGAATTGATGATGAAAGTTAAACATGGAGAACTTAATCAGGTGGTTTTACATAGATACGAATAAATGTATTTGGTTACTGACGCTTTGCTGTCAATATTTACGACATAATCACCATTTAAGATTTTAAACGCTTTCTACTCACTACTACCCATTGAAATTGATTCTTGTTTAATGATCTTCTTTCTCCTCAAGCAGTAGCATTTAGAATTATCTCACACCTCTGTGATCTAGCTTTGATCATAGCATCCTAAGGTCCATTGGATAACACAGAGAAAACACTCCATACAGACTGTTAAAATGCCATGTTTGGGATGATCTATTTTCAAATTTTTCTGCTACCTTGTACATGCTTGATTGATGCATTATTGTGAAGTAAATTTTCTTGTTCGATCCTAAAAGCAAGTTCTTTCTTAGTAATATACTAGCTGATAGGTAGGGGAAATCTAAAGCAACACCAATAGTGATAAGGATTTCATAGTTGAATGAAGCTATCTAGAGCTTTCTGGAAGCTCTGAATAGTTAAAGTACTTTTCTATCATTAAGTTCTAGTTTGCGGACTCTTCTATATTCCTAAATCAGGGGCAACAATAGCTTACTTGTAAGGGATCTCAGCAATGAAGTAGATCTATTGAAGTTGACCGAAGTCTGAAGACAGTGTCCTTTGCTTGTGCAAGATTATGCACTTTGCAGCCCTACAAAAATTGTCGGTGGTACTCCATAAGATTGCTACTATATGCTTCAAATTTGTCTGCACTTTAGGGAAAATATACCGTTTCAAATGCCTCAGCTTCAGTGAGTGATGTCGGTTAAGCGGATTGTATTTAGCAATTTGCAGCTGTAGATAAGATAATTAAGTAAATTGGATGACCATCAGCCGTTAAATGCAAATAGTACACATCAAACGTCTTATACCCCAAGGAAGCCTCATAATATCCCATCAATGTACATCGCCTAGAAAAGTTCAAAGACGGCTCTATCTGTCAAGATTTGAAGCATTTTCAATAGAAAACATACATTCTGGCTCGCGTACATAGAATACTTCACCTGCAAATACAAGGGTTTCAAAACGATGGCAGATCATTTTCAGAAAATTTTTGAAGTAGACTGCTTGCTTACTGTAAGGTTACTAAACATTAAAGCTAGAAATTGAGATGAGAAATGTGTGTACAAAAAGTAAACTGAATATAAAATGACATCAATCCGAAAAACTTTTAGGAGAATTAGATACAGCAGTACTTAAAGTTGGTAAAATCAACAGCCTTTCTGTGTTTTCCTTGCAGAAATATATCGCAGTCTGAAAAAATGGCACCCTTTTGAGGTGTAAATAAACAAATTCGCATAAGCATATATATAAATATAAATATATATATATATAAATATATATATATATATATATATATATATATATATATATATATATATATATATATATATATATATATATATATATATATATATATATATATATATATATATATATATATATATATATATATATATATATATATATATATATATATATATATATATGTATATAAATATATATTTATATAGACAAATTTATATCTTTATTCACATATGTATATAAATATATACATGTATGTATGTATATGTATATAGCAAAATAAATGTATGTATATATTGTATTTATTTATTTGTTTATTTATTAATTTATATCCTCGATATATACCACCTTAGTGCTGATGAAGGTTGAAATCGGAACTTTTTTGCATATATAAGCAAATGTAACTATTGCAAGACTAACTAATTGTCCAATACTTATAATACTAGCTATCAGCAAATTGCTAAAGTCTCTGCTACTATACGTTTTTTCTGGGGCCTCTATGCTAAATGCTGCTTTTTGTGGTATTGTCTCATTCATTGCATTACTTAAAGGTTCTAATTGATCTTCCTATTCTCAGTGAGAAGAAATGTCAACTCTAAACCCCATTCTTGTAACTGTTGCAGGTTACTCTGCTAAGTAACTAAGTATACAGCTGCAAGCATATTTCTTGAAGATGAAGGGGGTGGATTAGCAAGCTTTTCCCAGGTATGCAGCTTAGATAAAAGAAACCCATAGGTTAAAGTCCTATAAAGCGTAGTCTACTTCTCAATTTTCCTTTGCAAAACTTGCTTAGAAGATTAAGGTACATGGCAAAAAAAAGTGCTTTGGTCGATTGCATTCCAGCATCCTTTGCCAATCTGCCACTGTAAGGAGACTGGATTTGTAGCAACAGCCCCCACCCCATTCCATTTCTTCTTATTTACTGAACTGCAGACATCTGATGGAATGCACGAATGATCTAAAATCGGAGCATCAAATCCATTATCGTTGCATCCTAAGAATTGCTGTTGCTAGACATATGACTTTGTTGATTAGTGTCCCATTTGCTTGGATACAAGCTTGCATTTATGAATGAAAATCCATGGGATTTGCCTTAACAATATCATAAGAATATTTTGAAAATGCTAATTAATTCCATGTTTTCGTGCTATATCGTGTTATGATGTGCTTTGTATCATCCTCCTGGCTGCTATGAATGATAACAAGTTTTGCATTCTAGAATAGAGCCATTGGTAAATATTATCGCAATGGGCTTTAAACAGTTCTCTGCAAGACAAAAATACCGTCAAACAAAACAGTTTCTCTTGCCTGTCCTAGAAAAGACACGTCTATCCAGCATAATTGTTTTCTAACCTCCATGAAATTCATTCTAGACAATGAACAGAGTAAACTTAGTGGTTCTACATGTCTTTTTCTAAGCTAAGTGTTCATGTATACAGNGAAATCTGTTAGCATAAAAATATCGACCTCCCTTCCTGATCTAATAGTATTGGCCTATAATGAGCTATACCCTTATACTGCTCAGTATTCGGTTGTTGACCTGTTATGACATGCACTGGAGAGATCTAGGAAAGCCTGATTTTGATCCTGTATGGACTCCGTACGTCACTTATTATCTGATTCATGTTTCAGCATCAGCTAATTACTGATTAATTCGGTGCTTTGGTCACGGCAACTGTTGCGAGTGAGAGGTTTTATAACATTGTGCTGTTGTTGTGGTGAGAAGAGAATCTTGAGTGAAACAGTGCTTTAATATGACGGTACCATGGAGAAATCAACGGGAAATGCGCGTAGCCTATACAGCACAGGGCAGTTCAGTTAGTTCAGGGAGAATGCGGTTGAGCAAAAGACTTTCAATGAAAACGCAGAGTATAATAATTTAAGGTTCGCTTTAATTGGATAGGAATCAAGTCTGCCATCGATCAGCGCTTAGAGTTTTGTTTAAAACACAATCAAGTCGAGTTTGTTTTTAAATATCCTCATAGATTATCCCCCTAAGCTTAGAATCACACTGTCTTACGTTATAAAGAGAGCGAAGTCGATCTGCAATCTAAGTCTTGTGCTTTTATATTTAGTCTGCTAATGATAGACTAATACCGAACGATATGNGTCTTTCAAGAGAAATTTCTTATGTCTTAATAGAATCATTAATATCTGTGTAATCATACTATAATTTATTAAGCATCGTTTTCCCTATTTCTTTTCTGTATTCACTTCCAACTAAGTTGAATACACGACTATTGAAATAATTATTTTATCCCCAAGGCTTACGGATCGGGGAAGCCTTGTTAATTAGCGGAATTAGCAGCAATGGATAAGCGAAGTCACAATTATTCCCAGCCATCGTAAATTAAACTATTCCCACGCTAGCCTGATTTTTAAGTAAATTTATCCGAAGTTGAATTGATAAGATAATTGCCCACTATCATTTCTCAAAGAGTTTATTTGTGCGACCCATCATTCTGTTTTTACTCCTTAACTCATGCTGTTTCATGAACTCGCTCTCTCTTAATTAGCACAATTAAATATTCATACAAAATATTACATTCGCATTTATTTTGGTCGAAAGCCTGTCAGACGTGCGTATTGTTCTATTGCGAGCTTTTCTCTGGGATGTGATTGGTGGATGCTCACGTTGAGTGACATAAGCGCAGTATAACAACGACCTTTAAAACAGTACCGATAT
This sequence comes from Cassiopea xamachana, assembly GCA_900291935.2. NCBI lineage: Eukaryota > Metazoa > Cnidaria > Scyphozoa > Rhizostomeae > Cassiopeidae > Cassiopea > Cassiopea xamachana. The sequence continues at coordinate 10,727,430 of OLMO02000294.1, forward strand.
ACAGGGAATACCTCAAACAGTAGCCGGAGTCTCCACACGTAAGTAGCTCTGGTAGAGCCTCGTGTGTTATGGCGGATTCATATACGAGCACAAATCTTAGAGGAGTTAGTCAGGAAGAACGTGTCCGAGCAAGTGGATATACACAAAGACCTAGCATCTTACATGAATTTGAGAACTCAGCTTCTGAAACAGACACCATGATTACAATATTAAATAGAGGTAATTCGTGATAATCAATTTATTATCTGTATATCAACTATCGCATAATAATAATCACGTGTAAACACTATATTCTCACCAAAACAAGCCACTTTAAAGGGCAAATAAAGTAGAGTGAAAATTGCAAATCGTAGTACTCTAAGATAGCAATCACAACAGAACTTGATTATCACATCTAATTCAATATATTATAGACAGTACATTATAAGGTTAATATTCATTATCATTACACTGGCATAACTTCAATTTCAAAGTCTGCGAATGCAAATCATTGTCGGGTTCAGCGAGCCAATCATCCAATTTCATTTGATGAATAAGCACTGGTTAAATTGATAAGAGAGTAAATCGTTGATGATTAGAAAGACGAGCCTTGGCTTAAATACGTATACATAGCGCATGTGACTTACTCATCATTCCGTTTCTTTGCAATATACTCCAAAACTTTCATACTTGGTCTTGAAAGAGGTTGGCTTACATTTGTGTTGAATTTTCCTAACAGCAGATGAAGAGCAAAGGGATCTGTTTCCTGTAAATAGCAAACTAGGCTTGATGTCGCCCAAGGAAGTTGAAGAACCAGAGAGGAACGAGACTAACGAGACTGATACTCCCAGCAAAGCCATGGATGATTCGCTAGATGGTGACGACAAAATAGCAAAGCAGAAAAGGCACAGAACAAGATTCACTCCTGCTCAGCTAAATGAACTTGAAAGATATTTCACCAAAACCCACTATCCTGATATCTTTATGAGGGAAGAGCTGGCTATGAGAATTGGATTAACAGAATCAAGAGTTCAGGTAAGCTCGCACCAGCAAAGAATCCATTTTCATTGGCTTCTATGGGCAAACATAACTTTCTCAGTTATCGTACCCTGATTTGCTTCATTTCTACTTCGGAGACTTCTCTCTTGCATGTGAGTATTTATCTTCTTGCTTTCCAATATGCAAATGCAATCTAAAACAAATAGTTAAACAGAACTTTCTCCAAACACCATGATGCCCTCTCAAACAAACATTTTAGAGCTGAAAAGAATCTCCTAAGCTAAAATTCCTAATTATATTTGTTTATTACTAAAAGCCATGTATATTTATATAAAGCAAGGTGTAATTTGGGCCTATCAAACCAGGTGGCCTATTTCATGGGGAGTTCTCTTGATTTGAAGACCAAATCATCCGGTTTAGATTTTGCATATAGATCAATGCCATTTTGGTATTGCATGTTATCCAAAAGTAAAGATATTTATAGAAGGGTTATTGTTGAAGGAAACAAAGTACTCTTCTATTTTCCAGCCTTTTGTCAATCTAATGTTTACAGAAAAGACAATGAGCTTGTTTGAGGTTTTAATTTCACCTGGGATTCAAATCACAAACATTTAGCCCAGTAAAATTACTATTGATATTATAGGCCACTCTGCATTTTAGTGGCTTACTAGCGTCTTCAATGTCTCTTTACGATAGCGGCAATAGTTATGCCATGCTCTCTGAATGAAAAGAATAAAATACATTTCGGTTTATCCTGTACACTTCTTACCTTATCCACTCTCAGATTTAGGAAGAACGGAGGTTTTTCCTCTCCTCTGTGATCTTAAGAGTCCTGGATCATCACTAATCTATGATGAAACAGAACTTGAATCGTTTCTAAATGCTTAATCGTAAGAGTACGATCAATGTACTTAGCCCTTCTTAAACCTTTTTGTACAATATTTACTTTGATTAAAGCACCAAACACAATCACAAGCTACCGAGTTCACACGCTCATGCCCTAAAACCTGCACTTTGTTAAGTTGACTAGAAAAAATATGGCACATGGTCCTATCTCACTTCCCACACTATGGGAAAAAAGATTTGCATTGAACGTACAACTTACTTTGCTTCCACCATAGGAATTTCTAGGTGTAGGCATCTAATACGGGTAAATTGCTCTTACCTTGAGCTGATGAATGAAACAAGGCTGTTTATGTGTAGTTTGTCAAAATCAAAAGCTCTGATGCTCAAGGAAATTCCATCTAAAACCATACCACATAATTATCATTCATTTTATTGTATCAGGGTTTGAGACTTTAATATTTTTTATGGCGTGATCATGAGAATGGACATTTTAGATCAATAGAGCTCAATAGTTCCTAAGCTGGCAACTAATTTTTGTGTAAACAGACTCCTTATGTTCATTGCAAGTTTTGTGCACTATTGGAGACTTGAAATATATCATAAAATGGCTCCAAGGTAAAGATATTTGAAAGGCAATTGCCAGCTTCCTACGAGAAAGTAATATAGGATTTATCAAAGAAAAGAGTGAAGTTTAAATATTGTGCATTTGCCATGATTCTGCAAAGCACACAATAAACTAAATGATACTACACTAAACTAAAATATATGCAAAAGATTATAAACGATTGAATATTTGATCAAAACATCTGTGGAGCCATAGCTAGATAACTTAAATTTCCTTGTCTATACCTACTTTATGACTTGTTAAAGTTTATCATTTCCTGTCAAGTCCTCTATAACTAGTAGTAAAAACTGCTTTCACAGGAATGGCCATTTGCAAATGCAAGTGAATTTGTACAATCTTTAGTCATATATGTTTATAATTGTAGTTGTTAGCAAAAGGCAAAATAATTGAATGGAAAGCAAGCTTTCTGGCTATATTGCACAATTTCACCCAGAAAGTTTTCTGTGCAAGAAACAATCACTACAATTAAGTATCTAGCTTAGTAAAAACTATGGTAACAGTGAATGCAAGCTATAGAGCCTTAATTATATCTAATTTGGAAAGCTAAACAAAGCTTTACATTTAATTCTGTAATCACTTTCAGACTGATAATGATAATGATCCAAGCAACGTTTTGAGCACTCTGTAAAAGATTTTGCTATGATCTAAAGTAAAACTGTATTTAAGCTATGCTACCTCTTCTCTGCAAAAGAAAACAACATTAGAAACTTGCTGCTCATTCTTTTGACCATGTTACTTTATTGCTATGTATTGGTAGCGGCTGTACCCGATTATTGATAAAACATGATCATCCTGCAGAGAAATAAGCGACCATTGCTTAGGTAAATTCATGGATTTCCCCCATGGTCATTCAGTTACTTCACTTGCTTTAAAGATTGACATTCTCTTATGTTGTGAACAGTCTGGGATCTCTTTGAAAGTTGAAGATGCTGATATGATGCTTAACAAACAAAAATTCGCTAGCAATGAAAATTTCTTTATATGCTCTTACTCACCATGCAAAATGAGATTGACACTCAATTATGAGCCTACAATTATAAAAAATACAAATGTGCATTTATATATGCATAAATATAAATATGAATGTAAATATATATATATATATATATATATATGCATGTATATATATATGCATGTATATATAAATATATATATATATATATATATATATATATATATGCATGTATATTGCCCTGGCTGTGGTGAAAGCCCTAGCTAAGAATGACCTTCTTTAACACTTATTTATCTATTGCGCCTCTGTGGAGCAGTAGAATAGTCACTGATTCTCTGGCTATTTTGATGGGTTCGAATCCTCGCCGGCGCACAAATTTAGATCTGACGTGACCCTCTCACGATACACACACACACACACACACATATATATATATATATATATATATATATATATATATATATATATATATATATATATATATATATATATATATATATATATATATATACATGTATATATGTGTGTGTATATACGTATGCATGCATGTATATGATGAAATTCTAGCGTTAAAGCTGACGGTATCTATATCCATTCCTATTAATTATTGCTACGTTACAATTGCTGTGATGTATGAGTCAGGAAACATTAATTTTAGACTCTGATAGCAGGTATAAAGCATGTGAGAATCTATAGTAAAGTTTGTTCTTGCAAACTCTGAGTGCATAGGTACATATATATTCCTTGATATTATGAACAGCTAAGAAATGTTAGCCAAATTATTCGGTGCATTCCATAGGTTTTGATACAATCACCAGCATATTTCCAAGTTCACAAGTTATGCAACTTTCGTATCATAAAAGTACTTTAAGGTGTATTAAACAGTTCACAACAGAGAGACATTGTGGCTGCAAAAGTCTCAAAGGATTGAAGATTGCAAATGGAAAATGGGAAGGAGTGCCAGTAAAACATTGTAGTTGGCATCATTTACAAAATGGCAATATGTCTTTTAAAGCCAAAGTTCCAATAGTCAACATAACTTGTGTTGCATCTCTACAATTTTGCTTTAAGATATCCTGCAAATATGAATGTCTAATATATATTTCTAAAAAGCTGATATTTTGTTCAATCTGTGCGCTTTTGTTAGCTGATTGATTCCAAAACGTTAATCAGTATGTTTCTAAAATTATATTTTGACCCTAAAAGTTATAAATTGAAAATGCTATCTATCAAAATCTTAAGTCAAGGCCCCAATGCTTTCCAGAAAGTGGTCATAATCTCAAACCACATGCCCTAGCACTTGAATATAATTTTCTTTACACAAAGTAGAAACGATTTTATTATTTGATGACATTTTAAAGCAATAGTCGGTCACAAAGCCCTAGTTTCTAAGATACATAACCGCTTATTGAATATTAATGAAAGCATCATAGATCTAACACGAACAAAATTTTTATGCTTAAGAGTCCGTCGTGTTTAAGGTATTTGGCAAAATGTAATCCAAGTTCTTAGATTTCGAAGAAACCCTTACTCCTAATAATCTCGCTTTCATTGAATTCCTAAACGAAAATACGACTGACGAAATAAATTGAGAAGAGTATAGCTTTAAGCTCAAACTATTAATAAAGATGACATTGGTTTGCCAACGTCTTTTTCTCTGAATTTGTACTTCACATTCTATTGTGGAAAAATTAATTAGATTCATGGCTAGAAAATAAGAAGACGAATCAGAATGAAATTAAAGCTTCAAGGCTCTTGGGTAAGTATCAGGATTCTGTCTGGGTGATATAAGTCAATAGAAACTTTCTCCTGCTATGTTTACACTTCATATACTCAATTCGTACAGAAACAAAGGAAGATTCCATATATCTTTTGAGGAAAAGTCATTCATTCTTTCTTTAGCTTAGTTTGTTATGCTTAAAAATAAAGCCCTTAGCCGTGTCTACCCGCAGTATGTTAAGAGGAACAAATATAATGTTTGCATATCTTTCTGTATCACCAGTTAGATAGAGTCAATTGATTGAAGTTTAATTTCTTGCAACATGTTTTGTGCTAGTAGTTAAAACAACGTTCTGCTAAGGTTTGTGTAAAGACATTATTTACTCTAATACGTTACTAAGCCAAAAATAGGCTAAGATAAAAACAATCGAGTTTTTCAAGGGGTTCACAATTATTATTAACACCTAAATTCATACGAGCAATTTTGGGAATCATTTTCTGTTTCTCTGTGATAAACAAAGCTATGCAGAGCAAGGTAATGGAAGCTCTATAGGTGCTGGAGAAAAAAACGCAAGGATTGAAGACTCTTTGCATCACCTAAGAAAACACAAAACTTTCTAGATAATGCCTTAAGAGTTATAATCCTATATGGGCTAAAAGTTTAGAAAACATAAACTTTTTAGCTCATGCACGTTTCACGTAATGCGTTACATGGAATTCTTGCATGAATACATAGAATCATTCTGTGGGAGGAAATCAGAAAGAAAAAACAATTTTGTAATCTTCAGAAATGCCGATAGTAAAATTTGATATCTCCAACAACTATAATGCTTACATTATCAACTTGCTGCGAAAAAGGCCGCTTAAATGAACTATGCACATTTGTTGTTGTAAATCATATTATGTTCTACTCAAGATATTCAATGGAATACTTGTTATGAATTGATATAAGTTATTACGATGGAAAGTCTAAGGGAAAATGCACCCGTTGCTAAATTAATGTCAAAGAGTAGCGAGAAAAAAATTGTTAGTGAACCAATTTTGTCAATTCTATCAATAAAATAGTAATTTGGTGAAGTGAAAGTTACTGCAACAGCTTATTGATGTCGAGCATAGTCGCAATTGTTGCCTTGTGGGAATTCTTCTCTTACAGCAAATTCTCTTTATTTATGTTGTTGAGTTTTTCATTACGGGAAATTAGTATTTGTTTGTGCGGTTAACTATGATAAAGATTCATTTTGTTTAATAAATCAGTTTTTAAGTGCGGAAGCAGATAATAAATGCTCATCAATAAACAAATATATTTAAACAGAAAGTATCTTGATTATTAAATTTGAGAGAGCATCTTACATTTTAGCCAACATTAAAATCTCACTTGAGCCAAAATGCAATAAAAAGTAATCTTTTTCAGGATTAATGCAATGTGAGAAGTTAAAAGCATTGAATTTAATGAAAGCAAAGGCTGTTTATCGGCATCATCAAGATTTCACCCAAAACTTTAAGAAAAAGCATACCGCTGCTTTTTGAAATGGCAATCAAGTGATATTTCTATCAAAGAAGTAGCAATAGCTCTTTTTTGTCAAATATTACTTCTTCATATTAAGTGAAATATTATCGGTGTGTATTTATTTACAATTCATGAAAAGAAATCCTGATAGGCCTGTTGTGATCCAGAACTCGGACTAATAGGAGGAAAGCTGTATCAATGAGTGTTCTTTGCTTCGTAAATGTTCTTCTCACAGAAAAATGTCCAGTTGACCATATAATAAAATTTAAACGTAAGCAGCACTACAAGTTCAATTCATCGCGAACGATTCTTGCAACTATTAGGGTACCAGGCTTCTCTAACGAGACAAAATCTACTTAGATTATTTTCAGTGTATGCTTTTTCTTATTGGAAGGTTTGTGTTGTTTATCAAACCATGTAGAAGAATTAACAAGGTCTTTTACGGTGTTTTAGATTTCTTGATAGTTGTGGTGCAAAATAATTTTCTCTTGTTGAAAGGCATTCATTGCTGAACAGACACAACTAACAGTATCATGATTACTTACTTTGTCATTGAGAGTCTGGAAGCCTTGAGCATCAAAGATCACTTTTCTACCCTGTAATAAAGCCCATTTTTGTCAAACTTAAATAGGTTCATAATTCAAGACTGCTTGTGAATTCATATCCTTTTTTTAGGTCAATTCAAATCTTATATGTCTGGGACTGCTGCATAGCAACTTAATTTAGATCAAGATAATGCATCTTTGGCTTATCACTGTGAAGCCTTTTCTCACCTTCTAAAGCACCTTTAGGAAGTTTTCCATCTTCCAACATTGATAAAAATATTTTTACACTTGGCTGATGCATGGCAGTTTTTTTGCAGTAGCGTATAACAGCACGGACCCAACAATATCTAGGTCAAGGAATTCATATGTATCATAGTATCTACCAGCTTCCCTGCTAAGTCCGGACCTTAAAGCTAACCAGAACTGGGTAATTTCTACCTCTTCAAAAGCTTTACAATTTCTCAATAAGTTAATTGCCGGAGGAGTTGCTTTATAGAAAACATAAGAGGTTATTTAAGTTATTTGAGAGATTTGGTAAAGAGTTTTTGATGGGCAAAAGACTTAGTATTTCCCAGATATTCATAATATTTCAAAGCTGACGCATGCAGTACAACCTCTATCTTTCTGGTATAACATTCCATGCTACTAAGCTCGCGAAAATGCTAATAGTTGGGAAAAGCCAGTTTAGATCCAAATAGCGTCTGAGCCACATGCCATGGGCAAGTGATGGTTGATTATATTTTTGGTTTGATCGTTAGCTCTTAGCAAGGAATTCAACTTGTCAACCTGCTGCAAATTTTAGACAATGCTAACTGGTAGTTGTATGTGGGCACATCTTGGAGTGGTAATCAGCTTTTGAATGGCTACCGCTATTTGATGTTGATCTAAAGATAAAATCGAGGCATATAGTGATCCTAAGCACAAATGCTTAGAGCTGAACATTACATAAGTGTGAACAGACATGCTAACAATAACTAAATTTTTCAGTGTCAAAAAGTCCTTAAAGCAAAGGCAATTGCTTCTGGGGACTTTTCCATTCATAGAAAAATCACTGTGGAACAGATTTATTGAATTCAATTATTTGATTTGCAGTTTCATATATGCAGTATTTCTGCAAATGTTAGTAAGCAATTTAGAAATCTACACGAATTACTATCATCTTGAATATACGTCACTGCAGAAATATTATGGCTAATTTTCAATATCATTACAGCCTTCAAAACCATGACACAATTGATATGAGTGTTGTAATAAGGTGCAGCGATACAGCAAATAGTATTATCGGCTATGATCACATGTTTTTCCTGTAATTTATTCACTTTGGCAGCATCTAGCATTTCATCTTCAATAGTTGTATTCGTTCTCAAAGCCTCTAGTCCTAGCAATATTTCCAGCAAGCATTTCTGGCATTATTGATGAAAAATATGAACGTGAATCAGTGTGTTTGAGGAGGTTCATCTGTTTTTATCAGTCCATACTTAGCTCTTAGCTCGTCTTCTGAAATACACTTAGAAAGTCGGCTACTTCATTCCGCATACACATTCGTTAGTAGCTATGGCTTTAGTCATCATCGGATTTCACTCCAGTCAGTCCCGATACTTGCCGTGGTCGTTAGGTTCTATATTGACAATTTCTGTAAAAAAACAGTGAACCATGGGCGACGGCAGAATTTAAAGTCCTATTCTATTTAGAAGACCTATCAGTTACTACACGTACTGATCTCTTTATTTCTCCAATACTAGCATAATTGATTTTCATTAGGAGAATAAGTTCGAACATGCTTAGCAATGACCTCTAANAGATATGCTAATACAAAAATCTATTTATGCTGACGATCGTTTTGCAAATTGTGTAAATATATTCTCTTATCTTACTCTCTGTCTATGAATTAAATCAAATTAGTTTCCGTATCTCTCAATCAACTTATATTGAAGAACCCATAACAATCTGCATAGCTTTCTTATTTCTGTTCAATGTAATCTCCTTCGAGCCCAAAATATACTCGTTTACATTGTTGTTAATCAGAATACTCGTCACTCTGTCCGCATTTTGTTCGCCCTATTTTGCATGCTTATCCAGGCTGTTTTCTTTCCACCTCCTTTTGCTTTCTTGTTTCAGTTCTGACTCTGTTTGTCCAGCTTTATGCATGTTCTATGGATTTGGGCTGGATGTTTATAATTCTGCTTCAAATGCATTTTATAAAAGAAATCCATGTTTTCATTGTCAAATTATCTACTGCTTATTATTTTTCTTATGACTTAGTTCTAGTCTCTGGTTCCTTAAACAGCACTTGGGCTAGTTTTCACCGCTTTCAACAGT